>OZ010737.1:125704737-126304737 GCA_963932295.1 Tipula lateralis
ATACTTTGAAATTCAGAAGTAAAATAAGCAATTGACACAATTGAAAATGAAAATTTGCCTTACTCTACCCCGGAGGAGGCATTCGATTTTGCCAATGTTAAAATAATTAGTAACAACAAATATTTACTCTATTTTGTTTATATTCCTTTAACTACATTAGATATTTATGATAAATTAATTATTAAACCTGTCAAAATAAACAATACAATAAATGAAATTGAAAATGAAAATATTATAAAGAATCATGACAGTATTTTTAGTATAGTCAAAAATTGTAAAACAATAAATTCTCTTTCAATCTGTAATCAAACTAATATTAAAGACATTAGTAATTCAATGTGCCTGCCGAACAAACTTAAAAGCCGACCTTCTAAGTGCAACAAAAACAACAATCAACACATCCCAACCATATCCAGGAGATATCAGAAAGAGTAATCTTACTTAATCAATTCAACGGAGTCGTCGAATTTAGCAATGATAGTCAACAACTCAATGGGACATATCTAACAATTAATAACACAATATTTATTTCACAAGAAAGGTCAACACTGCAAGTGTTGACAGCAATCTTACAACCAATGCCACAAGAGGAAAACTTCAAAGAGGTCCTCTCATTACAAATAATGAAGGACATCCATTTCGATAACATAGACCAAATTGAACTCCTACACAACGAAAAAAATTACCCAACAAATCACCAACTATACTCTCATGATAGTTATTGCTATCATAACAACTGCATCCATTGCCATCACAATATGCAGTAAAAGGGACAAAAAAATTCGTATAGTAAATAACACCACAAATGTTGAAGAAGCAGAAGCAAGCAAACACAACACAAATATAGTAACTCTTCACGAAAAGCCAGAAAAGCAACATTCAACATCGAACACTACAATATCAGAAAAAAAAAAACTATAGCTGAAACACCAAATATGATAAGGTCAGATGAAGGACAAATCCCAACAATAACAAGGAAGCTTTACGAAACACCATTCTTTTAAGAGATCCCAAACGAGGACGTTCGAAATTTAAGGCGGAAGAGTTAACGAGAGTTCATGTTGCATTCCCACATAACTCAAATGGTCTCATGTTCCACATAGTGCAATAAACACGTGTCTGGTTTATTGCATTTTTTTAACTCATATATATATATATATATATATATATATATATATATATATATATATATATATATATATATATATATATATATATATATATATATAAATTAAACAATTTTTATGCGGTATCAAATGCGAAATATTTACAAACGAATACGTACTACACGGCCAGCTGAAGAATTAGACTTATATGAAATAAGTCTTCGAGACACGATTACAAAATTTGCATGCCGGATGCATCTTAAAGAATGTTTAGAAGATGCAAATGAAATTTTCGGTAAATATTATCTTGATGCGGAACAAATCGATTCAAAGTATGAATCAGACCTTGGTTATACTTTGCTAATGTATTAATTTGTGATTGATTAATGAGACAGTGTTTTGGGAAGTGTTTAACCGAATCAATGATGATGATAATGGGAAAACTTATACTAAACCGTACACACAATATTTGATTGATATTTGAATGACACCCAATGATGAAACTTATAACGGTATCACAATTAATCTGGGACTTAATGTATACGGATAGATTTTCAGAAATTTTATTAAAAATAATTTTGGGGCATTGGATTTATTTTATGAGATTTTGGATAAACAATCGGAACAAGTTTTAGAATGCAAGTTATTTGATTATTGATTTATTTGGACAAACTACTACAGAACAGCGTTTGGAGAAGGTGATATAATTCAAAATAACAGTTATATTTTGAAATTTTCTCAATTAAATATTTTTAGATTACAGCATTTGCTCCGAAACATTTCTTGATACATTTCTTGAAGATTATGTTTATGATGCTTATAAAGGTAATTCGTTTAAATACAGTATCTTCAAAACAAAATCTTCCACATATCAATAGTTTAAGTTCATTATTTTGAAATCAATTTTTAAATTACTTTAAATTTTCAATCATAGCCTCAGGTTGAATTATAACTTCGTCCATGCTTAAAAATTCCTTCATTGGAAATATATCTTCCATTTTTATTTCTTAACTTTCAACACTTATTACACTTCACTTTCTTAAAACTTTCTTAACTTTATAACCACACTAAAATGCTATGATCTGAGCGAAATATTGCCACCGAATGATCTGATAAAACCATTTATCATAAAATTTATGCTAAGCTTCCCGTTAAAGTTTCAATTTAATGTTATTTCGTATTTTTCCAATACCAACTCTTATTACCTTAATAAGATGGACACTAATGTCAATATTATAATTATAGTATTATACCATTGTGTTAACAATTCACACTTTTATAATAATATAATTTAATTAATATGATTAAAATAATTAATAAATAATAATATTTAAATGTTATAATTAATGGTATACAATCATAACCATTCAACAGCCACCTTAACTGTAGGAAACCAAATCATTCTAACATGCTAGAGGAGGGAGATAATTTACAGCACTCGTCATAGAGTATATATGGAAAAAATCTTTATCTGGATCGTCTATATGAGTCACTCTCTGACAGTCGCTATATCTTCTTTTCTCTTAGTGAAGATAAAACTGATATTAGAGTGTGTAAGAACCCAAATGAACACAAAATAAAAATTTTACAGACTTCAACTCAACCAGTCACTTCGATGCGCAGGATGTGGTTGAAAAAACACTTAAGCTACCTCCTATATGAGGAGTGATGTCTTTCAAGTGAACTGGGCCAGCTTGTGGTAGACTTCATTGAGTTCAGTTTATGATTTCCGCAGAAAAACATTATTGGTACTTGAGAAACCTACTTTTAACTATTTTGTGTATGATTGAGTGTTGGCATCAGTAAATGTTCATCACAACCGAAACACAAAGTCAAAACAAAAATAGTTTTCCACAATCACATTTATCGAACTGTATCAACCGTTCACATCTTATCAAACCGCATAATATTATTTACAATTCCAATTAAATCCCAATTAAATCGTTTCCCTGATCCATAGCCATAACCTGAAAAAATATATTATGTATAACAACTATATAAATTCAACTAACTCCGCACATCTTTATATATACAGGGTGTCCCCGATTGGGATGCTGATCCGTTACGGGCTGATTCCTTGGTTCATTTCACGAAAAAAATCGTATGGCAGGGGGGGGTCAATTTTTGATATTCTTTGAGATACAGCGCGTTTAAAAAATTTGGTTCGGAAAAAAAGTACAAGCGGATATTAAGCTGTAACTTACAAAATTTTTATCGGACAGCAACTAACAAAGTCTCATTTGACGGACAACTAAATAGGCTATATTTAAGATCTCATTGGCTATCTCGCATCTGTATCCATTTAAGAGCTATGGCGTTTTAAAGTTAAAAAAATAAAAAAAAATGATATTTTTTTTCATAAATTTGAGTTTTTCTCAAAAAAATGCCCTAATAAATTTTTTTTTTTTTACTTAATTTTAATCTGCTATGATCTTCTCTACAATCCCCCAATACATTATTGGTACCCACGTGTTATAGTTTGTTACTTATGAGACGAAGAATGAAAACACGACACACAAATATTAAAATGAGTTGCTAATCGTCGCCTCTTATTTTACTAACGAAAAAAAATTGTTACAATTTTTACACTACCATTATCTTTTAACAGAAAATATTTGTGTGTCGTGTTTTCATTCTTCGTCTCATAAGTAACAAACTATAACACGTGGGTACAAATAATGTATTGGGGGATTGTAGAAGAGATCATAGCGGATTAAAATTAAGTAAAAAAAAAAAAATTTATTAGGGCATTTTTTTGAGAAAAACTCAAATTTATGAAAAAAAATATCATTTTTTTTTATTTTTTTAACTTTAAAACGCCATAGCTCTTAAATGGATACAGATGCGAGATAGCCAATGAGATCTTAAATATAGCCTATTTAGTTTTCCGTCAAATGAGACTTTGTTAGTTGCTGTCCGATAAAAATTTTGTAAGTTACAGCTTAATATCCGCTTGTACTTTTTTTCCGAACCAAATTTTTTAAACGCGCTGTATCTCAAAGAATATCAAAAATTGACCCCCCCCTGCCATACGATTTTTTTCATGAAATGAACCAAGGAATCAGCCCGTAACGGATCAGCATCCCAATCGGGGACACCCTGTATAATATATTTTCTTAATGATTTTCTCGATTTTTTTTTGTTTTCGTTACGAAAATTAATTTGAATCACAGAAGAAGAAAAAAAAATAAATTTATTGATTTCTCAAGACGAACAAGTATATAAGCGTATAGAAGCGAGTAAAATAAAAAAGTAAAATGGGGAAAATTAAATGAAAATTAAATATCATTTCACTGTAATTCTATTTAACCGAAAATAAAATAAAAACCAACGAGAAAAAGTACTGAAATAGATTTCCAAACCCACCCACGTACACACAAACCATAGAAGAAATCATCGCCCACCCAAACCATACCCCTACCTAGTACTATAATAATAAACAGCGAACCGTACCCAAAACACCCCCACTTACGATTTTAGTTGTTGTATTTTATTTATGTTAATAATAAGAATGATAATATATAATTATATTACCACACCCCCTACGTCCCCCTTCCAAAATGTATCGTCAAAATTTTGTTTTTTTTTATTTAATAAGAAAAAGAGGACAACAACAATTTTTTTTTTTAATATAAAACGATTATCATTATTATGTTGAAAATTATTTTTTGTTTCGTTCGCGCACACATTTCGTTCGAAAACAAAATTGAAAAAAAATAGGAGGTGGTGCATTCGGTATTGTACAGCCAATCACGATCGTATTCAGCCATTTCATTTTTGTCGTATGTCGTTGCGCTAACGAAAAAGAGGGGAAATTATCGTATTTTGGTTATATCATAATTTTTGTTTTTGTTTATTTGTGGTAAGACGACACGATTTTGTTGGTTTAAAACACGCCTCTAAAATATATTTTTCTTTTGTTTGCTTGATTATATTGGAAAATTGATTTTTTATAGTTTTATCTCTTTCTAATTATTTGATTCGATGAGTCGCGCGACTATTTTTTTATGTATGTACAACAACAACATCGAAATGAGCTTTATACAAAGTGTTTCTCAGCGTTTTTGTGTGTTGTTGTTGTATATGTGTTGTTGTTGTTGTATCTTACACACAGTGTTTTGTGTTTTGTTTTCGAGTTTGTTTTTGTGTGTTGTGTGTTGATTGAATTAAAAAAAAAATTATTACCATCAGTTCCTTGTGAATATTCATTGTGTTTGGTGTGATGCGACGGTTTTCTGTATAGATTTTGAGTGTGTTCTTGACTTTGGTCTCATAAAATTTGAGTTCGATCGGTGACGTTCAATTTTCCGATCGGACAGCTTTTTTTTTTAAATCGTATATTGAACCGTGAACTTGATATGATCCACTGGTCGAGTGAGAATTAAGAAAATCAAAATAAAATGTTTGTTGTTGTGCGCCGAAAATGAAAAGGAAATTAATTATTTTGATGAAGTGTAAAATATGTGAAAAGTGAAAATTACAGAGGAAAAAAAATTTATTCAAAATGTGGAAATTGATCATATGTTGTTGTTGTTGTGATATATAGTGGAGTGATTTTGATGTTGTGACGTGATTCGATCGATTTATAATTTATAGTTTTAATTCCGTCGGATTTCGAGTGAATCAAATATCCGCTAATTATAGGACAAACAGTTTATATATATCCACAAAACGATATAACTTATATATAAAATGGTTTTAGAGCACCAGGGACTGTTACCAAATTCGAGTCTCCAGCCGGCGCTACAATTGTATGCGGCGGCTGCGGCACAATTGGGACCTCGGTCTCGTGTCCCACCATGGGCGCCATTTTTACAATTCGGTGTGCCCGGCATGTTTGGCGGGCCGTTTTTAACGCGGCCACGTTTTGGCCCCGCCAGCAATAATGGACCGGTGAGTTCGGCCAGTTTGGCCGGATTGAATGCGGCACTTAATGGCGGTGGCGGTAATGGGACTGGCAATGGAAGTGGCGGTGGTAGCAATAGTAGCAATGGCAGTAGTAATAGTATTGGACAAAATTTAGGCATGTCGCGAACAATGCAGGGACCACCTAGTGAAGATTCAAATGATCATGATGGTAAGTACTTATGTTTACATATAAATTTCCTTTACAAAACGAGTTGCGTGTTTCAATTAAACATGTACAGCGTTTTTTGCGTATTACGATGCATATTCATAAACGAGATTAATCGAAGAGATATTGGTGACCCCAGATTTCTAATTATATATAAAGTGATCTTTTGAACCATTATTGGTGGTCTTGAGAATACATGTTATATTTGTTGTCTCGTATTACTGGCCATAATATAAGCTTAATAGTTCGTTGAGTTTGAACCCTAACTTATCATAGTGTAAGTTGAAAGACCAGTCATGTGGGCTTACATTCTTTCACTCAGTTATAGAAAGTGTTGGTTATGATACACAGCCCAATCGAATTTAATAATAAGAATTTACATATATAGGTTTGTCATCATACGTTTGTGTAATATCTTGGTAATCTTGACAAGTCGGTTTCATTGATCTTTTGAGCATAGAATATTTTGCGCCCATCGTGGCTGTTTCACTGTGATTTAACTCTTTCTATAAATTTGTCAACATATCGGTTTGGTTCTCGATGACTGTGGTTTCTTATGTAACGTAAGAAAGTGGACAGAACATGCTGTCACCTTCTGTTTTGGTCAAATTATTAGTTAAAGAATATTCTGTCTTAAACGGTCAGGTACTGATCTAGTTTTAGTATCATAGAATCTATATGTGCACAGAAACATTCGCTATATAATTTTATTGTGAGAAGAAGTCAGACCATGGAGGCGTTGACTGAACAGCTGTGTCACCGTGTTAAAGAGCTGGTGAAAACTCGTTGAATCCTTTTACCATGTCTTGTTGTATTCAGGGTAGGATGATATTTCCATTGACTGCTAAGATTGAAACGATCAAATCCATCAATTGTGCTTGTATTATGTCATGGGGCATTATACCCTCATTTAAAACCTCGATATATGAGCCCAAAGCGTATACGTGTTCTATATTGATAAAGTCAGATAATTCCATAGTGTAAGGTGGTATACTGAGATCTACTAGACTTCGAGAAGTTGTTTCAAAGGGTTGCTCTGACGTGTTGTGCTCTGAACGTCACGTCGGGGACTCCAATGATGTCAATAGATGCGGTTACTCTCATTTTCACTAAATGGCTCATATAAATCTCATAAAGTGGTGAGATGCAAGTATCAAATAAGTTTGATTGTGGTATTATTTCCTTTCGAGTGCGTTTCGAAATGGACTCCAATTATAGTTGTATAACCGCAACTCAATCGTACTATTTTTGAGCGATCATGCTACTTAAACCATTGGTTACACAACCGTTTAGTTACGCTATCGTTTTGAAAAATGTTCGACCTTGTCTGTCAAAAGCAATGTGTTCGTGAACCTATATATGTGTGCAGAGAAATTGCGCAAATTTGATTACACTTATACTTATACGTATATAGGTGCGTATGCAACCATGAAATTGTTTAATTAAAACCGTATACATGTATGTGTATAGCACCTTTACATTCGCATATATTTAATTCGACCAAAATATAAATGCCAAAATTTTAATTAAATTGAATTAAATTAAAAAAAAAAGCGAAAATAAAAATTTGATCAGTCCCACGGGATGTATACATATATATATATACGAAAGCAACAACAGTGTTCCATATACATACATGCATGCATGTAAATATTAACCGAATATATAATAAAAATTAGTTGTGACCATTAAAATTATATATATGCACCTGGAATTTGCATTGGAGGTATTATAATGCGCGAATAACCCAAAAAGCACTATAAAAATTTGTTTAATGTTTATGACGTCATTATGTTTCTATAAGACTAATAAAATTTTTATAAACGATGTATATAGTCTTGCAGACGAGGCCTTGAATTGGAGAAATTTTCTTAAATTGGTTTTGGTATCTTAATGGCCCAGATATACTTTTATAGGCTTATGGTTACCGAACTTCCTTTAAGACTTTTATGCGGATTATACAATTTAGGCTCCAAAAATCCATGTATAGGCACGATATAGCTGAATTGCTTATTTGTGGATTATATATCAGCACTGTCTCCTAAATGTGCTTAATCTGAAAACAACTTAAAGAAACCAACAGACCCCTTTTATAACGATCCGTTATATTACAACTCCACCATCCATATTGTCGCATTAAAACTCGTAATCCTTTGCTATAAGCTTGTTTGTAGACATCAAATGAATTTGCTTCAAAGCCACCTTGCTAAACACTAAGCTGAGTATTTATCTCAAGCTGGATACATTTCATTTAACTCGCAGGATAACACTGCTTCTTATATTACATCCACTCATTTTAACGGAGTTGCCATTGTTTTCAGCTCTATTTGTTTACTGGCCAACGCCAGTATATTATATCCAACGCGTGATCAAATGCTTATATAGGCCAAAAACTAGAAACCGTTTGCTAAATTTTCTCGTCAGTCTATAGTGGCATGGAGATTGTCAATGTGTAGATGGTCTATATAAATCGGGCCTAAAACCGTACATCATCCTAATGCCCCGTTGGTCGCTTATCCATCTTCAGACTCTTTTATATGTCTTGCGGCCAAAATAAAATTTTTTAAATGGAGTTGGATTTTTTTCGTCTGAACAAAATCATGTTCCGAATCTGTTTCGGAAAATACTCTCTTCATTATCCATTCCCCATTTACTCATAACATTTTTTCAAGCCAACACGAGTTTCCTTACAAAATTATGACCTTAAGGTGAAATCAAATGTGAGTCGAAGGACACTATCGGCAAACATATTTTATTTTCCCAAAACCATGGGTTACACTGTAGAATGCTGCGATATCTCCTTGTCCCTTCTAAGAAATCACCCAAACTATGCTCGACCTGACGCTATTCAGCAGTTGAAGTGGGAAGACCAATTTGCTCTTATATTTTGATCCCTTTCCCTTATTTTACAATTTTATTTTAAATAACAATGTGGTTTCTGGAATTTTGATGGCGGCGTAAATGGCTATTCCATTTATGATGGACGCAATAAATTGCTGGACGGTTGCTTCAGAATATTTTTTGTGTTTTTTTATCATTGCAATGAGTTTTGCTTTGTTGTGGCTCAATTCTTTGCTGATAATTTATTAAAATCCTATACTTTATGCAATTCCAGCCTAATCAAGGATGTATTCATGAACCCTAGAATATAAAGGCTTAAGGACATGTATGAGCACATGGATTAAGTCCGTTTTATACTGATACTAGAAAAGAATGGAGCATGGGGAACCTTTCGATAGTTATCACAGAATCCAGATATTTTTATCAAGTTATTATTGTTGGTTTTTAGTGTCAACCTATACACGAAAAAAGTTGGTCTGGTCTATACATCGTTAGATACCAAATCCATTCTACGTTTTGGGAGAACTTAGACCTCTAAAACTGATGTACGTCGATAAATGCTGTTTCGTACGGCGATCCAGACGAACATATGGACGAAAATAATTTTCTGCTGCACTCACAACTGTCAGTGATATTGTTTCCGTATATAAAACCTTCAGTTTTGTTATATAGAATAGAAGCAGCAGTTTCATATTGTATCCTCTAATCGGCAAAAATACATGGTTTAAGCCACACAAGTAGTAGATCATCAGCGTTGGATACCATCAATCTATTCCCTTCAACAGTCAATTTTTGATACTCAAACCGAATTCTGTACATTATTGTACTGGTTATCAATTTGTATTGATACTACGAAGAATAGCGTGCAAAAGGTTTTAAAGTTGCTATCTACGAGAAGCAATTGTTTGAGTCAAACTTGCGAAAGTCAATATCAGAATGTTTACTAGAAATTGAAAGTTTAAACAGTCGATTGAAGAACCCGATCATAGAGCAACAACTTGTTGGGATTGTAGGATTGAAGGAACTTTCGTTCACGTACCAATAGACACATTCCATCTTTTCTGTGAAAGTATTAAGTGAGATTCCTTAATAGTAGACATTACTTTGTTAAGATCAGTTGTCCAAAAGAACACTTACCATTCTCCATTGGTTACTTCTGTATATATACTGTCACACTATGTCCGATTTCAAACTTAGTACTTCAACCCCGCAGAGGTTTAGAGTCGTTTACACAGTGCATTCATACTATTAACTTCCT
This sequence comes from Tipula lateralis, assembly GCA_963932295.1. Lineage (NCBI taxonomy): Eukaryota > Metazoa > Arthropoda > Insecta > Diptera > Tipulidae > Tipula > Tipula lateralis. The sequence continues at coordinate 125,715,017 of OZ010737.1, forward strand.
CGGTGCATTCCTATCTAGTCTACCAACCAGAATGTTAAAATTAATTTTTTACCCTGGTAACTGATATATGCCACAGATATGCTGAAAAGGCATCATGTGCCGGAAAGTTTCGACTGCTGAGTACTCTACCCTAAGTTCTCTGTTGTATAGTAAATAGTTTTGCTGATAAAAATTGTATTGGTCGCCATACACCATTGTTATCTTTATTCGTCTGCTCAATTACTGCCCCTATTGTGATGTGCGGATTCAGCCACCATTAGTGCTTATTTAGCTGATACAAGGATAGACTCTAGTAGTGTAGCTTCACTTAGCTACCTTTTCGATTGTGACCGATTTGCTGTGTAAAGGCAAACACCAAAGGTGTTTTGCTGATTCCTTACTGATAATCACATGACAGATATGGCTGCTCTGCGAGTCATTTAGGCGACAATTAGCAGATGAGCTCGAACAAAATGTCTTATTTGCACCAGAGATTCTAGTTTTAATAAGGACAGTTGCTTGCTGGAAAAACAAATGATCTCACTACTTTGTTTTGCGAGTGAGGAATTGCGCCGTGGTCACGATAAACCTATCTGCTAACTCTGCTGATGGTGTCACTGATAAGAAATCGATCGTCGATGCTAAAATTTCCTGAGCTCTTACCTGTAAGGTTTTCATTACACTTTCGTTGGTCCAAAATATATTATTTGCATGTAAATAGAGGTCAGTTAGGCGCATAGTATAGTATAGTTCTATATTATCATGAGAACTCGCATTTTTTATGATAATCCATGTCCAGAAACTCAGTTAAAACTTGCTTATGAGCAGAATGAAGACAGTTGCGAGTCATAATTTTCCCAGATCTTATCTGTGGCAGTCATTTTATTACCAGAGTTGGTAATATAATATCTTAAAGTTTTTAAAATTAGCGAAACTTCAAAATTCAAGGTCACAATTAGGTAGTACCACAATACCCAAAAGCCCGCTTTTTAGTGTGAGCGTAACCTCTTTTCATATAGTTATTATTTAAGAGCTGTCACAACAGGATAGCTCTTCGCCTTAATGTTTTCGTCATTTTCTTAATTGTAGCTGACATTAAGGCGCTCTATGTATTCTGTTCGCCAAACCAAAATTTTAAATATTTTGATTCAATTCAAATTAAATGTATAGGTTGTAGTTCCTAACATATTTCACCCTAGTTTAATTGCGTATACGACTATATAATATCACATATGAGTGAAATACTCATCTTTCCCCAGCACCACATGTAAGTCATTTATTCACATATACATACATAAAGCCGTATGTATATACACAAACTAATTAAAAACTTTTAAATATAATAAAAATAATTATAGTAAATAAAATTATTTAAATTTTTTTATATAAATAAAACTTTTAAAAAAATATAATTATAAGGTATATAAACTAAATAAAATACAATCCTATACCTAAAATTATCCTATTAAAATTTAATTATTATTTAGAATGTCCTTTTGTATACATATAATGTCGACCAACAATTAAACAGCAACTAAAAAAAATATTTAAATAATAAACAAAACAATAACAAATAGTTAATAATAAAATGAATAAATAAGCACAGCGACAAATGTATAAAATTACCATCTATACAAAAAAGCTCACACAAAACTTGTTCCATATATAAACAGAGCTTTGTGGTGGTGTTTTGTATTTTTCGGGAGGTACACCATAAATTACACGCTGGATTATCTCGTTTTAACTACTGTTCTCTGGGTTTTGAGATAATTTTTAAAACAAAATTAGACACATAAAATGCATGAATCTGAGAGATTTTATTCGGGTTTCGTTGTTGTTGGTTTCTGTTGCGGAGGAAAATGGATTATGTGGGGTGGATATACAGTTTGTTGGATACTCATACTCTGTAAAAAATTTCTCAGTTCAGTTCCGTCAGTAATATGTTAAAGAGCAGGTTCTGCAATAACATGATATAGAACAGGTTCTGATATCGTTTTGCGCATGAACTACAAATCGTAGCTATAGACGCTATAACTACAAGCTACTACCTCCTTTTCGTCCAAAACGTTTGTTTCCATATCTGACCTTCTCGCAAAGTTGAACTCAGTGTTTACTTCTAGCGTTGCAGTATATATTTGACGCCATACGGAAGGTTTTAAGAACTTCCAAAATTATATCCTTCCTTAATTCATGTATAGTCTGTTAGATAAATTTCTTCCATTATAAATTATCGCTGAATGTCCTTAATTTTCTTGTATATGAAAGGCCATTCGTTGGGTTTTCCATTTTTGGTGGCTGCTACCGCGCACTTAGGTCCGTTGTGATACCACTTTATGTACGGCTATAGGTCTGATTTTCGTAGAAACATGCGCATTGCATAGCTCCATGTCAGCCTATAGTACTGATATGGAATATGGGTTGGCCCATGGATTCGTAACTCGACAGGGGATCCAGATGTATTCATTCACACCACCGATCGCACCGCCAAAACGATCGATGGTGAAAAATCCCGTTTTGCATCTTGTCCAGGATCGGGATTCCAACCCGGTACCTCCCGCTCCAACTGCCGCCGCTTTAACCACTGCGCTACCTGGCGTACCTGATGAGATAGATTTGATCTTTTCGATCACATTCGAAACCGGCCTAGCGAATTACAACAACAATACATCATTATACATTACAACTTCGAATAACAATTCACAAAGACTTCCAACAACTTGGCGCTACAGTGTCCTTTTGCATACTTCCTTTAATAATTTCGGCGTGATGTTTGTACCTATTTCGGAAATAAATTCGGTTTCATGCAATCCTGTTTCTTTATTATATATGTAGTTCGATTGTTGCTCTAATGGTTTCTTCAGCTTGCTATGCTCTGTGAATTTCGTAACTGTTGTTAGTGATTCTGTTATAGTAATTCTTTCCAGACACTAAAGTTTACGTTATAATTCCAGTCTACTCTCTTCTTCATAAGAAGCATTTGTGCAATTACTTCAGATGTGAATGTGATATCAAGACTAGTTTCCACATTGCGATGATCTTCTGAATCCATTTTCTCAAACGGTTTCTTCTCGATTATTTCACTACTAAGCACACATGCGAATTCTATGAATTGCATTTTCTAAATAAGCGGAGGCCTTGGCTATTAGTGTCCTCGTTTCAGCGAATTTATAGTCGAATACAAGTGTTCAGATCTATTTGAAAATAAATTTCGATATGAGCATGCAAACACTGAACGAGGCATAAGAAACAAATAAAATCTTCTTAACACGACAAGTTCGTCCAATTTTGGAGTGAAAGCATAACTTTTCAGTAGAGATCACAATTGACATTTTTACACTCAGTCTTTTCTACGTGATCTTTTCTTCATCATTCTCAGTCTTTTCGTGCTGATGAGGAACACAATTCGGCCCGAGTAAAGTAAAAAATATAGAACATTTTGATTATGAGATTTGTAAAATACACTGTGATTGATATAGTCTCTTAACAAGTCAAGTAAACTTTTGAGTGGTTTTATTGTGTGTATTATAGAACCTGGGAAAACTTAGTACTGGGTGATTGAGTATGTATTGCGTACCATATCGTTATGAAAAGTTATTTCAGTAAAAAAAAATTTGAGTGATTTTTATGAGTGAAATTTTTTGTAATAAAATTTAATTGACACTCAGTTCTCACACCAGAACTGTAAGTAGGTTAACATTTTGTTGCGTACCTATATTTTAAATATTACTCAAAATTGAGTCTCGATCGAATTTAATTGCTACTTAGTTCAGAAAATTTTCACTCATAAAAACACTGAATTTTTTTTCAATGTTACTATTCATTATGTATACCTAATCGAATAGTACATACCAAATTTACTCAATAGTTACTGTGGTTCGCAAAAATTTTAGAAAGAAAATATCACTCTGATTTTGCAAACGCTGTATCCCATAAGATACAAATACAATCTTCTTGACACGACAAGTTCGTCCAATTTTGGAGTGAAAGCATAACTTGTACACAACGATCACCGCATTGACATATTTATACTCAAATCCACACCAGTTAACATAACCGTTCTATATCACATTGACTATATTCAATGATAATTCTAGGGTTTAGTAAACCGGTAACGATCTTTTCTTCTTAACAGAACCGTAGAGACGCATATAACCACTCAAATTAACTTTTTATCGTGTATTGCACTAAATAAAGGAAACTGTGGAACATGTTGATTATGAGACTAGTGCCAATACCTTGTGATTGATATATAGTCCCTTCATAAGTCAAAAGTAAGCTATTGAGTGGTTTTGTCGTTCTGAGTATTTTACGAACTATAATAACCTTCGGGAAAACTTAGTAATGTGCTACTATACAATGCATAGCATATTGTTATGAAAAGTTATTTCAATGAAAAAAAATTGAGTGATTTTTATGAGTGAAATTTTTTTGTAATTACGTACCATTAAAATTTAATTGAGACTTAGGTTTCACACAAGAACTGTAAGTGGGTTAACTTTTTGTTTACGTATCTATATTTTCAAATTCCACTCAAAATTAAGTCTCGATCGAATTTAATTCGTACTTTCACTCATAAAAACACTCAATTATTTTTAATGTTACTTTTCATTATATATTTAATCATATAGTACTAAATTTGCCTATTAGTTATGGTGGTTCGCAAAATATTCAGAACGAAAAAATCACTCAAAAAGCTTACTTGACTTATATAGAGACTATATCAATAATGAGGTGTTTGGAATAGTCTCATAGTCAACATGTTTATTGCATTATCGGGAAAATTTAACGTCTTGTAAATGACTTATGTCTGTTACTTGTTTCTTGGACCATGGCGTCCACATCTATACCTGACAATTTAGACACAAAAAACTGGAGCAGCATTTATTACTATTTATATCTTTGATGACTGCTATCAAGATGGAAATGGGCATACCATTGGTTTTGTTGCTCAAAATGCGTTGTTATTTCGTAAAGCAAGCGCAGTGCCTTCAAACAAGGACACAGTGCATATATAAGCTATTAGTATTGATATCGATAAAAGTTCGGTCCATATGTATTCTGCACATATCACAAATATTAATCAGATTATAAAAAATACTGTCTGGATTCGAACACCTTCTCTCGGAATGTTACTGAGGTACTACTCAGCAGCACAACTATCAAAGGGTAAGGCTTTTCGGTTGAAACAGGATATAGGAGTTTTTACCGTAGGTGTCAGTTTTTATCGAATTTGACGCTATTCAGATCCAAACCTACCAACTGAAATCAATAACGTCTACGAATAATTTTCTCCACCACACATCGCACCCACCCCAATCGATATTAGATATCCGCACAATTTCGATATTCTCGTTTTCAATTTTTTTCTACATAAATTTTAATTAAAATTTAACAGATATTCATTTTATTAATTTGGAACTCACCCTCGCATCCCGCGCATACACGATTACAATAAAAACAAACAAAAAAATTATTTTTAATTTTAATTAAATATTGAATAAAATAACATAAAAATTCATTAAAAACTTTTATTTTTTTGTTGTTCTTGTATATACGAACGAGTATTTGGAAACCGCACCGGGTTAAAAAATATTTTCCGTTTATTCAATAATGAAATCGAGTTTAAGCCAGAAGCGTATACCTATATGTGTGTATAGTCGAGTTACGATATTTATCGGAAAACCTACACATATATATGCATATATGATGTGCATCGACTGGAAAGCTCAGACCAATTTAATAACTACTATACATGGAGCACAATCAAAAACCACCCCTTTTTTGGGTTGTCATCCAGTGAAACGTTGGAAATTTATGCATAATTAATATTCAACATTGTTGAGATGAAAATTTTATATTTGGACCAATTTTTATATATTGTTGTTGTTATTAAATTTTAATTAACGATCACATTGTGTACACGTCCCATGTACCTATATGTATCACTATATATCAATCTGCTATATGGAACGAGCTTTTTGTTTTGCTGGTGGTTAAAACTATTTTTGTATATACGGAGTGAATATGAACAGGTTTTAATATTTTACCATTTTCAATTATCAAATTGAAAAATCAATTTTTAGTTATTTTTTGGGAAAATTTTAGAATATGTTGAGAGATTTATAGGATGGACTTAAAAAGTTAAAATATTTATATGAGTATAGCATCGGAACAGATAACGGTATATAGATTGAAAGTTCGGATCGAGTCTGATAAAAATATTTGGTTCAACAACTCTGAACGCTGAATTACTATATTAAAGTAAGAAAGTATGGGTGGACTGGGAGGTACCGGGTTCGAATCCCGATAGGGGCAGGATGTAGAGTTTAGAGTCAATGTTGAGTTTAGAATCCATTTCATCTTCCATGACAGGCTGACATGAAGGCAGTTGATTCTACATAAATCGGCCCTATTTCAAAACTATGAGGGAATGTCACGATGGACCAATTGTGCCTGCAGTAACGGAAGACACCAAAAATAGGAAGTGCACTGTTCCTTAATTTAGCATATAATCTTGCTTCTCAAACTCAGCTACATGGGAACTGTCTTTAGGTTAAATACCGCAAATCGTTCGGGAGGTATCTGAGACATTTACTCTATAGTACTGCTAAATTTTGGGCCTATATCCCTGGAGTTCTAAGCGCCATCGGAAAAGCATTTATAATTTAGTTCTCAACATGACCATCTTGTCCGCGATACTGCTGTCAGATACTCGTGTTACATATATACAAAATTTGTTATTCATTATTTTCATCAAGTTTTTGAAAAAGACGCTTCAACATCGAGTATATGTTGAAGCGTCTTTTTCAAAAACTTGAGGTAGATTGCTTAATATTTTAGCTGCTGCCTCGATCATTGTAATTTACTGTAGACGATCTGTTATTGGGGTCATAGTACTCGAATAGTTAATTATAAACCTCCAGTCTGTCTATTTACCATTTTTAGCTCAGCTGTCCGAAGTAAGTTCAGACCAAAGTGATCGTGCAAAGAATGCAACACTGATGGTCTCAGATGATCTAAATATACACACAGATCCTGTTATCCGGTTCTTGTGGGATAACCTTATCCATCCAAACGTGATCACTGTGAATAATTCCATATATAGAGGACGTCCGATTACCAGTAAAAACTCCAGCTCCACTGAAGCTCACTTCTATGACTCCTAATTCTAGTATGTGATTAATTGTTATATTAAAAATATTCTGAATCTTTCCCGAGTACACTTATTTTAGTATCCAAAAGCTCATTAATTGGTAAGTCTCCACAAACACTTCAATTCCAGGAAAACAAATTATTTTGTCCACTTACGCTGATCTAATTATGGTACGGAAAAAAATGTTGACTCTCATTTGAATCCGATTCTTTTACAAGTGTGCAGATCCCTTTTCCATATTTAAAGTCGGTTCCATATTTTAAGTGGTAGTATCCACATTTCAAGAAGACGATGAGACACATGAAGTTGTACATCAAATGAACAGATATGGAAGATGTTTTGAAACTCTAGGACGGATGTTTTCATTTTCAATTCATGGAAGAGATCTAGATATAACTCTTCTGGCTATATATACCTTTAAATCAACGTGTATTCCTGAAACCGAATGGAATGAAATGCAACATAATAAGCATGGCTGGCTAACAAAAAGCGAAACTCTTTACAATGTTTATACCTGGCAACGTGAACCAATCCATATCGAAAAGAAAGCCGCAATGAAATTATATCCGATACTCACTGTTTCAAGATGAGATCCAGTCAAACATTTCACGCCTTAAATATATAATATGAAATTTTGTATACAATTTGGAAGATGTATGAATGGTCGTTTTGAATGAACCAATCATAAAATTGGAAATACAATCACCTAATCGGGAAACAGAAATCTGAACAGTCTATTTTGACAGTCTATCCCACCACTTTAAACTGTTAGTCATAATTTATCAAAGACTCTAAAAAAAGAAGAGGTTGAGCTTGTTAGGTGAGCAATATTCATTCGGGTTTTAAAAAGTTCAAGACTAAGTGTAAGCGTTAATATTTCTCAGTGGGAAGGCAATACCTTCCTCAATTTATTATTTTATATCTTTAAAGTAAAAATATTTTGTTAATACCGGTTGAAATTGCCATTAATTTGTCCATAAATCGTCGCACTAATTTTTTAGCAGCTTGTATGACGAGTTGATCTTGTCATTCATCTGGCTTGACTTTCCGTTGGGTTATACTTTAAAAAGATCTAATTATCCCCCGAGTACTAATCTGAGTTGGATCTTCCCTTCTATCTAAACTAATCTCATTTCCGGTTTGAGATTGTAATTATTCATGCTGCATCAAACTAGAAAATCTCGATTCAATGAAATGCAAACATGTAATGCGACATCTAAGTAGAAAGGTCAGAAATACATTTTTACAATCGATAACATTTGGCTTTCGACCTTTTACTGAAACTTGTATTGACTTCAACCTGGTTGGTACCTGGTATTTATTTTGTCTGAAATAGCATTCCGCCCATACCGTAAACTGTGTCACCTACGAGTAACGTGTAAGAAACACAGGTAATACCTTACTACTCATTTCCCATACGTTATTGAGGTTACATATGGCAAGGCCTAAAATTTCTATAATTGGGAATTTATTGGCCCGGTTTTGTATATGTACACCAAGGGTATAGGTCGTCCCCTATTTTGTCACGTGCAAACAAAATTATAATATTAATTTATTGGCGGATAGGTATAAGAACAGTAAATGTAATTTTGTCAAATAATATAATACCATCAAGAGCCTCAGTATATAACTTTAACGACCGAGTGATTCTCTTTTTAGATGATAAAATGAATTTTAACGAAATCAAATTTTCTTTGATTCATCTAACCAGTTTTTATCAAACATATTTGTCCCCTCCATCACTCAGGCTCAATTAGCCCATTGTGACATCCGCTCAACGTGCGAATATATAGCCAATTTTCATCGAACCATCTGTGCATTTCATAGCATCATGAGCCTAAAGTATATACTGACATGGAAGATGGGTCGTAATCAGATGGTGAAAACTTCTACTTCGCCACTTGGATTCGACCGTCACTGTAACGGTTTCATCTGCTTCATGCACTATAAATCTCGTAACTGTAAGGGCTTCTGTTATCATAATCTTTTCATACACTGAAGCTTAAGTTGTTCCACTCTCCCCTTTTCTTCATAGAACTTGAGTTATTTCGTCATATGTTAATGCGATATACCAAGATTCTTTATGGCAGTGTTTAGTTCGTAAATACTACTTGTATTGAGTTATTGAGGTTAAAAACACAAAATTTAAATGATTGGGAAATTATAAGCCCGGTTTGGTGTGTCTCACAAGGGTAAGTCGTCCCCTATTTTGTCACGTGCTAATAAAAGTACAATATTTATCATTTAATTTATTTACAAATAAATAAAATAAATAAATTGTTCAGTATAAGAACAATATTTAATCGTGTCTGGAAAATTTTATAATATCATCAAGAGCCTGAGTATAACATTCTGTAACATTCTGATTAACTATATTTAATTTCACTTTTTACATGATAAAATCAATTTTAACGAAATCAAATTTTCTTTGATTCAATTACCCAGTTCTTATCAATCACACCTCCATACACAATTTATAGCTTTAACATATAGCACGTAAATACCAATTCACACCTCTTAACCCCTATATACCTGGCGTTAGTGTACGGATATAATAAACAAGACTCAAAACAGACAAACTTAATTAGAAAATCAATTGAATTAAAGATAAGAGAACGAAAGTCTATAGTTTTGTCGAAAATCAATACCTCGAACAACCATCATTGTGCTTATGTACACAGACGACCGAAATGAACATTGAGAGTTTATCGCCATCCTTCTAATCAAATGGATTGTAATTATCTCATTTCTATATACTAAATTATAGTTCCGATTTTAATTAAAATGTTAGCCGATTTTATTGTTTCTTGTACGTACACAAATCGACTATATATTTTGTGGGGCACATGAAGTGATATATATACAGGGGGTGGTGTGGTGTATAAATTAGATTTCCACTTTGTTAATAGAAATAAATAGAGATTGAGACAATGGTATATAGTTAAAACGGGGTTTGAGGTGCTTAACTTTTTGATCACGCCAATATAAGGGGGTTTCCAGTAAGAGGTTTCATTTTAAATAGCGTTCTATTTGGGAAACTGACTATTTTGAAGCTCTCACCTTTTTACATTTGATATGTCAAAACTACCCCATTACAAAAAATGGTACGACAGACGCTTCAACAAAATGGTGAAACCGTTCGTGAAGCACCTTCTCGGTCGGCAATAGTGAAACTGGTGGAAAAATTTGATCTGTTGGAACAAGTTAGTGATGTGAAGAATCGAAACCGTATATATGTGTGTCGCTCAAGAACAAACGAGAATATTGCTGCTGTAGCCTATAGTGTTGAAGAAAACCCAAGTACGTCCTTATCAAATGCATCAAAATGATTCGGAATTTCATCGAACAGCCATCTTTAGTGATGAGGCCCATTTCACCTCGAAGAGATAAGCAGAATGGTGATCATAATAGACCACCCAGATTTTTGATTTAACTTTTTAACGTTTAAACGTTTTTCTTTGAAACCACGTGAAAGATAAGGTCTATGTCAAAGCTCGCAGTCGGTTCAAGACCCTAAAAATAATTCGTGAAGTTATCGAGGTCATACAGCCGCAAATGTACGAATTGGTCTTGGAAAATTTCATGAAAAGGATATGGTGTTGCAAGCGTAACCGTGGTGGCCATTTGGTTGATATTGTTTCAAATGAAACCTCTTTTTGGAAAACCCTTTATATACGATATATATGTCTATCGAACTGCGACTGTTAACTTATCATTAAAATAATAAAATTTGTGTTCCGTCTATATAGGCGAGTATAACGATATACCGGGCGGCCAAGGTATAAAACAAAGGAAATCATATAATTACCTTAAGATAATAACAATTTTTATATTTGTATTTCTACAAATGGCCATTAAAAAAAATGAATTTAACTGTGCTTTTGGATAAATTAATTATTAGAACAAACAATGCACCTACGTCATAAATTATATGACGCGGAAAATTTCAGTTTTTATTTCGCAGCTCATAAATTAATAAAACAATCTCAATATATGTTAATGATATATTGTTGTTGTTACTATTATTTATAAACTATATACATACATAAGTGTTAAACAATAAAAACCAAAAATCTACTATATAGCTAAGCTGACAGGTAAAAACAATATAATAGTGATAATCACAATGTACAACCGAAACATTATCTTTCGATAATCTAATTTAACTTTTCCAGTCTGACACGTAACACACATCTATATATAGTTTGTCTATTATATACCCAGCATAGACCTAAACTATATATATATAATATATATATATATATAGTTATATAGTGAAAACTTTCATGCAAAATTCATAAAATTAAACACTGTGTGCTACTACAGTGTATTTATAACGATATGAGTGTGGAAAAACTAAAAAACAATTTTCGCGCTGTACGATGAGTGTGTGTGTGGGGGATGGCGACTTGGTGTATATGAGGCAATAAATTTTTATTTATATGTTAAACTCGTACTTTGTTTAGATTTGGTAGCTTATATATACTTTCGCCAAAGTGAATAATTATCTGTAATTATTTAAACAGTATACAATCAATTGAATACATATTTGTATGAAATTGTTTTTACTATGCTTTAGGGCGTGGGTCCGCCCCTCAAAAAATTATATTTTTATTTTTTAATTAATATGCTAATTGGTGATCGATCAGAAGGGGGCTTAAAGGATTCGCAGCCTAATCGAAATAACTCCCGTTTCTATTCATGCAGCTTAACCTTCTCATTAAGTCATTTATTTTATATATAAATAGCCAGGAAGTCGTGACAGGCCGGGCTGTTGTTTAGCATAACGAAGATTTCATCTCTATAGTACGAGGGCAATTAATTTAAAAATTAAAAATGAAAGGAGGCCAATACTCATTATAATTATCATTATAGTCACGTTTCAGCGCGATATACAGTTAGTCCAACTTTTTTAAAATTACCTGAACCCTTCGATAGAGTTTAATTCTCGCCCTAACCAAAAATGCTCCGAATGACACAAAATGCGGTAATGTATAAAAAATCGTTAGGGTGACATCAATCATTACTAATTCGAAAAGTTTCAGTTGAGACCCAGTTGGGTCAATTTTTTAAAAGGACCACCGAAGTTATCTGGCAAATTTATGATGGACATAGAAGCAAATAGAGTCCTTAACCATGTTATAGAGCCATTTAAGTACAGAGCATTTCTTCGCTAAATGTGATCAAACTTAACAAAACAAAGTCTAGATAGTATTTTTTCTTCAAATATAATATATAATAAAAGCGCCATCTATTAGATTATCAAAATGGTTGAGACGCCATCTATTACATTAATCATGGCACGACCTTCAAATTTTAAAATACAATAAGAGATTTCTGATGTTCTGATATGTCGTCATCTGACAGGAATTCTAAAAAATTTGAATTAATTTTGTCGAGCACTTAACTCGTTGATTGTTATCACCTGAGTATTTGTGCAGTTTTGATGCAAAACGGTGAAGGTGGTTCGTTTAATATTTTATGAACTAAATCGTTCGACATGTCAAGAGTCAAGGACAGCCTTGTTTCTCTATCAGTGAGATTTTATCCACTTGGCTTACATGTTTGCAAATATTACATCATTCTGCATGAAAACTTCAGACCCGACCCATTGAAGCTTGTCCGCACTGCCTTCTTAATTTTATTTTGTTGTAATTCAAATAAGTTTATTGTCATTTTATACTTGACTTGATTTGTATGAAGCGGGCATATTTGATTTTGGTATAGGCCTGAGGAACTGTTTGTGGGTATAATAACCTTTGTTGCTGTAGTAGGTTTAATAATTCTGCAACAATTCCCTTTTAGTATTTCGAGGAATCTAATGACCACTATCTTATAATTGTAAATGCAAAATGAAAGTAATTGCCTTTATTCGTTGGAACATCTTGAAATTTCCACCTATGTCTGTTGGCTAGTAGTTTGGTGGGGAATCGAGAATGGAAATCCCTGTCGTTGTGCAACAAACGTTTTGATCTTCGCCTATTAATATTGCGGCTCTCGATTTGTGGTGATTTAAGCTGATCATCTCGACCCTGTTTAGAATAGAATCCGGTACTTTCCGCTTTGACTGTTCAGGTTTGACTATAATCAGCTATATTTGGACGTTTATGTAAAATTACTGTTATTATATAAGAAGTCGGGGCAGACCAAGATGTCTAAAATAGTTCCGACTACTTATACAAGGTGTCATTAACCTAGTGCCCTAATGACAACCTTCAATTACTGTACTTATCAAGTGGATTCATATATCTAGTGATCTGGCAATTCTATTAGTTTATAGTTACCTCGCCGTATAAAAATAATCCAATACTCCACTTATATAAATGTTCAATCGACCGCCACCCATTTCAATGAACTTGCTTGAAGCGTTTGGGATAAAGTTTTTGTTCTTGTCATGTTTTCCGACACCATCCATATGAATGAGTCAGTCTCGTTCTATAGTCGGGTTTGTGCTGTATACTGTTGAATTGTATCTGGTACGATCTTTCGTACCCATCGACACATCGTGATATAATAATTATATTAGGTACATACACATCTCAACGTGATTGGTAAGCGTTTGCTTTTTATAATTTTAATAAGAGATGGGTACAGCCGGGCAGGTCGCATACGAAATGAGGTGCTATAAGAAGTTTTTGTGCTGCCGTAGAATTGTTGTATCATTCGCAAATAAAATTCTGATTTCAAAAACAACCCTGTCACCTGTAGTTAAATGATTGACTTTCAGCATGTTCCGATCGTACTTTTTTACTGCCAGTTTGGTTGCACCTCATAAAGCTTATAGATGGTAGACTTCTATGAAAAGAGGCAAAAAAAGGAAATAAGGGTGTATAAATCATTTCAACTTGCATCTAGTTACTTCAGTAGCTGTGACTCTTCAGATATTGTAGAACATAAAGGCTGGTTAATATTCTGGTAAGATCTGTTCGTCTTAAAGTGAACAGACCTTTGTTTGATAGATTGATAACTGCCTAAAATTTCTTTCAAAATTCACTAGAACTTTTCATTCATCTGTCAGACAAAGATGCTGTAGGCTATCCAGTTGTTCAATCAGTTTTGAGTAGCTTGTGTAATAGTATTATTTCGACCTTGAAAACGGTCGAATACCTTGAAAGTAGAACACAATGCTTCCAACCAAACTTGCCTGCCTGCAATATTCGATACATGTTTGATAAGGTCTTCTTGAACTATAGCCTTTGAGTAGTATGTTGTTTATGATCTCTCATTGAACACAAGGCTGAACTGTTAGTTATTGAAAACACTTTTGCTGATGATTACTTTTCTAATACAAGGGCGGAACTTCATAAATAAAAACTATATCGAGACTAAAACCCCGCGCGGGGCTCTAATACTTGCTCCATCTGGTTCTTTTCCATTTCCTGTATTGGTCTCTAAATATGTGCTTGAGCGACATCATTCGTCTGTCATTTGATATTTCACTACGACGTTTATCTACAGTATACAGTTTTACCATCGCAATTCAGTTTCTTAAATTCCTAAAACTGTCTCCAAAATTATAATCGTTTGGTTTTTTGCCATTATTATGTTGAATATGATAATGATGCTGGGTGCTGTAATCGTGACAGCTAATGGTAATGATGGGAGAACTTGAACTCCACAGAGTGGCATTATTGATTGACAGCTAGGGTGCTGAATCAACCAGCCGATGAAGACGTTTGCCTTATGAAATATATGGCATCTTTTATGTGATCTGTAATGTTTCGTTTCGCTAGGCCGGTTTCGATCTGATGACGTCATTGACTCTTTGTGTGTTCAAAAAGATCAAATCCATCTCGTCAGGCATATGCGACAAGACTTGAAGTTTGTTGCATTTCGTTTCTATGCATTTCTTTGCATTCTGCCCGTATCAGGATTCGAACTAGGTATCTATCACTCCAACCGCCATAGCTCTAACCATTTGCTCGATCACTAAAATTCAGGTCTAAAAGTTGGATGCAGTTATATAGAATTAACTGTTGGTTTGTTGATCCTTATGGTTCAGAGCAATGATCCCTAACTTATGCTCTTCACTGAAAATGTATAATGTTGGAAATAAGCAAGGTGGAAGAAACAAAGTCATATCTTACCATACTCAAATCATATATATCGCCAAAAATATACATAAACCTATGCGACATAATTTTAATGGACCAATTTTCCCATGGGATGGAGGGCTGACGAATTTTCATTCATTTTTCTCGTCGTCTTTAATTTAATTTTGCCGTTATAGCGCATCCCAACAAATCATCGCCTAACCAAACCAAAATGTTGTTGCTGTTTTTTATGTATAATATATGATCATAATATATATATTATGTATGTACACATATACGTACAACAATATTGTGACATTGAATTATGATGAAGTTTTTGAGTTAGAAAATGATTAGTTTGTATGTTTCGTTCTAAATGTGCCGTCAGGGAATTGTGCCGATTGATGAATTTGTTTGATGTATATATGTATACAACAGAACGGTGCGTGGTGTGGATTTTTTGGTATTATTCAGACGTTTGTAAATATTTTCGGCTCTCATAGACGCGAAAGTATATGTATATGAACATACTCAAGCACCCGTGAAATTACCAAAACTTGATACAAAACACAAATATTGTGTCTGGGCGACGAGAATGGAACGCTATATTCACGTATACATAATGTAAAAATAATTAAAATGACTGACATCTTATCTTGTACAGACCTATAGGTATATTATATATATATATTCTAAATTTATTTAAATATTTTAATTTATATTTAAAATGAAGGAAATACCAAAAAACACTCAACAAGACAACAACCAACAAATTCTATTAATTTTATTTTTTATCAAGATTTTCAAAATCGCCATAGTGGAAAATATTAATGAACCTGAACGGTGCGCGGTCTAAATAATATTCAGACATGCTCATTTTGAGTTTAGTTTAAACAATAAATCTAACATTGAAATGTGTACGGTGTCCAAAAACGAAACCCCCAATCAATATATATATAAATATATATATATATAGTCTCGATGTTATATATAAATTATGTATCTCTATATGTGACAACACGAATAAAATTTATAGCGCCTAATCAAATCATCAAATCTCTAAACGAAATTTTAACATCTCTATATAACATCCCTTTCTTCTAACTTGAACATCTCGTGCTGTTCAAATTTGAGGGGTGTATAATAAAATTAAAATTAAAACATTTGGTTAAATTAACTTGTTGTATATAGATACACACACACACACTGTATATATAAAAAAGAGTCCGGCACTGTTTGATTTATTGTACACTTGAGTATTTAAGTAAACAACAACACACATAAAATAATATTTTCATTAAATTTTCTTTCTCTACATAACACTAAACAGTCTCATTCCACATATATGTACTTCCTTAGACTCGAACACCAGTCCAAAATAACAAAAAACATTAAATTATGTTGTAACAAGACTATATATTTTGGAGTGTGTGTACATATAACATGAGAAAAGGACATTTTGGTATAGAAAAACAAAAATGTGTAATGAATCCCTTTGGCCTTCATTCATGAGGATGATGCTGCGCTGCACTATGTTATACATATACATATCGTAATAACAAATTTATCTATTTCAAGGGATTTTTCTATTAAATTTATTGTCTTGTAAATTACAATAATTTATTTAAATTTAAAATGTCCAAAATAGGTACAAGACATTGTATTTTTATAGGGTTGAACAAAAGATTTCAATGCTCATTAATAAAAAATATGGTTGTATTCTGCACCAACTCTATCTCGGTTCCTTTTAAGCTAGTTGATAATCTAAAATTTTGAGGTTATTCTAGAAAGTGGTACACCGTCTTAATGTTCAACCCTACTTAAATTACTCAAACTATTAAGGTGTAAAATTGTATATGTTCACTCGTTAATATTAAGTAAACACATTAAATAGAGGTATTCATACTTAAGCCCAAACTCTTTCTTAAAAGTACGTCAAACGAAAAAAAATTGAGTGAAAGTTATTATTTGAGTGAAAATTATTTTGAGTGAAACAAAATTCTTGGTTCCGCATGCACGTTTATGATAATGCTCCCCAAACAATTGGAATTTTCACTCAAAATAATTTTCACTTTCACTCAAATAATAACTTTCACTCAAAATAACTTTTTCCATTATAAGACAAAGTACTCATAACAAGACTTATTTATTTGGTGAGTATTCAAGAACTTCCAAACATTAACTCTTGTCCGAATATTATAACTCCGAATATTATAACTGCGCATGGAATGTCCGAATATTATAACTGCGCACTGTAATACCTACTATAAAAATAATATTTTTGTTTTGGAAGGATCTTGACTTGGAACTTAAGAATTGACAATTACGAGTTTTCCTGGAAGCTTAACGGCTTGACCATTTACCTAAAGTTTCGCTGGGATAGCTTTGAATTGTAATATTTACCTATAGTTGGTATAGGCATTAGTACAAATTCCTCTTAATAATAATTAATGGCAGCATGGTTAATGTTTTGTATACAAATAGCCTTCTGATGTAATATATAATGGAAGAGGTCTCACGACATCCATGTGACATATAAGTAAGAATAAGTAAGATTTACGGATTTATATTCGTTATTCATACATTTGAATATCTTTCTTTGAAATTCTTTCAATTTAGCATGAGACTTTGATCTTTAGCTTTCAAAATTCATCAATGGTAGTACGTAGTAACTTGGTCGTGACAAAGTGTTTTCGGTCATGTTATGCTTTTAGCTAGAACGAACTGTTTTAGGCGCCGACTTTATGACAAAATATACGATTTTCTCGTCGGACAAAGTCTCGATCCAACGATTCTCGATCCAACAAATAGCTATAAGTGAAATGCTTGCTAAGGTTAAAACACTCCAAATTGTTAATATTGATAAACTGCATCAGTTCATGATATTTGAACTCCATGACGTATGGCCTCCCGTTATGGATTTGAAATTTTAGTACGTGACAGAGAGCTATGTGTGTTAGCTAATTAATCTCCTTTTCTCGATTTGGCTCCTGTTTTTGTTTTGAAAAAAATGATATTGATATTTGACAACGTTTATTTGACAAGTACTGCCCATAAGTTTGAGACTGAATGTTTTCCCAATAACATGGATTAACCATTTATGAGCTTTCTTTAAATTACTGTTGAAATATTGAAGTCCTGAAACCTAACACCTCCAATTGATAATGCCGATTCTATCTCACGTTTCCAATGTTTAATTTCAGTAAAGAATTTCTGCTAGAAAAAGTATTGGCCCATTGATACGGAATGGTTTTCATAACGGACCTTACATTATACTATGACGGAGAGTGAGGGTAGACTGCTTTACCACCGGAAGTTATTTTATTTACACCACTTGTTTTGATAGTATATATTATTGTGTTTAAGACAAACTTGTTGAAGAATTAGTATTTCATCTAAACTTCGCCATTAAGGTTGCCGGGTCTCTAATTTTTAGCTGGTCATATTAAGCGAGAATTGATCTACTATTTTTAAGTTGAATAATTGTACCATGGCTGCATGTTGTGAAAACTAATTCGAACAATTACGGGTTTGGGCTGCAGTCAGTATCGACTCGATTGTAGACATTGTAAGGGTTGTGAATCATCCCACCCGTTCAGCTCTTATCATATGAGAATGTAAACAATGTGCAAACAAAGAATCAGGAATTTTTGACATTCTCTGGAACGTATTTGGAAAGGAAAATGTTATCATGTGTTATCTCTAAGTTAACTAAGCTAACATATGCGTAATCCAATAATGTCTTCCAGTTCATTGAGTTGAGTGCACGTTCGCAGCCACGCTAGTTGATATTAAGCGTTTATCAGTTCTTCAATCTTTGCGTGAACTGATATCACTGCTCTGTTTACATTCCATCAGGGGATTGCATATATAGGTTCACACCAATCTGTAGTGATTTGGCGATTGTTCCGTCGATAAGGAGGTCATACTATATTCTCTATTTTCATTCTGTTGAAATTCCAGCCTGGTACCACCCGCACCAAAGGAAATAGTTTGAACCATATCATGTTCCAAAAAGCAGGTATGGTTAGAATTAATTTTATTGTGAGAGTACAGATCACCAAATAAGACTTGAATTTGTATCAATAAAATTTATCCGTGTTTGAGCTTTAACCGTGGGTCGATAGTAAATTATACAACAGTCAACAGTTGTTCTTTTTTATAATATGTTTCCCGCGCACGTTATGATATTTTTGTTCGACCATATAGATGGTATACTATCATTTCTGACTTCAAAATGTCCAATAGGGCGGCAAATAACCTAATAGGAACCGTTCCAAAGTAACTCAATACTTTCAGTCCGATAGATTAAAACTTTTCGAAAAAAATTAGTAGCAGACTTCGGTGCAAACTCAACCAACTATTTTATAACGTATCTGACCCTGTGATAACGTCATATTAGATTCCAAATACTCATGTAGTTTCAAATATAACAAATAGTTACTCACAGTTCACCTACGTATAACAATAACATTAAAAACTTTGACGCTTATCCCAAACAACTACTTCGAATGAATTATAAACCAAAACCAGTAAAGACCAAACACAATGAAATAAAATAAAATCAAAATTAATTAAAAAAATAAAAACAAAAATAGTAACAAAACAAAACAACAACAAAAATTAAATTAATTAGTTTTTTGCTAGCTATTTCTCGTTTTTATTATTAAATAAAATCCATTTATTTCAATTTATCGAGCAAAAAATGTATATAACAACATATAACACTAAATTAATCGATATATATTTATCTCTTTTCCATTTCAAACAAAAAAAATTACGTATTTAGTTTCATTTTCCAATATATTTTCCAAATCTATTTATCTCTTTCACAGTGTTCGAGAAATAAATAAAACAATATGATTATATTGATAGATTAATGATTTTATATTATTGCTGTCTCGTTTACTTGGTGCTGCAGATCATGTATAGATTTATATAGCTATTTCAATTTAGAATGAATAAACAGACTGAATAGAGATGGAATATTATATAACAAGAAGATAACTGCTTTTTTTGATTCTTTTGTTTTTTTTTTGTTTGTTTGGTTTGTTAACCCAAAGAAAATTATAGAGAATTGATATTCTCTTGTTGTTCTTTTAATATTGTAAGAGGGCGGTTCGATTATCACGCCTTTCTTTTGTTTCATATATATTCTTATATATATATATAGTGTATGTAAGAAATTTACCAGAAACCAAAATAAAACAAAATGATAAGATACGAGAAGGTATGAAATTATACATTACATCTAAGAAGAACATCTTTTTATTTTCACTCTCTCAAGAGATTTATGTATGTGTATATATATATATATATATGTGTGTGTGATAAACGACATTTTTATAATAGCATTAATTGAATGACACCTAAATGTAAATGTATGTATACCTGAATAACCTATATATCATTATATCTCACAGATAGATCTTATAGCTCACGTCAAATGATTTTAAATCGAATGATTGATTTATCAGATATGCTGTGACTTGGAATAACTTATTTTTAAATCTTTTGTTTTTTTTTCGTTCCCAATAAACCATTCATTTCGATCGTAATTAATTTTAAAGTTAACGCCCATTTTTTGTACTCTTTTGTTTTGTTGCTTATCGGGTTTTAATATAACAAAACAAAACAGAAACAATTTAAATTGATTTATTTACAAAAACAAAATTTATTTTTTTCAATGTAGATGTGTTAATTTAAATTTATATATATCCACATACATACATAGCATCTTTTAATTTTACAAGGTAGTGGTGACCCCTTTTTAGGTTATACAAATTAATTTTACAAAAATTAGGAAAATTAGTTTTGGTTGTATTTTGTAATGGTGTTACCCGATTCTGTGGGATGATTAGAAAAAAATTTCTCTCACCGATTTTACTTTGTTTTTTTTTGTTTCGTTTCGTGTATCCCTAATTGAGACATATACAAAAAGTCATTAGGTTTAGCGAGAGACAAAACAAAAAAAAAAGAGTTGTGATAAAAAAAAAAACAAAACGAATGATGAACGTGGGTATGAAAATCTATTTTTCTTCTTTGTGTTCGATTGTCGGGTGGAATTGTTGGGTACATTTTTTTTGGTCGTGTTTTAAACAATGTAACAGTGTGACTTTGTGTTTTTTTTTGTTTTTTTGGTTGAAGCGCTAATTTGGTTGGTTCGTTATGGTGTTTTTTCGGGGATATAAAGTCGTGTGTCTAGAACAATTAGAAGGTTTAGTATCTAGGTTGCTGGGTTAAATTATAAAACTAATTTCGATAATCGTGTACCAGAACAAATGGTTAAAATTATGCTAATCAAATGGTTAATTCATCAATTAATGACTTGCATTTGACATATATTAAGATAAGCATTAGGGCAGAAGATTATAGTTTGAACAACGTTTTTTACCTTTAAGATGCAGTATGTGCATTACTTCTGGGACGAATCCGTTTTTGTCTCTTTCATTTCAATTTTCGTTTTTGACTCATTGTCCAACGTATTATTCCAGGGCATGCTTGATTCATTACCCTCAATGCTCACATAGTGAACTCGTAGCAGAATACTTTCTGTTAAGGTATTTTAATGAATCCTGATACTTCAACGGCATGCTAATAACAATAATTCCTTTGACTTTTTATCAGCACAGGTTTAGTAATCAAAAACATTGCCTTGTAGTGATCTCTTGGTGCTGTAAGGCAATCTACCTTTCGTTTAATAAGAATTGAAACTTTTCTATTATTTCACTTTTATATCACTTTTTTAGTGATTAATCATTGTATCACTTTTCTTCTTCTTGATGTTTCCTTATAAAGAATAAATTATTGGAGATTAATACAAGTTATTGACATTCGAAAAATACATATATTTAAACATTAATTAATGGTGTTGAGCACGAAACCATCAGAATACTCACATGAGAATAATCCGTCATCCAGGTAACACACATGTGGCATTTTACCATTCAGTTACGGCTTTCAAAAGATTCAACGAATTTATACAGTTCGATTCGTTGAACTGTGACATGATTGGGTTGCATTTAAACTAAAGTGACACACAGAGATATATCTTGAGAATATGTTACTTTTTGTAATGTCCCTAAAATGCTGTCACATGTTTTGCCGAAGATAAACTGAGGATTATCTGCTTAGTACTACAAATTTGGGTGATTATATAAGTATTGTTTAACAATCTACATATGCAAATGGACATATTAAAAGGATTGTCCAAGTTTTACAACGAATTAGTGAGGTGGGTATGGTTGTGATTGAGTGATAAGCATCGATATATTGAGAAAGACGGTAAAAAAATCACTGTCAATACCAGCATACTTTGTACCATGAGGCATCAACTTATTACCTTTTATAATCTTTATTAATAGCATTACAGATGTAAACCAAAATTAATTAATGCTAACGACATTAAAATATTTCAAAGTCATTAAGAACATATAAGATGCCAAACCACTTCAGAGCGATTAAAACAGAGATACTATTAGGTGCAAACACCATTAAATGAACAACATAAACAACTGCCATTTTATCGGAAGAAGGTGCCATTACAATTCTCAAGTTCTCCCATTCATTTAACAGAATGACGTCACGAAGAAGGATTCATATCCTCTTTCTATGATGGATGGGTTACTTGGTCGGCTAAGCTATGCAAAATTTATCATTATTTATTGGATTTGTTAACTTCTTTCCCACGGTTGAAGGTTGAGAATATAACTATTCTTATCGCGACTGAATTGACTAAATATTATATCAAGCCTCTTGCAAAAGACTCAGCTCACACAACCATTACATAAAGAATGAAATCTCCCTTGAGTACGGAATTTTAAATTCGTTCGAAAATAATTAAAGCCAATACACAGTCTTTGCAACGAAGATGCTGTGATGAGAACATATATGAAAATTGTTCGTTAAACTTTCCTTATACAAGCGATATATACGTGATCAGAGAATTAATTAAATGCAAGGGATATCCACTCAGGTCGGAAAGAATCTAAATATTCTGGTCATTGCAATCTCTGCAGTCGTCCTGTCTCGTCCGATTTTTGTTAGGGAACACTCAAGGTGTTTTCACATATTTGCCCTAACTTTCGTAAAGTCAAAATAATTAAACTTGATGATGTGTGGAGGCACTAGCGCATGTTTTTATTTTTATTTTTAAAAAGTAGATACGTAACGTCTATAGAGATCATTACTTGTCCTATAAGGTAAAGTTAATACAGATCCAGAAATTATCTAAGTGAAATATCAGGTTAAGGTAAACATGATGTTATACATCGATTAGAAATTCGTACCTGACCCGTACCGTGCCAACAATCTGACTCTATCGGTTTCGATCACGATCTGACACCATCGGTTTCAATCACGAGCCAGCTCTTCATACTGTTGCAAACAACCAAAAGATACCAGATCGCTCTTTACGCAGTGAAACCAGCGTCGCCGACAACTTCTTTTTCACCTACCGAAAGCCAGCTCAAATAGTATTAATATCAGGAAGTGAGATGTGTTGATAAGCCGCATAGGCTTATAACAACGGCTCTGAAGTTTTATATATGGATCCAGGGGGTCGATTCTCGTTCTGTGAATAAATTATGTGTAAAGAAACTTTCCATTTCTCTTTTTACACACGTTTTACATTTTTATATTTCACACAACCAAATAATGCGATTCTCGTTGACATTATGAAACAAATTTGCTGAAGTACCCTGAATAAATTGTTTTTATGTTGTACTAGATTGCTGAATAAATTTTGAAATTTTATTATTATTACACATCTGTCAAAAATATTATTATATTATCATTATTATAATAATATAATTTAATCGAATTTAAAATGGTTTTTGGAAAAAAATGTACTCGAATGGGAAAAGAAACTTTTGACTATTTGGTTACCCATTTCGGCCGTGGTTAATGAACCCTAAGGTAACACGGAGCAATGCATAACTATATTAAAAAGCAGACTCCGGTGCTTATCAAACGAGAGGGTTCTATTGTATTGTCCTGAAAAGCCCAAAAAAAATGATTAATGCGTGTGCTGTCATTCATAATATTTTAATAATAGCTCGTATTCCTTTGCCGGATGAATTATCAGAGAACGACGATAGTGATGATGAAATTGAGATTACAGAAATATATAGCCAGGCAGTTTAAAGCCGAAGCTCGCAGAGTACAGTCGATATAGTAACTCGATACTTCAATTAAATTTAAGGATTTTGATTTAATATTAAAAGTTTCTTTGTTATTTTATATTTTATTTCATTAAACTATTTAAAATATTTTCCAAAATATTTAGTTCTTGTTTTTAAATGTTCAATTTCTCTTGTTTTAGTTCAATTTTACTGTCCTCCAATTTGATCATCTTGGCCAAATAGTTTTGTTCATTGATCACGTTTGGTCTGGCGCATTTAGTTTCACTTCTGCCTGATGGACAAATAGTTGGTTCCTGAGCATCATCTGGCTATGCGATTAAAGTTATGTCAGTCCCTGGAATTTCGGGAACCTCTTCAACAATCCCCACTGAGTCGCAGAGACCAGTTTCTGGCTGAAAACTGCTAGATGGTCGGATCTATTGATATAATATCACTTAATGTAATAAAAGAAGTTTTGGTAGTATTAATTAATCCAACAATGGATTATTGTTTGCCAAGTTCTAGCAAATCAGCGTCTTCATCAACGGCTTGTAGAGTCAATTCTCGACTCTGCTCAAGTTCGTTTAATGGTTTTATGGGTTTTGAACCATTAACCCCGCTCTTGTTGGTTATGGCCTTTATCAGTGAGTATACCTCTCTTTTCCGTACAATCTGAAATTAAATTGTAAAATGACAATGGATTTGAAAAAAGTTTGGTTATCAAACTAACTTTTGATCCTTCGAGCAATCCACTTTGAGCAATCTTTATTTGCTCCTTCTAATGTATTTAATTGTGTCTCGAAATGGTTCTAGTCCGCATCTCTCATCTGAACCCTATCGACTGATGTAAACCTATATTATAATAATAGTAATGTGCAATAACATAAATACAATTAAAACAACTAATTAACATTTTTATATTGAAGATAAATTCACCTCTCGGGTGCCAACTCTAAATTCATTTCCAAATAATCAATCAGAAATGCTTTTTGTGGCTCTGTAGGTCTTTTTCATTTGGGTGAAAAATTCACAGCATACATTTGTTGCATATTCTTAACGTGATTGTCACACTTAGGAATTCTCCTAAAATTTTCCTAAAATAATGTTTTTATAGATTTTTTTATCATATGAAAACATTTTGACGTAGTTCTTTTCATATCCATAGAACAAGAATCGAAAATGAATATTTCTCACTGAAAATATTTTTCACTTTACTTTTCATAGAACGAGAATCAATCCCCAGTACCCAACTAAGAAATATTTAAAAAAAGAGTTATAATGTAGTTTGAATTTGGAGATGCCTTGATAAGCCAAACGATTCTGAATGATATTTTTTTAGAACTCGATATCTCGGTTCAATCAACATACACTTACACATTTAAAAACTCCCAATTGTGGTTTTTGGTCACCACCGCGGGAATCTAATCTGCGACCCCGAATGGCAAAGCAAGCAAGCTTCTACCTATGCTTCGAGAGTTACTGAAACTTTATCTGTGTAATAGAATTTAACTACCCACCTAGAGCATCAATAAAGATCCGTGTAAATTTATCGACCACACCAAGCATAATCTCTCCCACTAGTTCGCTTAAATGTTTTAATTAAAACCATAGGTCGTTAACTGTAATTTATCTTCTGTATATACACACAGACACACACATTATATTGGGGCTATCTGGAATACCTACATCTATATCCAACTTAAAACGACAATTTTCGCCCTATATAGACCAACCAAACAATGCGTTCTGATTTGTTCGTTATTTCATTTTGCAACCGACAACAAAAAAAAATTTAATTTAATAACGAGAGGCAAAGTATATCCGCAACAATCCCCCGTACACACACACCTTGTATTAATTTTCCGTTGTGTTCGTGAATTTTCTTTCCACCAACAACAATCATATTATCTTTCACAAATTTGTTGCGTTGTTGTATTTAATCTAACCGAAATGTTTTTCTTCTTCTCGAAACAAAGTTTTTGTTGTATTTTCGGGTGGGAGATATATCCGTATATTTTCGAGGGAGCCAAAAACAAAAAAAAAATAGAAATCGAGAGTGGTAACACACTCAAAATAAAATATGCATTACGTTTTTGGTGCGACGAGGGAGCATTTTTATTTCGCAATTTGTGGCTGCCATATTTACACAAAAATATTTTTAGTTGTTTTTCACCCCCCACCAAAGTATAAACTTTGTCCTCGGGTTCACGACGGTCGGCGGTGGGGGCGACTTGATTTAAGTGTCAATCATGACGAAAACAGAAAAGATTAGTCATCATAATTGTGTATATGTACATACATCGAGTTGCGATGTAATCGATATCTTTTGTTATAAGCAAGGGTGGCGGAGCGTAAGGGGGACCAAATTCGATATTGAATGACGTCAGCGGGCGAATATATATATATAACAATTAATCGAATTTAATCCGTTAACAATTATTTGAGTAAACAAATATGGTTTTTTAACGAATTCCGAATATGTAAATAGAAAACAATTTTCGTGTCTCATAAAACAATAAAATCCACTCAACCGCAAAGTGGAAAAGTGTTTTTTATTTATTTGTTGTATTTAGGTACGAAACAATGTTTGTTTTTTTATGGCTTTCGATTGTATAATTTAATCAAGTTAATTTTTTTTTATTTTTATCATAATTAAATAAATTATTTAATTCAATAATTAAGTAAATAGTAAATAAAACTCATCAATTATATTTTGTGTCAATGAGGCGATTATCGTCGTCATCACCCGCGCGCTTGCACTTAAAAACATATATGTTAAGCATATGGTTGTTGAATTGCTGTTATCATATATATCAGGAAATAACTGTATATGAATAGTTTATGCACTAACATACTACATATATACACGACTTGTTTGAGCTTTTCTCTCACGCCTCACCATCGTTTGGATTTAACGTTTCAATCAATCATGTTAATTCAAACAACAAAAAATATAACTATTAAATGTCTAATTGATAAGAATCAAATTAAAATTTCACATAATTTCAATTCAATTCGGAAAATTAAAAAACGACTGTGAACAAAAAAAAATGATTGATGATCTTGAATGAATTTTGTGCTTGCGTACGGTCATGTTCGATAAATTCGTTTTTTTTTGCGATGGAAAAGCATTTTTTCTAATTTCTAACCCTTTCTTTATTTGCTGTAGATATGATTTGGTTAAAAATTAATATTTAATTTTTTTTATAATTAATCATTTTATTTATAGAATTTATTTGAAATTTTCCGGTACCTAATGTTAGAAATGTTTCTATTTATTTTTAGGTAAGTGTGCGAAAGCCAATGCAGACGACTGATGGCGTCGTCATTTATTTTGACGGACATTTTCGATGTCGATACAGAAGCTAAGTATTTTTATGTATTGTAAATAATGCATGGTTCGGTGAAATACAATCAGATAGGTCCATCTCAACTATTACCTTTTCTTACATCGGTTATTGGTAGTCAGCAGAGCTTAAACATAAAGAGATATTCAAAAACCACATTTTTAACAAAAACCTAAACAGCAAAATCTATGTATGAACCATTAACTAGTCAGAGTACTACTTCTTTAAATTTTAACTGTCCCAACGAAACTGTTGTGAATTGAATTCTTTGTTCAAATATACAACACACCATATAGCAAATCAGGATAAAGCACACGACGATAAACATTTAAACATGAGTTTGTTGAGATCCATTTACAGTTTCCACTTAGTACATTATTGTTTGCTAGCTCACTTATTTTAGTAAGATTGAATCTACCTTTAATCGTTTAGCCTAATAATATTGTAAACCGAATTTCCTTAAGTGAAACCGTCTTTATTGTTTTTGATAAGTCTGGAAACGTTTTAGAAAAAATATTGAAAGCGAAACGCGATATAGTTGAAAGCACTTCCCACTATTCTCACTGGGCGTCTTTTTAAATGATGGTGATTGCAGCAAAGATTCTGCATAGCCAAATAGTTTTTATTCTATGCCCAAAACGTACGTGTCTTCACCTATGTGCGTGACAGAAGGGACTATATCAGCGAAGTGATTTCGATTTCTGTTGTGACGTGACTGAATAATGGATCTATAGAATTTGGTGCTGTCAGCAGAAATGATCTCAACAAAAAATCGATAAAAGCTTGTTGAAAGTTAGCTCGGTATGTATAGTACATAAAACTAAGTGAGTGAATATCATAATAGCTGTTCCATCACACCACATTATTTATTTTAGTCTGGGGTTCGGTTATTGGTACAGTCAGCGCAGAGCTTAAGCACAAAGAAATAGTGATATCGTCTAATAGCGATATCGTACCAATCCTATAAATATAATATGATACACATCATCAAGTATAGTTCCGAAGTTTCAAATTTGCATCTATAAAGTTTTATTACAGCTTTATCGGGCGAATAACATTCTCAAATTTGTCAAATACCATATATGATGGCAGGTAGTTTTGAACATACACACCCTTAACTGTGATCACATGAACCTATACCTCTCAAAATGTTATTTCAGTATCTGTAATTTGAAATAACCGACCAAATGGTCAAGTGGTTATAGATGCGCCAGTTGGAACGGAAGTTACCGCCCCGATAGGGGCAAGATACAAAAAGGATTTTTCACCAGCTGATTACGGTCGATTCATA
The DNA here is from genome assembly GCA_963932295.1 of Tipula lateralis. NCBI lineage: Eukaryota > Metazoa > Arthropoda > Insecta > Diptera > Tipulidae > Tipula > Tipula lateralis. Next base: position 125,743,942 of record OZ010737.1, read on the forward strand.
GATGTTAATGAACACATCTTTGACCCTCTGTTGGAGTGTTAGAATTCAGGGCCCGACAAAATTTCCATGTCAGTACCAAAGATTTATTGGAGACTTTAAGTGAAACGTCATACATCTTTATTTTACAAATATCTGATATTTCAGTATCTGATAATCGAGTTCTTGAAGAGTCTGGAAACATCGTAAAGTAAAATAAATAAAAAGTTATCTGATGCTTGCAGCAAGGAACTCCGCATAATCAAATGGTTTGGTTTATTTCCAAAACTAAAACCCCTACCTATAGGCATCATTCCTGTTAAGATATGATACCCTGATATATACGTGTGATGCTGTGCGGGACAGGAATGAGGGTTAAGTGACTAAATCATCTGGGGCACTAAATCAACCATAACATCGTTATGGAACTGTTTGATTGACTGGATTTGACACTTGTTGCGCTGTCGTATATATGGCACGTGTCGTGCTACAGCTGTTATAGAGAATTATATTTAAAACCTTTTCAATTTTATGTTGTGGCATATGACGATCATTGTATGAGTGAATGACAAATTCGTTTTTGGTTGTGAATGCCAGATGCCAAATGGTCATCTCTAAGGCATGGTATGAATAACGAAGATTGTATCATTAATTAACAAATCCACTATATATTAACGTACTGCAAATATTTATTCATGACCCGTTGAGTGAATAATGGATCTAGAATTTGGTGATAGAAATGTGATTTTGACGTGCTTTTTTGGTTGGCTACCAAAAAATACAGATAACTATGAGAGGAAACGGTGATCGATAGTTAAGTATTGGTTTTACTATAATACCTCGATATGCATTGCTTGGCCCGAAATCAGAGATCATAAATACAAAAATAAAATTGATGACATAGCTCTCCCAATATAATTTAACTGTTTTCCGTGATCAATCGCTGCATTTGTTTGCTGCTGTTAAAGCTAGTAAGAATACATTTTCAAAAGCTATATAGAAACATTAACTGTCAGTTTTAGCACCGTTTAAAATAGACTCGGTATAGTATCATGTAAAGGCATAACTACATCTCCCAGTCCGATATTTGCCATTAGTCACTTTTCAATTCGTTGTTTCTCCAAAATCATGGCTATACTTAAAGAGAAAAAAACCACAAATTGATGCCTTGTTGCAAGAAGAACTCAATTATTGAAAAATCGCTCGCCAGCTAAACATGATTCAATCACTGCCTCAAAATTTTTCAGGAACTGAGATCTCATTATGGCGTCGATGTGCAGCTCAGTTATCGCAGTGCAGTTTTGCTGAGACAATCTCGTGCTGCGGTGGTTCGTGCATAGTGTGAGCTGACATATCAATTGAGTTCGTACCTGATTTAGGCCATAAACGAGGTCTGACCGTTGAAAATATATCGAGAACATTCTTTTGGATTATGTACTGCGCGCTTTACGCAGGATATGTAGGGTAGGATTTCAGTCCCACTTCTGGAGCCACTCAGCACTTTATGAATGAAATTTAACTCGAGGCCTCAGTCTTATATAGATTTCAGAAAAATAATGTTTCATAAAAATCGGAAAAAAATCGTCTTTCTGAGACTGGGCTGAATGTTTGAGTTCATAAAATTGCTCGAGAGTGTATACTGTTGCTAAAACAATCAGCTAAAGCAATTCACGGTCGATAGGGAAGATTTATAGCATTTTGAGTCTCTGCTCAAAAACATTTAATACGGTAAATTTGCAGATTCATTAGATTAGATAGTTTAAGAGATCTCGTATCCACTTATATACGAATAACAACATCAAAACCAACAACAAAACCAATCGGGATAATAAATTAAATTCCATAAACATATATTTATTTAAATAAATATTATTAAATTATAATAAAATCTCATTAAAACACTTAAAAATAATTATACGATTTTCACTATATATATGCTTCGTGTTAAGCATATGTACACAACTATATATGTACAATGTTTAGAGATAGTATATAGTTATAATACACTAGAACAACGAAATAGTATAAATACTAAAACTATTATTATCATTCATTTATAATAATGTGTTATCGTTATCATTGATTTTTATTCATATCCAGCGAGGTGGTTTCATGTGGTGTGATAGTTGTGTTATATTTTATATAATATATAAGCTGTTTAGATTTCACCAAAATAGTTACACTCCAATATATGAATATACTGTATACAAATATATGTGGAGTGTGGTTAGAGTTGTGAAACGAAACGTTGCATTTATAGTTTATGTTGTCATTATCATAATATGTATAATCATTAATTTCATCATAATATAATAATATAGTGATGTAAGTGTTTAAACCGGACATAACCGCTCTTCAACTGACAGCTTTCGATCGATTTAATATGCATGGCTGGACATTGCTCATCAACAGTCTAACAAATATTTTACAATTTATTTTCACTGTCTTAACCACAAAGCCTTAATCTGCGAAGTCTTATAAACTGGGTTGTATTCAGGTCTACTGAATAGCCAACTGCGCAGACACTCATTAATTTAAAACTAAAAATGATTACAGAAACGAACACTAGAAGGAATAAAACAATCCGGCAAAATCAAATATCGACCGTTAGCCATTGTATCCGAACACGGATCTCTAACCGAAACAACCAGGCTAGCATAAGTTGAGAAGAAGAGCAAGTACAAAATGCTCAAATCAAAAATGCAACCAGTGCGCTTGTCTACCAGGACAACACTCGGAAACCATGCATCACTGATGAAACAATGCAAGAAAATAAAAAAAACGTCACAAACTAAGAGTACTGCAAAACAGAGAAGATATTCTCAAGACTGCAAAAGAAGCATACGAATTAAAGCAGAGATATGAATACACTACACCAATATGTGTGAGAAATGTCACCGAAAAATTCACAAACGTTCCACCAATAAAAATGACCGGTCAAACTCTAACCACACATGAGCAACAACTAATTAGACACTTTATCATAAACAACACTTTAATGGAAACGCTTAAGCGAACCGGACTACAAACTTCCAGTTGGCAGCTATAACGAAACCATCAAGATCCTTCCACCAACAGAAAGGCAAGTTAGTATGTTCATCCAGAAGCTGAAACCAAATAAAGCCGCTGGTACAGATACACCAACTGAATATACTAGCTGAATTCACACATATAACTACAGGAATTTTTACTCCACGTTAAGTATGACAAGAGGAGAAAACCTCATAACCATAACGATCTCAAAGAAAGGTGACCTAAGAGACTGCAAGAACTGGAGATTTATCTCACTTCTCCACAGCACAATAAAAGTATTAACGATAACAATACTTGAGAGAATATCAACATCAATCAACCAACAACTAAGAATGTAATAGGTTGCCTTTATGCCAGGAAGGAGCTGTTCAGATCATATATCAACACTATGTGTACGTGTTTATCATAGAACAGTCAAACGAATAAACCAACAATGTACCTAATCTTGGTAGACTTTGAAAGTGTATTTGACTCAATCAGGCGAAACGCAATCAGGAAGGCACTTTGCGAAATGGACATACCGAAAAAAATTGAACTAATCAGACAATCACCTTTTAAAACCCAGATTATTTCAAACTAATCCTCACTCCACTTCTTAACTCACATCCTTATATAGTCAGTTCAGAAATACTAAAGTTTTCGACAGTCTAAAGACATTTTTTGAACTAAATAATAAAACCATTTCAAAGTCATCCTTAACCCATTTCTTATCAAATAGCTCCTATAGGTATATGTATACCTATTCCATCCACACAAATAATAAATATTCTCGTATCAAAACATTCCAATATATAGCACAAACCGAGAACCATCGAATCCAGAGTTATCTCCCAACATCAGCCCTGAAGACATAGTTATAGCCCTTTTCTTCTCCACAGTTTATATTTGAAAATTATGACGATTATACCGATACTTTCATGGACAATACAGCCAAACCGTTAAAAATATATATTTCATCAGTAATTCGATTTCATTTTTAAATATAATCCTGAGCAACTAAATCGGCTCTCACTTTCGAATCAAATGTCTTTAAGATGAAAAAACTTCGAGCTTGTATATCAAGCGCAGTATAGTCTTTGCCTACTGTCGGTTATGTATAGTAAAGAGAGAAATGTCTATACTATACACATAAGTATGTAACCTCTTGCGAAAATTGTTCTGCGGGATGCACAAGATCGATCTCAGTACGGAACTGAACTTAATCTCGTCCTTGACCATTAAATTTAACAAAAGATCCAAATGTGCATGCTCTGAATAATGCTTTCAAGGACCGACCTTATCATCAAGTATTATGAGTATTTCAATTCTATAGACACGGCTTCTTAAGCATAGCTCTATGTGATAAATGGCCCAAATTCAACCCTTCAGCTACCGTCCAGGTGGTGCAGTGGATAAAGCTGTGGCAGTTGGAGTGGGAGGTACCGGGTTCGGATCCCGATAGGAGCAGGCTGCAAAAAGAGTTTTTTCATCATCTGATTACGATCGGTGGTGTAAATGAACACATCTGGATACGCTGCTGAGTTTAGGCCATCCCATCGTCCATGTCAGTACTATAGGCTAACATGGAGCTATGCAATGCGCAGATGGTTTCTACGGAAATCGCACCTATAGCCGTATACATATAGTGGTATCAATAGTGTGCGGTAGCAGCCAATAAAAAATAACCTTGAGCTGCAATCACAGGGGCCGATTTTGTTCAATTTTAGAAAACCATGTTTAATATTTACATGCATAGAAGATAGCAGTCGTTAACCTGAAAAAATTAGTTTGTTTTGGAATATGAACAGTGATAGTGAATTGAAATACCTGAATGTTCCCTTTTACTTCATAAGCGAGTCTTTCAATGGTAACTCGAAGTACGTAACAGGTTGAGAACGACACATTGGGAATAGAAAGGAAGAGTTATATAATTAAAATTATCTCTCAGTTCCGAAATCTGTTTATTAATCGAATGATCCTTAAATTATCTATAGGGAGAGTATAAAAAATAGGAGCATAAGAAGTACTCATCAGTTTCTTCTTCTCCTCCCTCACTCTGTTCGCAGTTTGCGTAGTTCCGAATTTTCAACCGCAACTTGTGATTAGTTTATAACATTGTTTTCTTAATGTTCTGTGAGAATACCCAGCAAGATCAACAATTATATTTGTTGATATTTGTTGATTTATTGTTCAAATTTTGAATAGGCGACATGAGATGTTTATGTGGTCTTGCGATAATTGATATCACTTTTAAGAAATAATGTCAGTCATAAAACGGGCGCAGGTTTCACAAAAGAAGATACTGCACCCAAACAGGCTTATTTATCAGCCAAAACATTTCCTTTGAAATCCATGTGACTAGGTATCGAGTAAAGTCTAACTTCATTTAGACTACCTATAGGCTATTCAAGGCAATTACTGTCCCCAAAAACCGGTTTTGATGAAACAGTATTGGAGTCAATCCCCTTTAGCTGTCAGAAAGAATGCAGAAAATAGAATGCTGCTTTCAAAATTACACCAACATCTGCCTGAGAGTCAGTAGCATACCTATCGAGGATAAAAGATATTTTCAACTCAGAATTTAACATGTATAAACGAGCATCAGCCTGATCACAGTCTACTGATCCATCAGTAAGGATCATTATCAGTAATAATTACACTAAATAATTTCCTGAAAACGTATCCTTTGGCATGTGGACAGTTAAATGCAGGCCCACCTTTCTCTATATCAAGCAATGTCCAGAAGAGCTAAATTGATTGTCTCTGCCTTGTAGGTGAGCAACTGTTAACGCAGCACACTTTCTCATCCAAACCTATATAGTACACGTGTCTGCGGGTTTTAAGATGTTCCTGTGAAGATCTTCCATGGTAACCATATCGCCAGATACTTGACTTTTGAAGAGAGCGGGATGGTATGACTCTAATTTTTGGAAGACTAAAGTTTTTATGAGTCATGCGTCTTGTGAAAAAAAAAACAACTAAGTTTTCCTATATGGTTAAATGATAGACCTTGATCACTGCACCACGCTACAACTCACTCATAGTAAAATTCGTTTTCGTTTATTTAGACTATCAGAGAGTTGACTCCAACACACCACAAACATGAACTCTAATATCCGCGATTCTGAAACAGTAAACACATTTTCATTCATGTGTACGAATATTTTAAACCACACTGTACTGTCTCTCTAATATACCGCCTGCGAGATCCATATACCACACAAAACCAATTTATCGCCTATTTAATCTGTTCCTTGGGTAAAATTTCATTTTTTTTCTTCTATTTTGCTACGTTATTTTATTGATACTTAGACCCAAATCACTTTAAACATCTACATACATACATATGTATAGTATGTACATAAATTTTATGTATCCATATCTATACAACAATTTACATGACTTTATTGTTGTTTTATATACCAATAACACATTTCCCTTTATGTATACATTTTCCGGACGATTTTAATTTATTACCTGCACCCTTTCCTCTTAATTTATATCATGTTTAATCGAATTTTTGGATTCAATTAACCAATAAAATCTACAAGACATGAAACAAGCCAATTATATGCAACATCTCATCTCATTCTACTTATGTACGTACGTACGAGTGTGAGATGGTGTTAAATATAACGTCATAAGTCTATTCGATAGACAGTGGTGCCAACTTAATTATAATATATAGTTATGCTGCGCTCGAAATTATTTATAAACTAACATATATGTAACACCCTACTCGCGTATATATAGCATAACGAGCATAAAAACACAAAATTACATATATCGGTATAAGATTACATACTGTACATAAGACATATCGCCAGCCAACATACATAAACATAAAAGGAGAACACGCGAGCTATACAATAATTGCACAAAAGTATTATTAAATTTCTATTTTTGCTCATTTTATGTCTTTTGCAACCCTTTTATATGCTTTAGTGGTGCACGATTGCACAAACAATAGAACTATTTTCTTTTGGTGAGTACAATCAAGTTTAGATTAATTTCGTGTTGGGTAATTGATTGTTTTTGTACGAAAGAAACAAAAACGGAAATCTATTATACAGTATCAGGGATAGAAACAATACAAAGTTGCATCTGGCAATATTTTTCAACTTCATCCCAGTTTTTTATCAGTTTAATGGTGTCTGAGATAATTTGTTGGCTCACTAGGGGCTATCTCTTGATAGCCCTAGTGAGATGGAAATTATTCTAGTTCTTGTAAGTTAACCCTGGTACGGGCCATGGTTAACTCAATAGGACTATACGCTAGTACGATCACGTACTTCAAGTTGGTGTTTTAAGTACTTTGTTGAACGCAGACCGATATCAGCAGCAAATATCGATATGGTCTGTTAAAAAATTGCGTAACTGTTTCATAGATTTTCAAGGTTCAAAGAGAGAATATCGACACAATAATTTATTATTTATCTTGAGCGAAACCTCAGAGAGAACCTAGATCTAATTTTGTCAATCGACTTGCACGTCAGAACTGCTACGATCCTCCATCATAGTGTTTCTCCTGACTTCACAGTCTTTCGAAATAGACACCTCGAATCAATATATATTCGAGTTATAGTATTTTTTGCAATTCCCAGTTGCACTGGCTCTATTTCCAGCAATAATTTCAACCAGGTTTTTAATGTCCCAAATTGTTGTATTTAATTTAATGGATAGCATCTTTAATTTATTGAACCATATACGTACCAGTTGGTTTACTCGGGTGACTGTCAAACCATTCGGAATGAGTCTCGTTTTGAAATGCAATTGCGTGGTGGAATTACCAGAAACAACGTTCTTTACAGACCGATATTTTACAGAAACACACTTCAAGCAGCTTTTACTCGTTAATATTTCTAAAAATGTTCGATCTCGTAAACCAATCTAAAACATTGAGCAATTGGCTGTACATTAAAGCTGAGTTCAACTTCGATTTCTTCGTTCATTCATTCATTCGTTCGTTCAGTAATTTTGTTTTGACGATTTATACTATGCTAAAGTTTCAGAACGATTCTCGAAACGATTTTGTCAGTATCTAAAATAAATTCATCCCATTGAGCATCTTTATACTTAGGTAACTTTTCTATCCGTAACTTTTTTTTCCCACCCTTTACGTCCACACACATTTTATTTGTACCCGGTAGCTTTTATAATTTTCTACCAACACAAGTAAAGCTCATAAACAAAATTAAACCAACAAAATGTCCTTGAGAATATTTCTATTTCATTTTTCTTTGTGTTGGTGTGTTGCAATTGTTTGAATCTACGAAAATTTTTGTTGAAAAATGAATCCGCAAAAAAAACCTATTTTGTAGGTAAAGGGGGTAAAACGAAGTAGTTACCGGATAAAAGTTACCGTAGTGTGAAAATGCACATTGGCATGCACGTACACATTATATGTATTTTGTTTCCGAATAACAATGGCTGTTATTTGCTTCTTTTTCGTTTTGGTGTCATGTTGTTTCTTTTACTCAACGTTCGTTCCGATAAAAAGTTAATGTTTAACTATTGGCAGAACCATCCATGAAATAAAATAAAATAAAAAAATATAAAATTTTAACGAAAATTATTTTTTTTGACACATGAGCCATGAAAACTTAAAAAAAAATAATATTGTGCGAATGCAAAACTAGAAAAGCAGGCCGTTTTTTGTTCGTTTTTATTTTTCTTATTTTTTCCGCAAATTTTATCGCAATTATTTTTTATTCAGTGACAGATAAGTTTAACGAAGAATTTTTATGTTTTTTTATGTTCTGCTTGGGCGAAAGTATGCAAAGCCTTTATTTATCGCAGTTTTATTTTTTCTTATTTTTATTTTTTATTATTTCTTATGTTTTCTATAGTTGCCACTTAACTCTTGCGACAAAATGTAGGAACAAAAAATTGTCATTTTGGATTACTACGATTGGCCGAAAAAATTGTTTGAATGAATGAATGAACGAAAAAATTGATGTATGAATTCAGCTTTAAGGTGTTTAACGAAAAACTTTGAGCTTAAACCTTCGGCCTCATTCACATAGACTTATACTTATATATGACATCCTGACACTACGAGAAATATGGATGCGTGATAATGGGTAAAGTCTATTCCAGCTATAATGACTGACCATGTACAAACAAATCTTCACCAATTCAAGGAGAAGGCAAATGATCAGATATAGATATTAGCTTCGAACAAGAATCTACACAAAATAATTGCTTTGTATATGACCCAGATATTTACTTAGGCTCAAAAACCGCTAGAACATTGCACTTATATGTACATCAACTCCAAAATTCTAAGGTCTTAGCACTTTCACTAATCCCAAACTCGTCGACTTCATCAAGGACGTCTTCAGTTAAAACTATTTCATAAACATACAAGCTCGATGGCTTTCGGATGTATTTGACAGGAATGTGATTGCATAGAACAAGCCTTTCATAAAAATCCTTTTCATTCTATTATTGCTCACATCGTCTAAGATGTTTTCACGGTAACCTGCATCAGGACTCAAGAGTGATTAAAGACAGTACAGTCATTTTGAAAAGTTAAGGTATCGTTATATCTTCTCGAGCTAAATGATTTAGGTACATAGTATAGGCCGTTAGCTCGAACTTCTAAAAATATTCATAAACAGTTTTCATAAGCATGTCAGTTTACTTGGATAGTTTAAATTGATATGGAATGCCTAGTAAGAAACACTTGGTTAACATCGAACAAGTATTTACACAATTGGAAACCTACTTTATTAAACTATTAAGAATCATAATCAGCCAGAACGCACAGAAAGGGTTACAATTATATAGATGCATCCGACTATTAAATTGGCTTAATCATTCTCTACGTTTGGGGCCAATTTCTACACCATGTGATTATATATCGTATTTAAACTGTTAGGATCAAACGATATACGGTGGAACAAGAATAAATCCGATTAATATATTAACTGCATTATATATCATTCGAAGTGGAGATTACATAGCCGGGACGTGTTGATCGTGGTGAGTAAAAATGATAGATGTGCACATGCTGTACGATAACACTATTTGGATATTGAACTTAAATACTTAATATTCAGTACGTTTGTATACGATTATGCTGACACAATCTAGCCATGGTATCTGACAAAAAGGGAATAATTCATCTTTAGCAATTCAACAAACAAACTGACATTTCTTATCGACAATGGTGCTGGTCTTTCGGTTATTTGTATCTTATTCCTCATCGATGTAACGTCTCAGTTGCAATCAAGGCTACAATGACTCCAGTTAATAAACCTGCGTCAGTTCACTTTACATTCGAAAACGGTTACGGCACCCTTCTTCAGAAATTTTCATATTTAAACAGCGTAACCTCAACTATAATTTAACAGTTCGGTACAGCGTGCTACATCACAGAAGGTCATTTACCACTATAGCAGAAGCAATATTGTCTCTTGTCTAGTCTCTTGTTCCTTTATATGGTGAAAAAGAAATAGTTAGCGGTCACAACACCAGATCGTTATCCGATAGAATTTCCATTCAGAATTGCTCAATGTATTAACATATAGGTTTCAAGTTAGTTTGTAAATTCGAACTTGCCACACCCAACAAGAAACACTATACTTCAAATATCTCTTCCACTCATATAAAATACCCAGTTAGATTTTCCGAGGAATATGAGAAATTTTCGAGCTTCAACATCAATGAAAAGCATTCAACTCTTGTCTTCATGGTAAACTCGTATCAATTTCTACCCACTACAGTGAAGAAGTTCTGTACACCTCAGAAAGATTTATTGTGACACTTTGAGAAGTTTATAGATTATTACTGTGAGGAATATGTGATCATGAACGATCGCGAAATAATTCATTAAAATTAAAAAAACGATCCTTGTTCTGGGGAAAAGGAGAGGGGATATTATGAAATAATCTGATATCAGATTTTATCCAATATCGATAAATTCGATGCCCCGCCAATTTTTTATTATGAAATGGTTAGGTCGAACTTGTCAATTATTAGCATGAATTTAGTGGTTTTTTTTAGTTGCTAAATTGCTCACTTGAAGTTGCTAAATTTTTATAACTCAAAATAAAATTCGTCTACTATACATAGAAGTCGGATGTTGTCTTATTTCACAATAGCGGATTTTTCGATATCGGATTTTCGTAATAGCATAATCCGCTTGTGGATCCGATATCGAGTATTTCATTGTAGCCCACCGTTTTAACTGCATGTACTATACAACAAGAAATCAAACCCTTCATTGCCGGATTCATCCCCAGTCTATGTTTATAGCAATCCTCAATCTATATCAACTTGGTATAACCAGGTATCGGGTTCAAATCACAATAGGGGCAGGATGCGAAAAAAGGATTTGCGCCATCGATCGTTTTGGGCGGTGCGATCAGTGGTGAGAATGAACCCATCTGACACCCTGTTGAGTTTAGAATCCGTGTGCCGTCCCATCTTCCATGTCAATTTAGAACCTCATACAATAACACGTAATAAATTTACATGACGATATTTGTAATTTGACAAAGACGCGACCAAACTCAAAATAGGCATTTCGTGATTAAATTTAACATAATTACGGAACGATAATTGAACACAACAAATGTATGTTAAAATAATTGACATTCCACCTATATACCAATCATTCAATTATATTATAAAATGAGACTTTTACGTTATTCCACTTAAGTCAGCATGAAAATGATTTGACAAAAATAGTTTTGCCTATATATACATACGAGTATTATAATACGTTGTGATTGGCGGTGGAGCGTTGAAACCGGTATATAGTTTCTAAAAGCTTGACAATAATAATGTGGTAATTGATGGTAATTTGAATGAATAAATTATATAGAGCCGTGTTTTGTGCGCTTTACACACATCATATAACTATTAGTTTATTAGCGTGAAAATCAAACTCGAGTGCTCATGTACTTGAACACATAAAGTATATACTTAAGTTAATATTACATTGTTTCGGCTCGTTAGCTGTATAATTTCAATTACACTTATACATATATATATAAGCGCACACACAATTGCATTGATTGAGACGCGATTGCTAAATTGAATCTGCCTTAAGAACATATATGGGTGTGTGTGTGTCTATAACGTATATACACAAAAGCAGACCAAGATCGCTAATTTTGTATGTACGATCGCGCATAATTTATTATTTACGTATATATATATTCTGTTTATATTTATTTGCGGTACAACACCCCAAGGGGGTACATTATATTTTGAAATGTGTGAAATTATTGTATATATACCTAAGTCGTTCTTAATTTCAATGTAACAACTTCATTTGAATATTATGATTCATTTGTTAGGAATTGAGTGTGAAATTCGAAATCATAATTCTGAGAAATATATCGAAATTCGATATGATTGAGCGAATTTATTATATATACACTCGTAGATCGATTTAATCTCTAACGCAATTTCAGTCGATAAATCTTGTGTACGGCCGTGCCCCTTTGTTTATATATAAATAATACACGATGTACAAAATAGCAAAAAAACCTGCTAATAGACACCAATAACGATTAAATAAAGTAATTTGAACCCTTGGAATAAAAACAAGCGGATTAACACAACAAAAACACTATTTACGTATAATAAAGGGGCTGTACCCCGTATACAGTATACATTAAGTAAATAAGATCAATTTATATGCGAAAATTGTTCAAGTCACGTGTCGTCTTGTGCACGTCTAAAAAAGGACATACCAAAACGATATCGTATATAATATACTATCTCGGAGCCACGTGACATTTAAAAACAACAACCGACTTAAACTACTAAAATGATGAATTACTTATTTTGATCGGTGCGGGATAGTTGTACTATTGTCGTGGTGGGATAATATTGCATTGTACCATATATACATATATACATGTACGGAGGGGTGTTCGATAATCCGATTAGAAGTCTATTACTGTGACAAATCTTATATATTTAGGTTTTTGGGAAATGAATCAAGATTTAATTGTAATCTGTTTATCGAGATTGAAAGAATTGAATTATTGTCGAAATGAAAAACATATTTTCGTTTTGTTGGGAAATTATGTGTCTATTATGCCATTGAGACTGCATATTGTTAATCATGGTATGGGGTGGGTGGTTCAACAATTTTTTTTGTACTTGGTTGTTTTAATTAATATACAGTCACTTAGTTGGTATATGATGTCGACTATATAGGTGAAATAAGAAAAGATGTTAAGCCTTTTTTCCTATAGTAAACTATAGTAGGTAAGCTTTGTGCCCATATTCATTGCTCAATCAGTCTTGAGTGAATATGATTGGATGATCGAACTGACACTATAGGTGTCCGGTATCTGCGAGGTTCTTTTCTATCATACAGTTTTTCTAACTTTTCTTTGAATATTTTTTATCTTTCATCAGAATTTCAAGAGCAGTTAGCGCTAAAAAACTTTAACATTTCGATTAATAATCTTCTCTCGTACCTCTTTAGTTAAGTTTTATTAAGTTTTACTAGCCGCCGCGGCTTTCACTTCATACGTCATCAGTGGGGCCATTATTGGTTTGCACATTTGATCAGCACTTTCCCCGGAATTTTACTTTTCCTGATAAACAATGAAAGGAGTCTGCTAACTCTTAATGTCTTACCATATCTTACTTCAAACGTTTTTTTTTCCATTGAGTTGTTGTTAGAGTTGTGTACTAATATACTTTTTTAACCGTTAACCCGTCATCACACAATGGAGATCTAATTAAAATTTCTGGTTTGCTACAGTTGATCTCTCAGAGAAACCCTCAGAGTCTAGAAAAATATAAACTATTTTGATATCTCTGATAATTGGTTTCTATTTGACTCTATAGGATGATTATATCATCTCCATATGCCACTAATAATGGTAGCTGTACTTTTACGTGTTGATTAAGCTTAACATATGGGAGCTATTCAACTATAGTGTTTGTACCACATTATCCAGGACTTGGTTTCCTTTGTTTAGATTTTTGAAACGTTCTTGTACTTTGCTGACACCACATAACTAACGTTTTTCCCACAGACAAATAATCACAGGTTTGTCATTATATTAGCGTAGTGATCACTGCTTTCAAATCAATACTGCCAAATGCTTTAGATAAGACGTACAGTAAAATACTAACTCTCCATACCACTTCCATAAGCCCTCTTACTACAAACATTTGTGTTGCTGTGGGTTTACTAAATCAAAATTTGTCATATATTGGCATTCACATATATGACGAATAGTCACGCCACAATAGTGAAGTAAAACAAATAAAATAATCGAAAAAATATTTCGATTGAAAAAAAACTCTGTGATTCGCTAAAACTGTTGCAACATAGCCTCACCTCATATCTACAAACGAAATGCAACATACATCAAGTCTGGTCGCATATGCCTGATGAAATGGATTTGATCTTTTCGATCACATAACAAATCAATGGCGTCATCAGATTGAAACCGGCCTAGCGAAACAAACATAACAGATCACATACAAAGATGAAACATTTCAAGGCTGGTTGATTGAGCGCCCTAGCTGTCAATCAATGTCACTCTGTGGAGTTCTGAATTAACTCCCATCATTCATTAGCTGTCACGATTACAGCGCCAAGCATCAATAACTACTCTACAATATACATATTCTATAACTAATATCGGTATAACAGTATGATCCTTTTGAAATATGAGACCGTTTTTAGGAACGCGCAGATCTTAATCGGTATTTGGCGCATGTTTCCATCCATTCTTCAGAGATAATATTATATGCCCAAATTCATCCCCGCTGCTGTTCTTGCTCTAATTTCTTTCTCAATTTATACTATGTAAGGCGACTCTTCAACTATCCAATGATCCGTTTTCTTTATCAGAGCCACATCTTTCAATTTTAATAATTCCATTTCCCTAAACTCCTCGTGCCTTTGATATTATTGGTTATATATAGCTACTTTTTATTGCTACTACGCTGCTGTCTATATCTTATATTACACAGTGCTTGGTTGAGAATCGTTAGACTTATCCGTTGTTTACTATACATGAGACTGAGAACATTTATTTTCTGTGACAATTGGAGCAGGTTCGAATCTTTATAGGAGCGAAAATAAAACCAGATTTATTGTGATTTGGTTACGATCGGTGATGTAAATGATCAGATTTACGACCCTTTATCGGAGTGCGAAACTTACGGCGTAATCCATGGTGGTACCATGAAATGCACTGGTCGAATTGTTTTCATGCATTTTTAATGAATACTACAATCGGACTTTTACTCACGCATATCACCGAAACGATTTTAACAACCATTATTACAATATTATTATGTGAATCGTGATTCCGTTCTGCATAATATTCTACCAATAAGATATAAAACTAAGACCATCATATAACTCTCCAATTAAACAATTACCATTTGAGTGCTTGTATAAAGCTGAAAAAATGATTAATAGTCTCTTTCCCTGGCGATAGTCTCTTCCTCTTCTTAGTATCGCTACAACTGTTCGCGATTTATATGTCCATGAATAATCCACCCACACCTTTTGGCTTAACAGCAGCAGTCATCTACTTAGCTGTAGTTGAACCACCATGAATTTTTCCGAGCATTGATAGTTTTGGGAACGATTGCACAAAGTCTTGACTGAAAAATGTAAAATATTGGTTCAAGCAGAATTGCCATCTCTTAAACCAAAGATCGAATATTGTGTTCCGATTCAAATTAATTCCTGAATAGTTCCTGAATATCTTTCCACTGGACCGAATATCTCTTATATGCATCGTTCTCATTTTGAACATGGGACATCCACATGTTTTGGGTACTTTAAGTGTTGGAATATTACGCGGTTTCGATGTTAATCTCAACCAGCAGTTGCTTAAGGTTTTAAACAACTATAGCAAAAGTGTTTGGGCAAGTTTAATCTCGTTGTGTAGCTCTCAAAAGATGAATATGTCATTTGTTTGTAATTTCCATTGTTCACAAATTCAAACGAGAAGGATCGGGAAATCACTTCAGAGGATTGTTACATCCTGTTTTTGCCATGGGTTTACAAAGATGTGCTTAAGCACATGTTTATGAGCTATGAACTAATATTCGATATTCGTTACAAGAATCTAATGGCTTTCAGTGTTGGCTACTGTATATATGCAGCCGTACGTCAATTCGGATATGTTATCCAAACAGTTATCCTAATGTATAATGCATTGATTATGTGGAAAAGTGTGTATCATTTTTGCAGTGAAGAATTCATTAAGAGTAACCTTAAGATGGTATAGAGCATAGAATAAGCATGTGGTCTCCACAAATCCATTATATTTGATGGTTTTGCTATTCAAAAAGGTTCCATGGATTATTATATACCGCGTATGGTACTGAATCAGTCGAATCAGATGTTTTTTCTGAATTTTAGGCCACTGCACTTCAATGTGAATCAATCCTGATTATATCTAAGATTTGCTTAGAGATAATTTATCCCAACGTTCACCGCAATTCCCAAAAAGCATTCAGTCCATTTTATGATATGGTATATTCTATAAGCAACTCGAACATATTTAGAATAGACCAGTGAAATATCTTGACAGATAAAGTTTCATTGGTTCGATTACAACAAGTCTTATTTACACTATAGTTTGAAACGCATTCATGTTCACTGTGTTCGAACCAGTTTGCAACATTTTTTTAATTAAAATAATTACAAAACAATTACCAAAGTGATTAAGTACACAATTGTTTTACAGCATGAATTTGACAATCGTATTATGTCAAATTAAACGACACAAATTGTATTGAATAAATCATCGCGTTTTCATAAAATAATTAAAAAAAATTATTAATCGATCGCGAAAATTTAGTCGTGATTAGATGTTTGCTGTTAATTAATAAATATATTGAGAGACGAAGGTTGTGGCGTGGTCGTGTATATATATAAAAAATTAATTTAATTTATTATTGAAAATTTAAATAAATAATAAAGAAAAAATGAGATCAAGACTCAATTTGATAAGAAATTGTTTTGCGCTTAATTGATTGAAACTAGAACTATACTAGTGCTTATACTAGAACCGTGCTGTTATCATTATGAAGAAATAAAATATGCGAGAAATGAGGTTAATCTAGATTGGGATACAGTATATAAACACGTCGACCGGATTGGCGCCATATTTCTGCGTTGATGTGTATTATCAGGTTTTGTGCGGAGATACAATATGTCAAAGTACTGTGTGTTCGTGTAAAATCAATCATCACAATATACAATGTTGAAAGCATGATCAGTATTCTCTTATAATAGCGATGGTGGAAACTTTTGCAAGCTTATAATCTTTAGCAGTCTCAATAGTAGAAAAGTTTGTTGACGCATTTCAGTATATGAAAGTACGAATTATAAAAAAATCACTCAGCTCGTGCAAGATAATGATGGTGACTCATAAAAAGTCGTTAAGTTTTTGGATATGACTTATCATGATTCAAAGCGGAATTGTCATCTCTGAACATAAGTCTTAGTGTTTCAACGTGACAAATGTTTAACGGAGTATAAAATTTTTGACCATATCTTTCGATTTTTCGGTAACGCATGCCACTTGATGCTTCATTTCTGCTCAAACATATTTAACTGCATTTTGTGGAAACCAGAACCTTTTTAGGTGGGCATTGTAGGTGGTCAGCCCAGAAAATTTTTTTACACACAATCGCGTTTTTATATCATCCGGTGCATTTTAATTTTTGTTCAACAGCGAGACTCGAACTCGAGACCGCGACGTGATGACGTGATTAAGCTACAACCGGCGACACAAGATTATGATTTTATATTTTTCGATCGGATCCGTTAACGGAAAAATTCGATTCGGATTTATTTCATAATAAATAGACCTCGATTTCCACATGAGATTAGCACCTCATATAGAGCTGCATGGTTATTTTAAATCTTGATGTATAGTACTAATTTCATGAACAAAACCCATTTGATTTCCCTAAATCAAATTTTTGTATTGCTCACACACAATTGCAACATTCAATTCAATTCAATATTCCTGTACTGACTGCTGCAAGACATCCTGGGTAGCCTCATAGTGATTAAGATTCATTTGAATCATCTTCAGTGTCTGTGATCGATTTTCAACGCCTCCTGATATTGGAAATTTAAAGCTACCACTCACGTGTTGTTTATTTTCAACTTCCTTACATTTGGTGTCTTTCTTGCATGTCTTATTTGCTATAGCTACATGTTCTTTTTTTAAAAAAAACTATGAATGTTTTTAAGATTCTGAAAAACGTAAATGAAAAATGTATTCTTGTGCTGTTATATACTAATACTTGTGCTGTTGCTTAAAACTATCGATCTCTTAGGCGTCTGTAACCGGGTCGAGTCTATTCCAACTAACAATCATTTCCTTTCGTTCGGTTTTGTCAAATCTAAAACCGGCGTACGCCCAACTAATTCTAGGATATCCACCATAATGTTTGGCCAAACACTACAATCAATCAATGAGGTTCTTCTGTAGATAGATTCAAGAATAAAACCAATTGCATTTTTATACAATACTAGAAATGTATATAGTAGGAACCTGTAACAGTGTTGTTCAAGCCATGCTGCAACCACAAATAGATAATACTAAGTACACTACGATTTGTATATATTCGCACTGTACACTACAAACTCTAAATGTGTATGAAGAAGAACGTATCTAAACACCAAAATTACCGTAAGAAAAATGTCGCTCAAAAATCAACATGTTGAAATGAGAGAACGAGTGTTTTTACTAATGAAACATTGAATAAATGCTGCAGATAGAGATGCAAATCCAATCATATACTAAGTATGACTATCAGCACTTGGAAAATTTGTAAGGAAGTGTATCATTCAAATAGATTATATATATATAAATATATATATATATATATATATATATATATATATATATATATATATATATATATATATATATATATATATATATATATATATATATATATTTATATATATATATATATATATATATATATATATATATATATATATATATATATATATATATATATATATATATAAATATATCATAAATATCCATATGGTATAAGATGTAATTGGTTAAAATGAATGATCAGGTTAAATTACCTGGTTAATGAAGTAAAAGGTCGACTCACTTTTGGTTACGAAACTAACCAGTTTAGCCCATCACTTTTGTATACCTTTTTATCAATCTTATCAGGCCCACAGACCAAAATGCAATTCCAAAACATATAAGATACCTACCGAAATTACACTCGCACGATGAATTATCGATGATGTCGTTCAATAGTACTTTTCTGCATTTTTAACTGTTCACTTATTTATAGTTCGTGAATTACAATGCGCATTCAAATTTTTTAGCTGGTTCTCGTTCGAACAATTAAACAAGACTAAAATAATATCCAAATTAAAACAAAGAACAAATTTTTCAAAACAAAATGATGTTACGACATGAAAAAATCCACTACTACTTAGATTAAGTTTTTTTTCGTAACACTGTTTTATAATTTGTTTTAGAATTAAAAAAATGTAGACACATATTTTGATGCAATATAAAAATTCTTGTTTTAGTTCAGAATTCTACCCATCTTTAGACCCATCATCACTACTATAGACTGTCATGAAACAATGCAATGTGTATATGCTATATCTTCTCACTCAGGTTTCTTGAAGGCCGATAAATAGTTCATAAATATGAGCTTAACGCTAGAATTTTTAGGAAATGGATAGGCGCGGTACTCTCAGCTCCAAGTGTCGCCTTATGGTCGATGTTTGTTTCAATACCGAAAAACGAATGGAAAAACAAAAGATAACTACATATAAAGTAAACATAATCTATTATTATGTCGCCGACTGTAATCTGAGATAATTTTATCTCAGCCACATATAAAAACCACTAATCCATATTTTTATGATATTTTTGGGAAATAGTTTTTTTTTGCAATAAAAATTCTAGCTAGCTATCGAATGTATTTGGGTGTGTGTGTGTGTGTAAAACTATATTTTTATTTTCTTTTTATCTATGTTCCGTAATCAGAAGCATATATCCACAAGATAGTATGTATATAGAAGAGACTATATGCATTATTTATGTATATACATATATATGGATATTGTCTGTACTGTTTGTTGTTTTAATGTTAGACAAATTCTATTAGAATTGCACATAATAATATGTATTTTTATGCTTATGTTTATGTTTTTAGTTTATAATTTATGATATCTCGTTTTGTAAATTTTAATGTTTTTATTCCATTTTTATTGAAACTATGTGATATGTTTGGAAAATTGTTTATTTATTTATTGCAATTGGTGTATACAGGATACAAGCATATATATATTTATGCGCCGAGACGTGGGGAAGATTTTTTTATTCGATTTATCGAATTAAAACAAAATTTTTATTGTTTTGCGGGATGGTTTGGGTTTGGGTGGTCATATGTAGAGAAATTTATTATATTATTATATTATTTATTTATGTACGAATTGCTATTTAAGCAGATGCAAAGTTTTCACGATATATATTTGTATCAGAGATAAACAAAGAATTAAATTTCATAAAAGTATTTTTGTATAATAATATATAGTTTTAGACTTATGCATCTCTAGAACATGAATATAATTTGCACAATCTTGTTTTAATTTTCTTGTTTTTCCAATTTCCCCAAAAAATAAACATCTCTATACAATATTTTATCTGATCTGTCTGATGAAAATAAATAAATTCGATATATCGTACTATTTTTGTCTAGCCGCGCGCGCTTTGCTACATACATTTATATACGGAGTATATATATGGAGTCCGCATATTGGGAGAAACAAACTTTTTATTTATTTATAAGATAAAAATGATATATAGAAATAATAATAGGAACAATAATAATAATAATAGTAATAAAAAATATGTATTTATAGATGTTTAGTTTTATATACATACAACATATATGTTACGAGTGTTTGCGGGATAGATATAATATACGATAAATAATTATTGCCTTAAGACAAACATAAAATTTAATTTAGTTGTTAAATATTTTATTTAGAGGTTATTTCTTCCGTTTTTTTATGTTTGTTTCATTTGGCTACAGTTAACAAATTATAGTTCACTGTATATATATGTATATATGTATGTACATAACATATAGTTGGCAGATGATCAAATGCATATATAATATAGCCGATTTCTAAATTTGTCTGAGTGTTATGACTTAATGCGAAAATTTGACCATTTTGAAATACAAAAGCTTCTTCTATTCTATACTAATGACTCAAAGACCCTAACCAATCTTACAACGACGAGAATCGAGCTCAATTGGCGGCTACGCTAACATATCGTACCGAACATATTAGATAGAATAAGGCAACTTACTACTATTCTTTATTCTAATTAAAATATCATTGGAACTTTTTAGTGAAATTATAAAAAAGCATATATTAAAATCGAGCCACAATCATTTTCTTTGATCGAGATGAGTGGAGTAGTTTATGGTATGGTATACGGACGGTTCAAATATGCGGTCGGTCTAGTATTTTTTGTGCATGACCTATGCATTTTGACCATAAATCTAAGGAGTAAAATATCTTATGTGGATGCCGGGAAGAAAGAAGAATGAGGCTGCTGATGAACCGTATTCATTTCTCAGTTTCAAAAATGATCACACAAGATTGTTCTTGTTAGACGACAGAAACAAACAGTTTCCAATACTCTGCAAACCCGAGATGAGTATTATCACTGGCTTCCTCATAGCTTACATAATGTAGCTTACTGTATCCAAATATTATCGTGTTCAACTGAAACATCTTGAAGATATTGAACAATAAGTTCGAATGGTTAGAATTACACCGGTGAGAAAAAAGTATTGTTGGATTCATTAAAAGCCTAAACATTAATCTTAGTCAGTTCGCCCTTACGATGACGCAATTAAATTTTGGCTATCCGATTTTATATATTTCACAAAGGATGCTTAGAGCTATATTTAAAGAATTGGTGTTTTTAGCCACATTGGACTAGAGATAACACAGAAAACTGAATTTCTGAATGAATTTCTTTTGAGTGCCTCACATCTGAATTCAAGACTGAATTTTACTGGCATAAACAGTGGAAAAACTTTGAAATATGAATACTTAGGTCCTAACGTAGTGTTAAATACGTCATTAAACCACTCGATGACCTAGAATAACGCTTCAAAGTTTTTCTGCTAATATTTTAGAACAAATTCCATTGCTTGTGATACAATTCATATAGCATTCAAATTAAACCGCAGATAACTGGTGAGGTCTGGTTTTGGATTTCAACCCTATTTCCAAATTTACTGGTAATCCCATCATCATGGTTATTTGCGAGATAATTAAGGGTGTGGCCTGGTTATTTAATAAATGTCCGTACGGTTAACCTTTGTTGAATTATCTTATACTTATTCGCAGCGGGTAGCTAGTAATGAACATCTATAATTTATCTTACATTCCATGGAGTATGGTAATGGTTTCACATAAAGTATTTGATCGTGACTCAAATCAACAAAGGGTGGTTTGGACACATAATAACCACTTCAAAAAACATTTTAGATACCATTTAAAGTCAGTTATCGAATTTACTGATCTTGAGTGCGTCACATTTCTGATATTTAAAAACATTTTATGTAATCCTGCGGATGAGATCGATACTTCAAAGATAGACTCAATAAGTTCAGAATATAGTTTTAGTTATGTATGTCATTAAAAAGCAGATTGAGTTTTACTGTACCGCCAATCCTTCAAGTAAAAACACCTCAGCTTGAAAATTGTATTTCATGTTTGATCTAGACAGATCTAACAAAAAATAAATTTCACTTTTGAGCATGTCCTTGTTTCTTTCGTGTGCTTCGTGTTTCCTAGATGTGACTGTTCATGAATTACGACCTCTATAAGAAATCTGGTGGTGCGATGATATACATGTGGCATAAATGACATAATAATGTGGCCCAACTATGCCTACACAATCAACAAAATACTAAAGTTGAGTTCATACTTCGATTTCTTCGGTCCTTTATACATCATTAGTTCAGTAATTTTGTTTTGGCGATTCATCCTTTGTTAAAATTTCAGGACGATTCTTAGAACGGTTTTGTCAACATCTAAAATAAATTAATTCCATTGACACGCGCGTACACTTTATATGTATTTTGTTTCCGAATAACATGGATTTGAACGAATGAATGAACGAAAAAATTGAAGTATGAATTCAACTTAAAAGTATAAAATTTGTTCACTTGAAGCAGACGATATACTCTTGAATGCTGTTTTTATTGGTAGCACATTTTAGAATCACCTCACCGTGCATTCTGGAAAATGCTTTAATGGTGTAGTGATTAAAGCTATGTAAGATGGATGTTCAAAACTGCAGGAGCGGGTTTATAAGTTCCATATGGCATTATTATTATTTTAAAGTATATTATTTTAAAGTTATAACTCAATGCCAATCTGTAACACCTGGACTATTTCGTTCCATAAAAATGTTAGCAACCCAAGTAGGGGTTGCACATTTATCGTATTTTTCATTTACCGGTAAATAATAAAAGTTTGCTAGGTTAACTCATTTACCGATAATTTACCGGTTTGTAAATTTGTGAACTTTTTTGTATGAATCGCTCCCATAGTTAAAACTTACTTTTTGGTTTCTTCTGAATAGCGAGTTGTAATCTTTCTTTGATCGTGACCGGTTGTAGTTCAGAAAGTATTTCTGGATACTCATCAGATGACTCTAGTGTTATTGTCAAAAATATTACAATCTGCAAATTTCATGCTTAAAGCTCAATAATGCTCACAATATTTTTGACAATTCCAGTTTTACTTATAAAATAAAATAAAATATAATTGTTATTATCAGTTGTTCTGCCATGATCCACCGGATTTTATAGAAACTGGAATACATCTAAATAATTGGTTATACGCTATTTCATTTAAATTATTAATTGACGCTGCAATTCTTTACTACGTAGTGAATTCTGGGCAAATAATTCATCTATCATGAATTCAAGTGTGACATCTACAGTTAATAATATAAAATCTGATAAGTTAACGATTCAACTGCCAATTTTACAGGTTCCATTGCCTTTATAATTTCACTAATTAGGTTTAGTTCATGTTGGAAAAGCTGATGCCGATATTTAAGTCTTTCGATCTTTTTCGAACAGCAGATTTTAATTTGAGGAATCGTTCCAGCATAGCAAATAAGTTGTTCCAACAGGTTTTGCTATCCAGAAATGGGTGAATGTCAAATATTTTTACTACTCGTCGTATTTTATTGATAACCGGATATAAATCGCCATGGGATATATTTTTTGGAATTTGCGAATCAGTCTTAAATTCCTAAATTATGTTTGACTAGATATTCATGTATCGGCGGTTTTTGATGATCTCCATTCGTCGACTCACCATTTTTATCTGACTTGCAATTTTACGAATTTGAAAATTTTACGAATGTTAGACTATATACCTTTGGCTAATATTCTTGAAATTAAAGCCGGTAGGAAATCATCAGTTGTTTCAAAATTGTTAAACTTAAATTTATCGGTAAACATTTGATATTTTACCGGTAATTTGGTAAAGAAATTTGGACGATAAACCCGGTAAATCGATTAAATGTTTACCGATAATGCAAGCCCTAAACCCAAGTAACAGTTCTACCCACTACGCCATCTGCGGTAAGAAACGGCAAGTATACTTTCCAAACTCATCATTACAAATCGTAACATTCTCCAAAATAGCTTAAATTGAAAACTTACTACATTTATATACAGTCTCATATTATAATCATGTGACTCGCAAGCGATAAAATTTGTTATTTAAATTTCCGACCCATAATTCCCACCCACTTTCCCAAACATAAAATTTCTCTAAAAATTCATTAATTTTTTTTGTGTTTGTTTTGTTTTTACAAATTATTTTTATTATTGTTATTATTATTATTATTATTTTGTCTTTGTATTATTATCGCGAACATTGTTTTTAAACGCGACAAAAATTTATTAAACAAAAACATAACAAATTCCGCCACATATACTATAGAACCGCGGGGGATTGGTTGTTATGTTTCAATATAATATAATTTTGTGCGGATTCCTAAGCTTTTTCCTTTCTGTTGTTTTGTGTGGTATATAGGGCTCGAGTGGCATGAGCAAACCAAAAAAAAAATACTCTAACACATATACATGTATACAAAATGTTGTTGCTGTTATATGCATGTTGGAAAAACCGAACAACGACTGTTTATGGGTTGTGTAGTACACACAAAATAGAATTGCCCCAAGGGAAACGTTTATATAGAATTTTTTTGTTTTTTTCGGTTCTGTACGATATCTCCAAGGAGTCATAATTCTTTGACGAAAACATCTCTTTAGTTTATACCATATTGTGTTGTTTTTTTGTCGAATATAATCTGTCTGTGTGCTAGTGTGTTGAAGTATATAATTTTTGGAATCAACTTGTTTTCTTATGGTTGGTTGGATTGTACATACTCGTGCATATATATATACACACACACAATCCGAGAGGATTTTGAATGTTTTATAAGTATATAGGATAATCCCAACTGTGGGACTTGCACATAAAGCAAACAGTTTATTAATAATCACAACGAAAGTGGCGGTAAAAGTTGGAACCAAAAAGGGTTGAGTGTTTTTTTTAATTCAATTAATTTAAAGCGGGAAAAGATGCTCCATCTCCTATACATACACCTATATATGAGATGTCGCTTTAAGTTTAAATTAATTGGTTAATTAACTTGGAAGTCATTCTTCCGCAGCTACATTATATACACGTCTGCATAAGAGAATCTACATGAGGTCTATTTAATTAAAAGACGACTAAATAATTGAGTCTATTTTCGAGAATCTAATTTAATGCATCATTTAACCCTTTACGTTGTGTACACAACACACACTGTGAGTTTTCTAAATAAACAAAGTACATACATAGACTGCGATATGGGTATATACGAGTATATATTATCATTGTTAATGAACTCGTATTTGCATAAAACTTGAAGCGTTTTTATTGACTTAATAGGTGGGGGGAAGCGATAAAACAAATAAATAATCAATCAATCGATTAGGAGCGATTAAAAATCAATCGATTTAGCTTTTAATTGCATGATAAGACATCAGGTGAACATATGACACATGTGTTGTTCATTATCAATCATTTTTGTTGTTGTTGTTGTTTAATATATTGTTTGTATTTGGTAAATAGATTATGTGATAGAATGGGGTATACACACATTGAGAGTATGTCAATTAAGTCAATAAATATATAAGTATATGGAGCCAATTTGGAAGTTTCAAAATAAATGAAATCATTATGTAGATCACTTGAATCAAACTTAAACCACCAAATTAAGGTGATCGTTGACCATAGACGAATACACTCATTGAAAAACGAAGTATAAAGATGTTCTTAGTGGGATCCTATCACTCTTAGCGAAATTGGTTACGGTGTAATGTACTCCGGCTTTAAGTACAAATGCCAACGTTTGAGAACTTCTCTATTATTGCGGTAGTCTATAAACATAATGCATCTCAGAGCAATGTAGTCTTTAACAATAACACTTGCTATGTTGACTATTACTTACTGTCATGGGAGAGAATTTTTCAGGATTAAAAATGACAGGTCAAAAATCCTAAGATGAATTACTTTGAAAAGTAGTGTTCGCAATACCTTGCAATCAGACTTCAAAAATCTCAAACTGAAACACATTTATGGATCACAGTTTGGAGTGTAGTGGAGTGTAGAACGGAGGATGCAAAATCAATTCGTATCATTACTTATAGAATTTAGCAATGCAACTACAAATATTTCGGCAAGCATTTTTCTTCTTTATGACCAACTATTTTTCCAACAGTTTCAGTTTTATTGAGAAACCTTCACTGTCAAATATTTATTGGTATAAGGAATGAGCCCATATGTTTCATACAATAGTTACTAATATATTTACGAAACAAATCGATAGGATTACGATTAAACAACGCTATAGCGTTTTTGGAAGTTGTTCGATTACATTTATGACTGTCCGTACTAAACGAAACATGAGACTCATTAACAAATGCATTAGAACCCAAAATTTAAGTTATTTAGCCATTGTTAAATTTGAGCAAATAATTTATACTTAGAAATGAGATTAAAGTGTTGATAGTAAACTCATTGATCGGTGCAGGTATTTATCACCATTTTCGGCTACTAAAGTAATTATTTTGGGTGAGGTACCTAATTCAGTTTTTAAAATTTTTATTGGTATTTTATCCGGATCACAACCATCCCCAAATGAATAAAAATATTGCTACACATCCTAGCTTCTGCCATATGGCATTTTAAAAGTATTAAGTTATACAAATCCTAACAAGTCACCTTTACTAAAATTAAATTCGAGGTTATTACAATACAAGCCTTTTTCTTTAAGTTTTAATTTTTGGTTAAACTGTTACTTTGAGACGATGTGTTCAATTCTACCAACGAATAGTCCCGAATTGTACAAGTGTTGCATCTACTTGCAAATTTGATTGTGATATATCCTTCTGTATGTTGACTATCATGCGTGATGAAGTTTAGCTTAGGAAGCAACAAAAGGACTTAAACAGCCGAACATACAGGTATCTTCTATCAAATATGATGAAACTTGGGCTAGAAGAGAAAAAATAAAATTAATTTATTATGATTTATAGAGGCACACAACTAGGATATGAATCGTTTGAGTTTACCAAGTATAGAATATTTATCAGTTAGATGGGCACCACAAAACTACGTACACTCTCAAAGAATCGAAAAGTTTAAGGTTTGGTTTGATCTTCTTCGAGTTAAAATAGTACATCGTACTCTCAGCCGATCCACTTGATGTAGCGGTTATGCTAATTCCAATCGGGTCTCTAGCATCTCGAAGATGCCCTGTATCCGTAATTTCAAAATAATTTCTTGCACCACTATGCAAAAATAACGATAAAATACATAAGGGTCCAAAACTGGAATACGTCAGCGACAAATACAGGAACCGTGCAAAAAAAACACGTATACAGGGGCTCAACAAACATTAAAATGTTGATATGCGTTCGTAAACCTTATAAATAGCTATTTTATAAAACAGTTATTTGATA
The DNA here is from genome assembly GCA_963932295.1 of Tipula lateralis. Classification (NCBI taxonomy): domain Eukaryota; kingdom Metazoa; phylum Arthropoda; class Insecta; order Diptera; family Tipulidae; genus Tipula; species Tipula lateralis. The sequence continues at coordinate 125,772,019 of OZ010737.1, forward strand.
AAACAAAATATTTTAGCACACACGCTCACACACGAATCAGAATAGAATCTTCAAAGCCTTACCTACGCCACTGCCACACGCAAATACCTTAATTATACGAAAGGTCGTCTGGTTGAACGTGCGTATGCACATACGCATGCCTGTTTATACAGTGTATGTAATTTACATAACTCTGTAACGTATATTAAATCATATAATCAATAATTAATTATAATTTATTAATTTTTAAAGGTATTTGTGCAATAAATATATATATAATAATTTATATATGTATATTTTTAACGTATGGATAGTTTTTAATAATAGCGTGAAAATAATAATAAAAATTAAAAACACTTATTATTCTATTAAAATCGTTTTTTGTGTTGTAAAATAATTATTAAATAAGTCATAAAAATTTATAATATTTTTAATTATTATAACAATATTATTATAAATATTATAATTTAATTTTTTTCTGTTTTTCAATAATTTCTATATATTGATAATTAATAATCTTTATATTCCGTGTAATTATTAATTTTTAGTGCAATTTAATAAATTATTAATTGGATTTTATATTATAGTGCATTTATATATATATATATATATATATATATATATATATATATATATATATATATATATATATATATATATATATATATATATATATATATATATATATTACACAAGAAATTAAACAATAATCCCACAAAATTGGCGGTCAACCAGTTACCATGAACCATTGTCTCGATCAACATACATTTGATTTGTGAAAAGTACAGGACTCTTATTAAAAAGAATATCTATCTGATTATAGATCAAATGACGAGCAATTTATGGAATTGTAGAATAGAGCTATTAGAACAGATTAGAACAAACCGAGATTTTGCTTTTCGTTGAAAATATGAGTTTGGGTCAATAAACTATTTTAAAAATTAAAAGTCCATTAATAGAAACAGAACTGGATACAGATGCCTATATTTTAGTTTGTTACAAATGCAGAGAAGACTATCAATTTCATCCAGAGTTTTATTACAGTAAGAAAACATCATCAGAAGTTCAAACAAAATACTGTGGCGGGCAGATTAAGCAATAGTAGATGCACTCAAAAAATTAATGTATACACTTGAAACACTTTCAGAGTGGCAATGCAAAAGAAAGATAGAACAGCAAGAATGACTATACACTAGAGTCTAGAACAACGTCCGCTAAATTTATGAAACCGAAACTAACAGAAAAGGGTTGTGCCTTCATATTCATGTCGTGAGTACTTAAACCGCTACAGCACTTATATTGGAAACATTTATTCGTCGCCGAACAAACAGTTACCGTTGCAGATGCTCAAGTGGCAATCGAATTAGTACAATTTGCAAACTTCAGAACAAGAAAACGACAAAATGGAGATAAACGATGAACCAGTGACAAATGAAACAGAGCGCACATCAAAACTAGTTATTGTTAATTATGAAAGGTATTCATTTACAATGTATGGAGAGCAAAAAATATTCTTTAGATTGATTGATCACGTTGGTGATACGTTCCATATTTTGTTAACCTGAAATATGGTTCTTTGCACCCTTGATTGATTTCTTATTTCAAATCTTAGATATCTGATTCGTTTTGTGTTATCTTTACAATATGTTTAGTATGGAAGCCTCTTTTTAACGTTTAACCTTTAGGCGACGACATATCAAGTACGTACGGCCATAGGCTTTTTTACATAGATCAAAATGTTTTTGTTCTGCACTCCGACCGAGGATCATAGATGTGATCGACGAAGTCATTATGATGAACTTTTCTGTGTTCCCTGCTCTTTTCGGGATTCAAACCAGGTAGCTTTACTATTTGTACTTTCTGATTTCGACATAAAAGTTTGTTTATAGACAGTTTTAGCCAAAACTTGCCATTTTGACCATGTGGTACAATTGATGTGATTGAGAGTAACAAGCGTCCATTTAAATGTAACAAAACTTCAAATGATAAATGAAACCTAGCATATTTTAAATTTATGTAAGCCCAGACCATGCAAAAACAAAAAATATTTATAAAGAATAAGGAAATAAGTGACACGAATGAAAACGGACTCTGATAAAAATAAAAATGAAATATATACGAAACTTAACAATCGTTTAGTGCTAAAATGGTGATGGAATTAGTGCAGCGATAATATCGTGGTTCAAAAGTCAGATAAAAAATGGAATCTTGTATAGGTTCCATAAACCACAACTAAATAATATGATTTTGCACATTACACTACAGTTTACATGAACAAAACATGGGACGCGATCATAACTAACGCACGGAGATAATACGAGATTGATGAAATTTATATAAAATTATGGACAGAGCTTTTAGAGGCCACAATGAGAATGCCCCATCTTTGAAAAAAAAGCAATTATTTGATTTGTTTGAAGTATTCAAGAGAATTTAAAATTACTTATCGCATCGAACTTATCCAAACATTTGCAGACTCTCATTTCTTCCACACATTATGCAACAACTAAAATAATCATAATTTTCAAGCACCCGATGTGATGCATGTGGATTGTGGATTAACTAACTTTTGTCGTTAATAATCATTCCGCGGATAATTGTACAACTATAGTCTGCAAAGTGACGAATATTCAAACATTAAGGCCGTGCACTTGTCATTCACCAGATATTTTTTTGTACAACTTTGATTCTGTGAAGCTTGAAAATATTTCGAGAAAATGCGATGGCAACACTAAAAAATATAAATATCATGAAATTTTTCAATATCATCCCGAGAATATGTTTCTATCACGACACTATCAGTATCAGGATAGTTTATATCATATATCTATCATCACAAAAATGTATATCACTATCGTTTGATAAAAAAAAATGCAGGATGCAAAAATTATTTTTATTAGCATTACAATCAGTATCGTGCTAATATCCTGATTATAGCTATGCAATGCGCATAAAGTAATAGTGAATAATATTTAAGTGAGTTCATCGGTTCAGTTGACTTTGTTTTAATAGGAGCACATTTTCAGGCTAATTTCATCGAGATCACAACTTTTTTTCTCTGCATCAACGTTTCGATGAAATATGTTATGTACAAATTGGATGAAGGATCTTATATAAACAATATTCCCTATGTAGTTGAGTCCTTTTGAATTGAATTATGGTTTAAATGTTGGACATTTTATACGAACTTGATGTTATTTTAGTAAACTGTATCGTATATATATATATATATATATATATATATATATATATATATATATATATATATATATATATATATATATATATATATATATATATATATATATATAATAGATAAATATGTTAGTTAAAGTTGGTTAATAAAGTCGTTAATTATAAATTTTTGTTTGTTTATAGGATCGGCGGCCGATGGTGACGACGAAAGTAGCGCATCGAAACGTAGACGATCGAGAACCAATTTTAATTCGTGGCAATTAGAAGAATTAGAACGGGCATTTAGCGCGAGTCACTACCCTGATGTGTTTATGCGCGAGGCACTAGCAATGAGATTAGATTTAAAAGAAAGTCGCGTTGCGGTAAGTGTCGACACCATTTAATATTTATTTATTTATTTGTTTATTAATAATGTTGTTGTGACGAAAAGTTCATGTCGCTTGATTGATTTCCTTATTTACTACAATTTTGTTTTTTTTTTGTTTTTTGTAACTTAATGTCTTGGCATCGCATATAAAAATATATTGGCAACGGGTATATACTCGCGTATATATATATAGAAGGTATGTACATAGTCGAAATATAAATAAAATCGGGTAAATTATCGTTTGACATGCGACACATTTTTCAAACTTAAAGAAAATTGTTTTTTTTTTTGTTTTTTTGATTGAAAAATTTCGTGATTTGTTAATAACAAGAAAATGAGCAGTGTGTAGGTATACAACAATGTTGTTACCTACAACAAGACATACACTGTATATATACCTAAAGGGGGTTACGATATAAGTTCGAAATAAAGTTGTTAAGTTTTAATGTTCGGTTGTTTAATTTATTTGTTTGTGTGTGTTTGATTGAATGAATATGAATGAGCGAATATTGAATATTTGATGGCTTGGAAGACGCGAATGTACACCGCGGTGTATATAACAAGAGTTGAAAATTATTGATAATTTTGTGTTGTGTTATTATTATGGTTGTGATGTCAAATTGCGATTATTTGTATGATTATAATAATGATATAGTTTTTACAATATAAAATTGAGTTATTATGTTAAAAGTTTTGCTTTTCGAACTTGGAAGGTTTGGTTTGATGGAATTTATAACCACAATGCTATGTTACCTTAAATAAATTCGCTGTTCAGTTTACATTAAGGCTCTTAATGTGACGGATTATATCTCTAGCTGAGGAATAATCTATATCAATAGATTTTCAATAGCACAGGACACGTGACGCAGATCCTCATAAAAGCCTTACCTTAGTTTTACTCGGGATTAAAAAAAAGATTGAACCAAATCAGGTCTCTTTAAAATGTTCCGAAGTTCATTAAAAACGCTGCTTTACCACTAATGAATCTTAAGTTACATGATGGTGCCAAAACCAGTCAGGGTGGATATAGAGCTTACTCTAAATGTGTTGATTTACCACCTTTTTCATCGTCTTCAAAACAAACGAGTTATAAACTAAGGGGTTGTATAATTTTTTTTGGGTATCGGAACACATCTGGCATTCGAAAAAAATACAAATTCCTTTAACCACTCACAGGGGATATACATAGTTATAAGTTTCCTTCTTTAAAAATTAATCCTTTTAAATCTTCCTTTCAGATCGTCTAAGTATGAGATTTATTCCATTAGGAAGCTCTATCATTATTCATTACTCTACTCCCCTGTTCGTTTGGGGATGCTAAAGAGTCCCTTTGTTTTTTATAAACTACCTTTATTTCATACACCTGGTACTCATAAGTATAGTATAATATGTAACTGATTTTAACAAACTCATTTGGAGTAAGGTGTATCAATGGTCTCTATAAATAAGAAGATTTTTAAGCCTTAAAAAGTCCTCGGTTTGTTGATTTAGATTCTTTAAATCGTTATTTATGTGATCGAACTACAATGCTTCATCGGAGACATGTTAATTACTGATCAGCGCACCGATAAGAGAGAAAGTTACGGTTTCATCATCATTATGGCTAAAACTTCGTTGTTATGCACCATTTCTCCTTTTTTTCATTGAAGAAAATTCTTCTCCACGGGCTCCTTTGTAAAAGTATGTACTTGTTTCTCTCTTCTATTGATTTCCCCATCTTTGCAGTCTTACTAAGGCTTACAATTGCCTCAACCGGCCTAAGTTGGGTTTAATTGTTTTTCAAAACTTCACACTATTGTTAAAATTTATCTTTCCTTTTTAAGTACCTCGGTGGGTAAGTGGTCTACAGAGAGGATATAGAAGACTCTCTTGACCTTTCGCTACGCTGTTGAACTAGTCACCTCCAGCTATTTGTTTTAACTCCCGATAAAGTGAAAAAGTTTATTCGTAACTGTTTTTATTGACATTCGAGCAATAATTGGTCAAGGCCCTCAGCATTTCTCAAAGATGCTTGCATAAAAAAGGTTTGATTATGCCACTTTAAAGACACTTTACTGGAACCACTTAACTGAAGAACTTATAGACTTCGATGAGGGAGATGTTTCACTTAGATGCCTTCCCCATATGATTAAGGGCTTTTATAACTTCCCTCACTTTTAGTTTATTATGGGCAATAAAACCATCTCTGATTGATTTATCTTCTCAGTTCACAAAGCAAGCTAGTATAAAGCGAGAGCAGTGACGGTTACTACAATAACCAAAATACGGACGCGGCCATAAATAAACGAAATTTAAAGTTGATGATGCTCCTATAAACCCATTTATTGTCTTGTTATTTGTCGAGATAGAAAAAACCGTGATTATTTTGGGCACAAAATAGCTTATATTGAACTTTAACTATACTTGCTCAATATAATAAGCCTTATTATTTTGGCTTTACTTTACATTTCGTGTCCTTTTGGATTTGTTGGACTTTTGCTTTGCTGGACTGTGATAAAGGATGTTGTTGTATTGCAAACCCCATATTTGAGTCAACTATCTTTTTCTAGAATTATATCGATATCAAATCAAGCGAATCGGCATAGTCCAGATCTATTGTTCAGATTTTCAGGTTTAAGGCCAAATGAGCTTCAGATGATGACCATGTGTCTGTAATATTTATGGTTGGTAATTACTAGTGTAAAAATGTATGTTAACAAGAAAATAATTGATAAAATCCCACCCAGCCATTACAACTCCTTACTAACCATAATTCCCGCCTCACAGTATTATTGGCAATATACGAATAATCGAATAAAATTTCAATAAAAACCTAATAATCGAGTAAATTTAATTTTTTAATAATAAATAAGCACAAACCCTTATATAAATACATAATATATCAATTCCATCCCCTTATTTTCAAATATTGTAAATTAAAATTTATTACATTATGATGACCACATAGAACACCAACAATCAAATTTCTAAGCATCAACAACAAATTTTTGAACAGATTTTTAGCGCATTACGTACAGATTGTCGAATCGACCGACCCTTCATAAAACGACGACGAAAAACAGATTTCGAAACAATATAAAATAATATACACGGTACCCATAAATGATGAAAATCAGCATCCCTTTTGAGAGTTTATCAAAAAACCATGCTGTTCGATATATATGTGAGTGTGTGTGTGTAAAAGAAAAATACTGTCATGGGGATTACAATATTATTATTATGACTATTGTTATTATTATATATTCGTTCGACATCCCACCCACACAAAAACAAAACGCAAAATCCTCGGAAAATTCACCCTATATGCACACCCTCCCGTATATATACCCAAGATTAAATAACGATACTAACAAAATAAATACAAAGTCATCCTTTTTTCCCCTTCTCTCTTCGTCCTGATTCTTAATTTTCCTCGTCTTTTGAAGGATTCTTTTCAATATTAACTTTTATTTATGATACATTTGAGGTTAGAATTCGAATTAAACGAATTACATGAAAAATTACGAAACGAGTGTGTGTGTATGATACATCCTCGAAACATGTTGAGTTTTTCAGGGTATATAAGGATGGATATAAAATTGACTTAATTTTTTATCCTGTTTTGTGTTCACCCCTCGTCTCTATATACATGTATATGTATGTCTTAAACCGAAAATTTATTATTAAGGATCTTTTTATTATTCGATTACGTTTCGTTTAGCCGAAAATTGTATGGATGAATGAATGATGGATATATGTACGAGTAAGTATATATGTGTATGCAGAGAGGAAAATTTTTGGGTGGAGGACAAATTAAATGAAATCTTCAATTAATTTTTGTTTTTGTAAATTCACTCTATATACTTGTTATTGAATGTCTTAAAGTCATTGTCTCATCACAAAAATATAACAAATGATTATCGTGCGGATCATGGAATAGGACGAGAAGGGTGGAATTTGAATTAACTAAACTATATGTAATGTATGGATTCAAGAAGGAGTCTTATATACACCAAAAATCGTATTTGTATACGATACAGGATAAGTAGGATAATAAATTTTATTCATATTATCACGGGGATGAAATCAAGTTCGTTTTTTTCATTTAATTTTCTAGGATTTTTCTCGCCTATACATAAGGATTTTCTTTCTATACATAAGGATATCCATAATCACCGTTGTTTTTGGTTTTGATATATAGGAAAATTAGTATTTCGGTAGCGTTAAGATGGTTTTCTGGGGCAAACGCGATGATAGATTTATGAATTGATTGATGGTGATTGAAATTTAAGTTGGGGACGATAATTGGTTTTTTTTTTCTTGTGTAAATAAGTTGTTGAATTTATGGCTGACACTTTGATTATTGATTAAAAATAGTTTGATTGGATGGTTTAGACAAAATGTAACGCTAAATTAGGTATCACGTAACATGTTAATAATTACCTGTCTTGAATATTTAGATTATATATAAGCTCGCAATATACACTCGAAATATATAGCAGTAAATCGTCAATTTGTTTACCATCTAGTACACATTGAAATATACTAAATCGGGTAATACTTTTTTCATATCAAGTAGGCGTTTTATTTTGTTTTTTGTCAAAATCATTGTTTTCCATATGTCATTAGCTTTACTCTTGTTGACAATACGTTGAAATTTCAATATAAAAATAATTTTGTTTTGTGTTTATAAAAGTGCAATATTTTATTAAGGCAAACGCTACGCTTGTCACAATCGAGGATCTTACCTGCCTTTCGGGATTATTGAGTCATCAGTGGTATCGATGACTCAATAATCCCGAAAGAGTATACAGTAAAAGTGGAAATATGAAAAAATTTGCGTCCATCTGTATATCCTGAAAATCCTGTATTTGTACATTTTCTGAAATCACTAAACTGCACATTCTATTATGCATGAGCTTAAAGCTCAAAATAGATTGTGCGGTTTACAAAATTAATGATAGTAAATAAATAAATGGATTGTCAAAAATTGGGTATCTAAAGATTTCGTTGATAGTTTAACTTGGCCGCCAAAATTTTTTCGGTCACTTATATTTCTTGCAATATTATGGAACCAAAGCTCTTCCAACTTTTACATTATTGCTTTTTAATATCTATACACATTATATTGACCATATCTACTGTATTGTCCTGAGATGAACGAATACAAATAACCGATACTTTGATTTAACGAAATTCTTAAACCAACAATTGGTTAAACGAATCTAATAGTTCGAATATTTAGTTTGGTTTGTGGCGTTCACAAATACGACGAATAGTCACGCCACAATAGTGAAGTAATAATAAAATAATCGAAAAAAGATTTCGATTCAAAATTCTGAAATTCGCTAGAACAGTTGAAACATAGCCTCACAACATTTATACAAACGAAATGCAACATACATCAAGTCCGGTCGCATATGCCTGATGAGATGGATTTGATCTTTTCGATCACACAACGAGTCAATGAAGTCATCAGATCGAAACCGGCCTCGCGAACGAATATTACAGATCACATACAAGATGCCATATATTTCATAAGACAAACGTCTTCATCGGCTGGTTGATTCAGCGCCCTAGCTGTCAATCAATACCACTCTGTGGAGTTAAAGTTCAACTCCCACCATTCATCATTAGCTGTCACGATTACAGTTCGTCTACTAAATAGCAGTCGGATTTTGGCATACGATTTTCGAAAAATTCGATTTCGTTTTGTCTTTTTAGTTTCATAATAGCGGATTTTTCGATATCGGATTTTCATAATAGAACAATCCGCTTTCGGATCTGATATCTAATTTTTCATAACAGCCCCCCTGATTCATTGTGATGATATACTACCCCCTCTTCCATTTAGTAACTCAATCAGAGCTGCTTATCGTTTTTGCATGTTACCCATGGAGGTACTGTCCTATTCGGATTCCGGGTTATGTTTCAACTAAAATTTTAGTTCTAACATTAGGCTATTAGCTTCTAGGTTGTAAAGAGGATAGGTGATACCACACCTGCTGGCGTCCTTCCGCTGACTACCCCTCTTTTTAAGGTTAACTATAGGTTAAAACTAACAGTCCTTAGGTTAGTTCTCACCTAGATAAGGCTTTATTCTTTCATGACAGCCTCTTTCCTTACATTATAAAAGCATCCTCAATGTCGCTCAGTGCTATCAACGATTGTTCCTGGAACTTAATTACAAAGGTCTGTAAAGTTGTATTATGAGACTGGTCCCAGTACTGGGATCTAGTTTCACCTGATTTTTTAGAAATATGTACCGACTTTACATAACCTTTAAATTTGAGTTGGTCTCATCCTATAGTTGGCCTGTAAGCTTAAAGTATGTCATAAAGCTATTTTTTAACACAAGTGTACTCTAACTCTTCGTTCTCTATAGTTACTTTTTTTGTTTTGAATAAGGGTCTTGCGTTTTGTAACCCGTTTTGTGCCTCTGTGCTTTAAGCTCTTATGAATTGGGTTTTCTATATACGCATGTTATGAAAATGATTCCAATTAAGTCTCAAAATAATTTTTTAATAAACACTTACCATTGATTCATGCTGAAACCTTTCCTATAAAATCCAGGATTTGGTGCAGTTTCAGTCTAATTTATGTACAATGAAGCGATAGAGTGTACGTAAATACTATCTTTGTTTTTGGAAATTTGTTTTTGGAAAGCAACCCAAAAACGCACCAATGCAACATGTATCTTCCTTTCCAAAATGTCTACATCATCACTTGATGACATATTTCTCTGGTTTCTATGGTATAAACTGGGTAACGATATTATGCCCACGATGAAGAAATATCTTTTGGTTGTGTATTACTGTTGAGTAAAACAAACCAATAAACGTCGATTGATTATATGTTATATTTTCGCTTCTAGATCTTAATCGTTCCATTTTCCTGACAATGATATATCAGCGATCTCTTCGTTGGCCGTTGACCTTAAAGGACTGAGAAATTATTGCACAATGATTATAGTATTTAACTACCTGTCCTAATTCTGAAATATTACTTCTTTGGAACCATACTATTAAGGGTTGACCTATTACATGTTAATATTTTAAACTATTCTGCACTTTCAAAAATAGCTAGTATTCTAATATAGTATCCTTTTCTAGATAGTGACATCCAACGGCTTAATTTTTTTAATCCGCCAATTTGTGGAATTAAAGAATTGGTATGTTGTTCCAATTTTGACTTACACTTCCAATTTTGACTGGTTCTGTGTTTCTTTCTAAATTCAAATTGATAATTTGTTTTCCAGTAAAACTGGCTTAAGTTTTAGGAGGCGCATTTTTGCGAAGGGTTCTAAGAGTTTCGACAGTAAACTTTTTGGACGATATGAGTTTCATTTTTTTGCGTTTCTCCGCTGTCACTATAATAGTGGTGATATTATTGAATAGACTGAATGGTAGCTTGACAAAATTTTTATATTTTTTGATGATGCGTCGATGGTGCAATCGAACCATATATATGTACAATATAAAAATGATCATTTCTATATCATTATTAAGCTGTTTGTAATTTGGAATCACCTTACCTCGCTCGGGTGAAAATCTCTGATCTTAATACATAAAAGCAGAATGGGGACAATTCCTTTTGCATTGATCATTAGTGAGCATGCATTTCGGACTTCAAATATCACTCTACTTCAAGAAGCCAAATACGATGGATATGTTTTCTGAATATCAGACGGCTCGACTTAAATATGAGGATCAGCCCACACTTATTCCAATCAGCAGGTTGATATGTATTTACGTTGTTATTTAATGTCCGATTATCTCTGCAAGGTTCTTGCAGGCTGTTGCATTTTATTTTGGTACCAAGAGCAATATTTCTACTGGTCTACATATTTCTAATGCGGCACAATGTCCACAAAGTAGTTTTTAGTAATAATAACCTGATCTGTATTTCTTAATCGGTATTTTTTAACACGTGTTGCCCCAAATAGTTTAACTTCTATTTCTTACGTATAATCTACAGGGATATTTAAAATGTCCACTTAATTATATAATTGGTGTGTATAAATCTGGATAGTAACTAGTCGGCCATATACTCTCTATGAGAAGGTAAAGAATAGGTCCAAAAACACTACCTTGCTAAGAAGATACTAGAGCAAACCTTTTTCCTCTCTAATGTATAATCTTAATCTCATTTGTAATCCCATGAACCTGCTCTATAGTTAAATGTTTCTCTCTGACACCAATCTGATAATCTGGCATAAGGTTACTTTGTTCTATTCAATCTCTTGAGCAACAGTCCCTCAAACAATTTCCCTAGTGTTGGTAAAAATGAAATTGCCCGGTATAAGATTTTCTATCATTCGGTGGCTTGTCTTGTTTCAGAATCATTTTTACTTCTGCTATACTTTCCACTGCATTGATACATATTTTCCAGGCAGCTCCTTTATAATTTGCCCTATTATCAGATCGTAACCAGGAGAAATGAAATCCATTTGAAATCTTTATGATGAACAAACATCTATCTATACATAGTATCAGTTTATTCTTTCAATCTCTTACAATTTTCATAAATTTGGATACAGAACGTGACAAACTTAGTTCTCTTAAATTTGGATTAGTTAACTCAGAATGTTAGCTCATCATTTTGCTTCTAATGATAGATGTCATAAAGTGATTTTAAAGCTTATGATAGTGTAATGGGGCCCAAAACCCAAGCAGAGTTAAATTATATTTTTCTGGATGCTTTAAGAGGTTGAGAAAAGCTTTAAACTTATGACTGCGGTATAGTAAGAAACTGGTATAGTTGTGCTTTATACGATTGCTCACTTTAAATACCTAAATTCAACCAATTACTATAAACATACCTATATGTATATATGGATACCTATCCACAAAAATCTAAAGTTCATGAAACAACTATTCACCCCTAAATCACCCTCTATATATACGAACACATAATAATATATTTCCATTATTACAACCAGTTTGATTAATAGAACAACAATAACAATTAACTAACAACAATACTAATATTTCACCTTCAAGCACACCACCAACAACAACAACCAAAATGTTTTTTTAATTTGATTTTCCCAAACACCACCAAAAAGCATTTTTCCTCTCGTTCGTCGTACCAAACCTACTCGCCTCAATTTTGTACATGTATAAATTCAAATTGACTTTTTCTACTTCGTTTTCCCACTCTGTGGGGTTGTTAAATTTTTCACCCAATATTTTCACTGTAAATATTTATTAGAGGGTAACTTTTTGATTGAATATATCAAAACTAACAGAAAATCTGAATTTGGGGTGGCGCGAGGTTGGAAAAAAAAAGATAAATAGATTTTTGTTCTGTATATGTATGTACTCGTATTCGAACAGAATTTTTTTTTTAGTTGGTTGTTTGTTTGTTGTTATTCCAAGGAGTGAGGTTAAATTGGGGTGGTTGATAAATATATTTTTGTATTTACACCGAATTGAGTGTTGTTCACTTGATAGTTTTGGTAAACAAATTAATGGTTATTGTTAGATTGAAAATTGTTTTCAATTATTTTTGGTGTTAGATGAAATAACGATGATTCCATTAAAACCAATAAAAATGTGAACGTTACGATTGAAGTGTGCACTCTCGTTGTTTACATACATAAATAATGATGATTACATTTGGACACTCATCGTGTGTAGAGGCGTTTTGTAATATTGTCGCTTAGAAATGAATAGACATCCCTTAAAGAATTTATAAACTAAACTAAACAACCATAAATCGATCGTATATGTATGTATATATTCACCATATATCTAATCGAACCTATATATAGCCAAATAGCATTAAAATAAAATCTCTTGGTATTTTCATTACCCGAAGAATAAAAACCAATAAAAATCCAATAATATTACATTACCACGTAAATCCTATATTCATTTGTTCGTATGTGAAAAACCAATCTAATTCCATTTTCCAGTATATGTGTGCAGTAAAAATAAACTGAAAAACTAACCTCATTTGATTCAATTCCGAAACCAAAACCATCTCATCTTCTTCAGTAACTTTGATGTATAATGTCGTTAGGTTCGGTTCGCTCGTTTCGCCAGTGGCGTTTATAGCGTATCTCGTTTATATGTGTATGTATGTGTGCACCTGAATTAGATTACCTACGTATAATAAAATAGCACAAACATAGGTGTGAATGGAAATCGTCTGTCTTTTTTGTGTAATAATAACGGTATTCTATTAAAGAACTACTGTGGAAAAACATTTTCTATTTATTATCATCATCATCATCATATGCAATTTCCGATTTAATTTTTGTTTCTTTGTACATTTCCCTCAATCAACGTATAATATCCTAGATATAATATATGAGACAGAGATGCAAGACAAGACCGTAAGTGTTTCGGAAAATTCGAGAGTATATATGTATGTATGTGTAACGTTTGGAGTTGTTTTCCTTAACTTTTTTTGTTTTCACAGTTAAATCCAATAAAACGAGGAGTACAGAGAAAAGGCGGAGCAAAGTATTTTTCTTGATGTTATATTTTGCTCCCCCATTTTTTCGTCGGTATAACAAAATTTTCATTTCCGTTTTTCATCATAATGTGTATTATTAATTTTCCAAAAAATAAAAAAAATGAACATTCATTTAGGGATAATAATACATTTTTTTGTGTTTGTGTGTGTGTGTGTATATATGTATGCGAGAGTGTTGGTTTGTTTGTGTTGGTGCGGGTGCGGTGAAAAATTAAATTTAATAATTTTTTTTTATTCTTTTGTATATGATTGCAGGTATGGTTTCAAAATCGACGGGCAAAATGGCGAAAAAAGGAGCACACGAAAAAGGGACCGGGACGACCTGCACACAATGCACATCCACAGTCGTGTTCTGGGGATCCTATACCGCCAAATGAGCTAAAAATGAAGGAGAAGTAAGTTTGCTTATATGAATTTCACTGTCGGTTTGTGTGTGTACATTCGGAATTCTATATAAATTTGTGTAATTTGGTTGGCGGATATTTTATGAATTTAAAATTTATGTATGAACTGACCCTGATCTAGGCAAAACTTTTGAGTTACATTCGTTGAGAGGAACGAACGATACACAATCATTCTTTTCCACAATATATTTGATTGACTGGATTTTGTTCAAGATACTCTTATGTTGCAATACAACGTGATGTTTTGAATAGCCCCGTCTTGATGTCGCAAAACTTTCCTTAAAAGTCGAAAAATCAAGGTCAAATTCAAAGTAGTTAAGTAGATGACTTATATATAGCTACAATCTTACATTATTGATTGATTTGTCAATGTTTAAACAATGTTTTTATCTCTCTCTTATTTCGTTCTTGATCAGATATGTCATTACTCTTAAGCCTACATTAAGGCTCATTGAACTTAAACTCTAAAGGTGGATTATTCAAGATTGGTACATTGACATACCTATACAACAGTCGAAATCTCTTCAAAACCAAAACTAGTCCGATCAACTGCAATAAGTGTACAAATATTTACCTATTTGAAACCCTTCCGTGTTTTTCATATGGACAATTGAACCATCGGAGCTGTATTCCGCCGGTTGTGGCACTTTATAGGAGTTGTAGTAGGAAAAACATTATATTCATCCCTTACCACAAGAAACTATTTGGAAGAGCCAACGAAGTCAAATCGTAGTAAGTGTCACGTTACAGGTTAGTTTTACCCTTCTGATGAGTCGTTGTTGCGATAGCTTCCTGCGTAGTACGAGAGAAACCGCAGGTACGAACCCATGGTTCAATACTTGTTCGAGAGAACAGTGGTATGATGCAACGTCCGTTGGATTATGCCTGAACGCCTCTAAGGTCGTATCCAAGCTAGTCTGCAACAATAGAAATGAAAAAAAACGCCCAGGTTGGAAGGCGCAGTGGTTGGAACGAGAAGTACCGGGTTCGAATCCCGATTCGGGGCAAGATGCAAATGGTGTAAAAATGAACATATATCTGTATCCTCTGTCGTGTTTAAAATCCATAGGCCGACCCATTTTCCATGTCAGTACTATAGTACCACAATAACCTAACCTAACCAAAACGTCACGTTGATTTATAATGTAGGTCGATAATAAGGCCGTTATATTAAGGTCAAAGAATAATAGACCCAAGACAGGGAAATTCCTAAATTGCCTAAGCACTACCATACGACGCGTATCTTGCGCACTTGATAAATATGCGTCGGCCTTGAGTCTTGACGTTACATTTTACATAAACAATGACGAAGAAAAACAGGCATAACTAGGTGACCGTCAGAGATGTCGAGCATGATGAATAAAATGTTTCATAAATCGATTGGAGTTGTTTCCTGTGCCGAATGAAATTGCTTTCGTGACACGTATAAAGGCTTTGGTTGAATACTAACAATAACACACGGCATGATCACATCTCTTTTTTCAGATGAGGGTTCCTCCAACTTGCTTCGTTCTCCATTGGGCAATACAGAAGTTACACATCCACTCAGATGCGTTTATATCCTTAGAATGGCAAATGCTGGCCGTCTGGAACTCTACTCGATAAGTTGGAATGTATTCTTAAAAATATTAAGAAATAGAAATAAAATATACTTTTGATATAAGTTTTCTTCTCCTCTTCGATGAAAGCTGTGCTTCTAGTGTGAGCATATTCACATTTTGAAATCAACGGGATTTCTCCCACCAAAACAGTATTTGGACATAGTATGTTTTCAAAAGGCAAACATTTGCTGTAGTAATTTTTTGTTTGGAAGCATCCGGTTTTAAAGATTGACGGTCGTATGTTTACAACACGTTCAAAACTGAACGCCAGTTTAGCATATACGTAATAAAAATTCTTTTCGAGCAAACAGGTATCAAATGACCAATGATGAAGCACTTTAACCGTTCTATCTTCCCTTGATTTGCGCAACCTGGAAGAGATTTCGACAAGTTCTGCACCCTAGTGTTTAATCATGCCACTGAATTTTGATCAACGTATACTAAATTACTGTCCAAGAGTCTATAATTCTCTTCAGCAGTAGATAAGCAACTATCCAATAACCTAATTTAACAAATATAATAGTTACTAAATTGCACACATTGAAAAAATTTTAACCCAACACCCAACTTATACTAATTAATTGTTTAAATATAATTTTCGTAATTTTTTGTTTCGTTTTTTTTTCTTTCAAAAATTTTGGTCTGCAATTAGACAACGAAAACGTAAAAAGTTAGCGAAAGCGTTAGAACGTCAAGCCCGAAAATTGCGTGCCAAAGGCATAACGGTTGACTTCGAAGCGCTTAAAGCTGAATACCTGTCGCAGAATCGTGTCAATTCGGATTCCGAAATAGACGACGACGACGATCCAATCGATGTGGTGGGCGGTGATTCGTCCGACGAGCCCGAAGATTTTAGTGTACCGCGACGGGAGAGTACCGACGTCGAACTAAACGATAGTAGTGATACACCAAAAAATATTAGCATTAGACAAAATCCCTTTAGTATAGAATCATTGCTGTACAATAATACGTGAAATATTATTTTAAATAATTTAATGTTTAATTTTAAATAAATTTAACTATTATATAAGTATAAAATTTAATATTAATTATTATATTATATAAATTATATATATATAACCTCAATAATATAAATTATAAATTAATTTTTATTTAAAGAAAAAAAAACAAATTTCCTTTTCGTGTAAATATACGTATACATATATCTCTCTCTCTTTCTATAATAATTTTAATTTAATTAATTTTTTAATTCTATAAACAAAAATAAAACAACGATTTGTAATTAATTGTTTTTATTAATATTATTTTGGAAACACTTTGTGCTCGTAAAATTGTGAGTTGTGCCGTACTAAATTATAGTTCCTTAAATATAAATATTTTTATGTTAACCTGTTCAGGACCAACGTTCATTGTAATCGCACAATAAATTTTATAATTTACAATAATTAAATTTTTGTTTTTGTAAATACGTTTGTGCAATATTTATTTTATCCATTAAAACAACAACATTTGGTTTTAATTTAATTAAACAAAAAAATTTCCAAAAAAATGAAACACCTTTGTAAATTATTGTAAGTAATTAAATTATATATAAAAAAGAATTAAATTAAAAAAGTATAATTAAAAAAAAAACAAAAAACTATCAATAAATTATTAATTAAATTAAAAATAATAATTAAAAACAAAACTATTATTCTTATCTACATTATATACATTAATTAAATGAAATTAATTTAAAAAAACGAAACAATACAAAAATTAATTATAAAGAAAAATTATTAATTTTTTTCCTCGAGAAATTTAAAAATGAAAATACAATAATAAACAAAAGCAAAATATAATTAAAAATGCAAAATAAAAATACAATAATAATTATACAAAATATAAAAACAATTGTCATATCAAAATGCAGATTTTCAAAACTGAAAAAAATTAAAAAAAAATCGAAAATATTTAGAAAAAAAAAGAAAAACAAAAACGATGAAAATAAAAGAGCAAATATATTATTTATTCAAAAAACTATTTTGTTTTTAATTGACATTGATTGGATATAAGATTTGATCGATTAATTGGACTGTAGGGTTTCGCACTAGGCTAGATACCCAGATAACGCAGGGCCTATATATACAGTCGTTAAAATACAACAAAAGGTAAGGATAGTAAGGTATGTTAGTAAAGAACGATCCGGTTACAGACACTTGGCAAATTATTACTTAACTACTGTTAACACGAGGCAATCATTTCTAATCTGCAATTCCACAGTCTCCAGTCCGCAACACGTCATTCTTTTTGATTAAAATTAAAACATTATTTGTAGTCAGGAATCTATAACAATTAATTAGTTTTATTATTTATTTAATTTGTAAAATTACAATAAGACTACCTACAATATATTATCCTAGGACAGCACAATGCAAATCTACTGGAAATCTCCAATCTGCGATCATGTGATTAATTCCTAACCAGCTATGAAAAGTATTTTGAGGTATTTTTTTGAGTACTGATTTGATGACAGAAAAGGTCTGAGTCGCGTCAAACGGTTATAGTATTTTTGTTGAGTATTGCTTGACATTTTATCATGAAAAGAAAAAGCGTCTTCAAAACGCTCTTGAAACATGAAAAACATTCATTATTTTCGATTAATACTTTGTTTAGCGACGAAGCCCACTTGTGGCTTAATGACTACGTTAGTAAAAACAATTGACATTGCAGAAGAGCAGCCTGAGTAGGTTAAAAAGGTTCCATTAGATCTAGACAAAATAAATATTTTTTCAGTAATGAGGCCGACCAGGTGTTTACGGTGATTGGTGCCCGTTATCTAGCCTTAATAACAGACTATTTACTGCCTGAAGAACCTGTCGGCTCGAAAGTACAAAAAACGAGACCGCGCCGAAAAGAAAATGGGTAGAATAGCCAACGAATTCCAGCGTATACGAACTACAGGTCTGAGCACCGAGTGAACTAGCTGTGGACATAGTCATCAACGCTATATGAAACGTACAAATGAGGAACCAGTAATTTCTGAGTGAAAATAATCAATCCAAGGAAGTGTGAGCTTTTGCTCTTCAGGTGGAAGCTGGGAAGGATGATTTTAATGAGAAACCTGAATGCATCCAAAGAACCAGGTGTCTGCAAATCAGTCAGAAACAATCAAAAACGACAACATTCAAGTGGATTATTGAACCGATTTTATTGTCAAAAACTCATCATATTCATGATCGGATGCAGGCCTGTATAGGCAAGGCCGTGGTGGGCAAATGAACAATACTGTTCTTCATACATAAATGGCATAGAACCACCTTTCACTATCAATAAAAAAAATTCTCTGGATATCGTCGAAAATATCGTGGACAACAGACACCGTCTGGCAACACGATTCGTCGTTTGTTGCCGAATTTTGTTCAGCACGAGCCGAATTTTGTTCATCAACGACCAAGATACAATGACGATGCTTGAAATACGGCCAAGCAGTTTGCGACACATCCTGTGAAATCAACAATTGAGTAACCAGTAAATTTCATATTTCGGACCAGTAAATTGGCCACCTAGATCGTGTGATATCACACCTTTAAACTTTTTCCTTTGGGGAACGTGTAAGGTCTACATGGATAAGCCGGTTACGATTCAGCAATAAGAAACCGATATTACTCGCGTTATTAGCCAACTCGATGCTCGAACGCGTCATCGGACGTTAGAACTTTAGAATGGACTATGCGTTAACTGCAGTTACAGACAACATTTTAGAAAAAATAATCTCTAAAATATAAATGTAAAGAATGTTATTTTAGGTTAATAAAGATTACGCGTTTAAACTGAATTTCATTATTTTTT
This sequence comes from Tipula lateralis, assembly GCA_963932295.1. Taxonomy (NCBI): domain Eukaryota; kingdom Metazoa; phylum Arthropoda; class Insecta; order Diptera; family Tipulidae; genus Tipula; species Tipula lateralis. The sequence continues at coordinate 125,791,821 of OZ010737.1, forward strand.
ATTTTTGAAAAAAGCATCTCATTATAAATCACTCATTATAAACAATCTTAGCAATTTTAAAGCAAAAGTTAAATCCATCTCAATATTTTCTTATTATAGCTGCGCCTACCCTCACCTAAACTTAAACACGTAAGACTAGTAACATGAATATACATATATCTAATCTACAAAACCACTTTGATTAAATTCTATTTAATAAGATAAATGGTAACACTGTAAAAATTCTAGGCCCCCACACCGTCTGACCAATAAAAAGTCCTTATATGGATCAAAGAAGTCACAGTGTTAACCAATCCTAGCAACAGTCTAAAAGTCGCCATTAAATCATCCACACAAACAAACTGTCAACATATCTCTCCAAAAACCATTAAACCGTCTTGCCATAAAACTTGAGACTAAGTCCTCCATGAAAAAGATAAATCTCTATCCAACTACAAGAAAGTGAAAAAAATGATAATCTTATCATAAACAGAACAAAAATGGTCCATTTTACAGAAAGAGTTACATAGGTAACAGTTGAATAACAAAATTTCAAATCTGAAACAGTTCAATCGTGTACGACCACGATGTGCTAACAGTTAATGGCAAACAAATAAAGTCCAAATCGAACGAAGACGGCAACAGCAGTTAACATAAAACAAACGAATTATATTCCAAAGGAGGGAATCACAAAGAAAGGGTTTTCCAATGAGAGGTTTCATTTTGGTATTTAAGAAAAACGAGTATTTTAAGATAAATCAATGAATGTGTGTCATTAATTCATAACAGTTGAAAAATAAACCAGTTAAATGGCTGCCAGGCTACGCTTGCAGAACCATATCCTTTTCATGCAATTTTCAAAGACGAATTCACACATTTGCATCTGTAGGTATCCTCGATAACTTAACAAATTCCTCTCTAAGGATTTTATCGATTATGTAGCATTGGTATAGACCTTATCTGTCACGTGACCTCTAAGAAAAACATCTAGCGGTGTTAAATCACAAAACCTAGGTGGTCAATTGTGATCACCTCTTTGAGAAATAACACAGTCAGGAAATATATCTTGCAAAATTGCGTTTGTGTCGTTGCTCGTCTTACTGTAGATAAACGTCGTTCATATCAATCTTTCCTAACTCCAGCATTAAAAATCATGATTCATAGCTCGGTAGTGCAATCCATTCACCGTAATAGTTGCACCAGCCTCATTTATGAAAAAGTTGGGCCAGCATAAAAACCTGCACCAAACAGTGACACGTTGACGATAAAGAGGATTTTTAACAATTATTCTTGGACTTTCTGAGCCCCAAATGCGACAATTCTGTAAATTAACAAAGACTCTGAGGTGAGAATCGGCCTTATCATTGAAGATGATCTCAGTACTATTTAAAACTATTGCACAAGCGACTAACCAATCGGAAGGCTATACGACAAGGCTAGTTTAGTTTTTCACTATCATTTTTTCTATAATCCTATGCATTGGTGACCTGCAGCACAAACGTAAACGCAGATATCGGTAATACAAAAACAGACTCTTAGTTTTGTGTGGAAAGTTCTATCTGAGAATATCGAACAACTATCAAAGTCCAAGGACGCTAATGTTCAACTTGACGAAGCCAGTGCGGATTTGTAACACTCCAATAATTCATGTATTGAAAAAATTGAATTTCCTCGATTACAACGCCATCTATCATGAACCGAACAAAATATTTCATTCAAATCATACGTACTTTTAGTCGTAGAATCCATATCTGCAATAAAAAATATGGCTCCCTATCTTAGTTTTAAAGTTACCCCAGCCCCACTTACAAAGCGGTGGAGCGGGGATAACTTTTAAACTAAGATAGGAAGCCATATTTTTTATTGCAAAGTAAACAAAGTGTTTATTTTTATCAATTTTTTGAACCATAGACCTAGGCGTCCTCACTGAACTGATAAAATTGCCAACTTTTATTTAAAAATTACAACCCTTACTGGATCAATACGAAAATATTGTAATGAGAAAGAGAGTCCCGAGGGGACCCTTCCTGGAACGGTGATAAGTTATACGATCAGGTGATAGGATGCCGATGGTATCGTATTTCAAGCAGAAAATTATAATAGATAGTTTTGTGAAATTTCTACTGGCTAGTTCAAACAAAGTGATAAATAGAACAAAGCTTTATATATTGGACAGTTAGTTAGCTTAATTTACATTTAAAGATCGTAAGATGTAATCTATAAAACTTTTATTGATAGCAACATTAAACACCAATTCATTTGCATTTTATTTTTTGGTCGTTGGAGCTTCTGAACCAGATCTAAAATAGAAGCCCAACCCTGTTTCTCAACGGGATGAAACATTGAGCGTGATGAATCTGAGCGTTACAATAATTGTTACTGTAAAATTTTATCATAAGACTTCACTTTTCCACAATTGGATGTACAGTGCGTATTACAATGGTATTACTGAGAGCCTTTATCTGTATCCATTACAAATTATTTTCAAAAATTCTGATGTTAACTGAATCTCAGATAAGGTTATTTTGTACATTCTGTATGTGCAAATGGTTTTATTTTAAAATGATTTTTTGTTTTAGTGCGCCATCTCTTATCAAATCTACTTGTTACTAAAGCGCCATCTAGAAACACATCTTATCTTCCACTTATAAAAATTAAAATAATTTACTGGTGATTTATTTCGACTCAATTGACTGTCGATGTGTTAAAATTATGTTTTGTTAAGAATTAACGGTAGCGAGTTTAATTCAAAGCATGTTTTATGTCGAATGTCAAAATCTAAAATCGAAATTGAATATCAAAATATTAATAATATGGAATTGATAGAATAAGACTCGTCACATTAATGGCAAGATTATAGCACATTAAGTAGTTTCACACACATGTGGAACCTTACATGTAAAAAAAGTCACTAATATCGATATCTTTAGATCCATAATCTGCAGGATTGTCAGCTGTCTTTACATGACTCTTATGATGCCTAGGAAACTTTTACAATATTTGACTAGTCATTTATGCTACAAATGATTTTCCATGCATGTTATCTAACGTTTTGTGATATAGTTTATTGACATTCGCCGCACACATTTCTTGTCTAGGACGTAGAGATTTTTTTTAGGAGCCAAATTTGTTTTGCAGGTCAAAAGGTTTGTAATTGTTACTCATTTTCATTAAGTTACCATACTGTATACTACAGCGGAGTACGCATCTTACCTTAAATCAATAAAACCAGTCATTATAATAATAAAACTCAATTAAGTTTGATCTGTTGGTAGTATTTAAATTATCCCTTACCCTATTTATACTCGACGACGAACGAAAAAATCGTTTATCATCCCAATTGATTTTCAGGAATCATCATTTCTTATTTTGAGTAAACACAATTGTTGGAGCCAAAATGTATAGAACATACATACATTACATCAACACTCTCTATATGTCATAGTATCTACATTCAATTGTATGTACATTTGAAATACTTCTTGATTCAATATGGTGATTCAATTCCAATGCACTAAAAATATCAATATAAAACTAAAAACATCATCGTCATTGAATTTGTGGTGTACAGTTCTACTATTTACATCAGTGTCGATCGCTAGCTCGACACTGATGTAAATAGTAGAACTGTACATAGTAGAACTGTATGGTCAAATAAATGGAGCACGCCAATTCGGACGATACTCTCAAATAGTATAGTATATAGTATGTTTCAATGATCTGGAGAAACAAATTCCTGACGGTCCATCCTTTCGTTTATTGCAACACGATTTTTCTGAATAGCAGCAGTTTGGGTTACACCAAAAGGTTGATTAAATTTTTGGTCCCAACAACATCGTTCCCTCTGTTACGAGTCCTCATGAATATTTCTTTGCAGTGTTGCTTTTTAGGGAAATACTTGTTGATCAATGATCCTTCCTCCATTTGTCAAAACATTCTGTGTCTTTTATATAAATATATATATATATATATATATATATATATATATATATATATATATATATATATATATATATATATATATATATATAAATATATATATATGTATATATATATATATATATATATATATATATATATATATGTATATTTATATATATATATATATATATATATATATATATATATATATATATATATATATATATATATATATATATATATATTATATATATATATTTATATTTATATATATATATATATATATATATATATATATATATATATATATATATATATATATATATATATATAGTCATACCCCGTACAACGTTTCCCCTCATAACGTCGTTTCGCTGAATATTGTTACTAAAATGCGAATATACCCCGTTCTATAGTCGCAATGTCTCTTTGTAATGTTGTTTTTTTTAACGAACCCATCCTTTCAAATTAATGAAAGCAGCTAGTGCCGATACAGAAACTGCGTCTAAAAAAGATTACGTTGAAAACCTTTTTTTCCAAAGCACAAAAATCAATGCAAGAGCACTAAGGCTCACTAGAGCACTACCTTAATAATAAGGCACTACCTTAATAATAATTAGCGGTAACGCAGCAGGAGATTTTAAGTTAAAACCAATGTGGGTTTACAGATCTGTGAACCCCAGAGCGCTCAAAAATAATGATAAACAGAAATTGTCAGTATTATGGAAGGCGAATAAAACAGCTTACGGGTGACAATATCCTTGTTTCAGGAATGGGTCAAGGAATATTTTGTGTTAACGGTCACAAAATTTTGCAATCAATATAATATCCAATAGAGCATTGTTAATGAATATTGAATAATGAACCCAAACATCACAATAATTTATATTCAAGTCGTATTCATCCGACCGACACAACATAGTTTTTGCAGCAAATGGATCAAATACCAATAGCTATGTTCAAACATTACTACTTAAGCGAACAGTTTCCCATGTGTTGAATGTGACAGAAGGTGTTATCAGTTCATCAATAATACAGATTTGGAAAGATCACAAGATATTAGACGCTATTAAAATTATTAAACTGGCATGGAAAGACGTATCAAATCAACTTCATAAATGGACGTTGGAACAAGTTTAAGATCGAATGGATAAAAAATTATGAGGAAACAACATCGGAAATTCAAACAAAAATTGTATCAAAAGGGAGAAACATCTAGGTTTTGCAAATCTAAATACAAGTGACATTCAAGATTTGATTGACTCGCATAATAATGAATTAAAAAACGAAGCATTAATTGATAGAGAGCAAGAGATTCTAGATTACGAGAATCACTTTCTAAGGAAAGTTTAAACACTATATATAGTAATAGTTCGACTAGTCAATCAAAATAGAATCTAATTTCGATTTCTTACTTATTATATTTAAATTATTTTGTTACATAAAAATAAATTTTGAAGGATATTCAATTATGCTACGCGTTACTTCTCGAAATGCTGTCGAAAACGAGTTATTAGTGGTTTATGTATTTCACTGATATTTACTGTGGCAGTCGCTCAAGATCGACTCACCTTAAATTAGACATTGAAGCTGATGGCAACAGTATTACGGTAGCTATACGATAGCTTAATCCATCATCCTTATTTCTAATGAGGGTAGTTGACTTGCACTCGACTCTTTCTTATAGAACTTCTATAGGCAAAGCAGAATATTTTAAAAATTAAATCTGTCGAATAAATTAGTATATAACGAGCAGAGTTGATAATTAAAAGAATGATGGCCAAAGTAACTTCGAAGATTTATTTCAACCAATGGCTTTATTTGATTCTTATTCCATTTTTTAAATTGTTTATCCAACATTTAAAAAGTTATCTGGATAACTAATTTACATTTAAAAGTGCGACAATCGAGTGATTCGTGATACTAAATCGTGATGCAAAAGAATTCATCATCTGACTACACAATCAGAAATATGAATGAAGACATTTCAACAGCGTCATCAATGTGTTCTGTCACGTCACAGCTCCAGGTCAGTTCAAACTTATAGTTACTGCTGTCAAAAGATAGTTATCGTTTTGTTAAATTACATCGTAAGAGTAAAAGACCAAGTGATTATATATTACGCGAAGTATGTACTATATTACATCTAATGCTTGAGTAACTGATAGCACTATCAAACGAGCGAATCAACATATCATGTAAGCGTGTGTAGCGAGTAAACTGAATCGAAACCAGTTGGTAGACGGATGGACAATGTTATACAATATGGACAGTGACACTGAAATTAATTGACTATAGTGTTAAATCAGTGAAGTGTTAAAGTGGTTAACGAAAAGAAAATCGTCACAATAGTAATCTCAACTTTCTAACTCACTTTGAGGTATTTGGGGGAATGAATTTCACTCCACCCTGCTTGCACTCATCGTGAATCAAAAAAGGAAATGATGACCTCTAAGTGAGAACGCTACGGAAAATAGTTATCCATTCAACTGAATGGACGTATAGCACGGTTTAGCTGTAAAATTTTGTAAAACACAGAGCATGAAAACCAAGCATGGCATTAAGTCAATTATTCATCAATACAATTAGTAGCTCGTACTTAGGAAGCTTGAATCTTGATATCACTCGTGATTATGGTAATAGTTCGTGATAAGCCTTCCGCATATAGCCCAACTTTTAATTTAATCTGGATGAACTGTAATTGTATAGAGTTATAGCCAAACCCGTTGTTATGTCAAATGTCAAAGTTAAATTTGTTAAACATTCGAAAGAACGCAGATGAAGAAGGGCATATAAGGTACTAAATAATCAATTAGTAAATTCTATTTTCGCCATTAAATTGTATATTTTAGTGTTCGAACATCATATATACGACAAGGCAATATATAACATGCTCACTTTTCGATTATGGCGAGTCGTTACGTAATCCGTTCGCCGAAGTTTTGAAAAATTTAATTAAATCGGCATCTCCAAAGTCCAATCCAAATCAATAAAATAAATAAATGATTCGACCGAAATTTCAAAAAAAAAAAATCTTATTAATTTTTAAAATGCGAACGAGACCTAAAATATTATAAATAAATATTAATAATATAATAATAAAAACAAAAGAGGATGGATCATAAATCATCTTGGAACAGCGCGATATAAAAGAAAACGAATTAATTTTTTTTCGAGTAAGATATCAAAAATAAAAATTAAATCTTAAATAAATTTGTTTGTACGTATGTATATCGATGTGATATGGGTAGGTAGGTATACGTCGAGTATACATAATTTGTTATAAGATTATTATTTAAAACAAAAAGGTGTTATTTTAAGTTTTATTGAAATGAGAAAATTGATTAAATATGAATTGTTTGACCCTGGTGGCTCTGTACAGTCACTCTGGTCAAAAATGTTCTCTATTTATACGAATTAGCTCGATCATTAAGCCGAACTTAAACCCGATGACCAGACACGATTATACTATAAGAAGAATACGGCTAGGAACTATAATGACTATATTGGGTATCATACATTGGCACGAGTCCGAGTTTGCAATATCGGAACACTAACAAACTGGAAAGACAAACGACGTAAATAAACTGACATTTTGGTATCTATGGCGATTTTGAGCTTCTATGGAGTAAGTTCAACCCACAATGCAATTCGTGTAGAGCGACCGTAAGTACGAACGTATACTGAGGAGATAAATCAGAACTGTTGCTATAGTAAAATGGAAGAAACAAAATATTGCTTCAGATACCCAAAGTGAGTAAGCAGCTGCCGGGACTACATACTTGAATTTAATAAAAAAGAAACTGATTGACAATTCAAATATGGTTATATAAATTGCCCCTGATGCAGTGAATATTGTTTGCAACCAGACATATAGGTATGTGAAACACAATCAGCTGAACTACCTTCATGCATTTTTAAAGGGACGTCGAGGGAATATCTTAGCTTTTAATGAACTGCAATTCATGTGGCGATGTATGACTAATAACCGTAGAACTTATTGATCCAAGTGTTATTGTTTCATAATCGCACTGAGACAGTTATGTTCGCATAGACTGGGCTCTATAAGGCGGAGTAAAGGACTTTAGCAGAAACAATTGATCAACTAATGAAGTAACACATAACGGTGATTTCAAAAAGAGAGGCAGGTTAACTGTTTTAGCAGTTACAAATTCTACAGTACTTGAAGGACGAGATAACGAAGTTCCTTACTAAGTGACAGAGTTCTAGTATTATCAGTCATATAGTTACAAAAAATAAACGGAGAAAATTCAACATCGACATAGAAAGATCGTGAAATTCTTATACGAAAAATTCGTTCACAAAAATGATCCACAGGTCAATAAAGTCTATAAAGGATAGCACTATTTACTAAAAAGTTAATAATCCCATCACTAACAATGAGATTGGCTATAACTAGATTTCTAACGAAAATAAATAAGTTCAATAAGTTTAAAACAATTTTGAGACTGCAGAATTAAACCATGTTTTTAGCCTGGAAAATGAAACAAGGACAACTATACATAGATAATAAACAAAACAAATCGCATTAGGATGACAGACCTGTTAAAGCAATCACTTACTTTTCAACAGCGGATGAATAAATTATAATTGGCATTCAAAATTAGCAGAAGAATTATTATTATGGTTGTTGATCGGCAAAGCACTGCCGCCAAAAAGATTTTGAAGAATAGTTTAAGTCGGTAACTTATGCTACTATGCAGTCCATTTTAAAGCCACCCTGTGCTTCCTTGCCACTTGACATTTTCTACTGATTCCACATATCCGGTTCAATATATAAACCTCGAGAAATTTTAACACTAACAAAATGCCCACAAAGTTGAAATAGGTCTGGGAAGCTGCTATACCATATACAAAGTATACTAACCAAGACTTTCTATTTTTATCTTATTTCAAATGCTCGTTCGATTCAACGAACAAGACACAATCTGAAAATTAAGAGAACTTATGAAATAATCAGAACGAGATGTCATAACTGCGTTTCAAAAACACTTGCATGTCAATCGAAGGCTCGGGCACATGCCGCCAAATATTTTATGATGCTCGCAGATCATCAACTGCAGTTGAACGATGAATAACCGTCTGATAAAAATCACCGGCCAACAGAATCGAAGTTCTATAGAGGTTATACCAAAATTGTTTTGACTGTCATGAAGCGTTTACAACGTTCCGCCCAGCGTCACCAATGACTTTGGAGGCTCATCATACATTCGTCCCAAACAATCAAATTTTGGCGACAAATTGGTGTCTCGTATGCAGGTTAAGTAGCAATTTCAGTAAAGAATGAACCCCTTGCTACTGAAGCCAACACCAAGGCAACTTTATGCCGATATATCGAATAGACGCCAAATGCAATCGGTAAATGTACCAAAAGAGGATCGTGTTCTAATTATTTTAAAAATGGATAACCGTGGTATGTTTGAGTGTTGGTCAATAGCAAAATCCTAGAATTTGGACAGTTAAATTTCTACACTCATCCGTTCAATGCCCACCTAAAATAAATACTTACTATATGTACCGTACAGTATGCGACATATGGAAAGATACACGTATAAGATCACTAGAAAACATCAGGTGGTACACATAAGCCAAACGGATAGTGTATAAGCAATATGACCTGAAAACGACAAACCTTATCGAAATGAACAGCAGTAATCTCCAAATCAGTAACACTATGGTGACAAAGCACCTCTTCAGGAACTTTATTTGAATAACTATTATCGGAAAATCATATTGAACTACAATAACCGGTACGATATAATAATCTTTACTGACGAAAAAAAGAATCTCCAAATATATATAAAGTTCGATGATCCTACACTATCAAATCCTGCGTCCAAATATTTGAATACCTTAACATGTAATTAGCATGTAAAGCGATACTCTTCCCGAACATCAATCTACCTCATACATATATGCGCGGGAAGTACGTACAAAATTCATCAATATATACAAATATTCAAACCATCATAAGACATGATGATCGTTCAAAATAACAAATTTGTAAAACTTTTTCTCACCTTTTTGGTTTGCTTCGATTGTCTATATACGAGTATATATATACACAGATGTACATACATACCGATCATTTATTATATTTTAAGACAACAGAATGTTTTTTTTGTTCATCTTTCGGTTTATTTTGATTAAGCTAAACAACAACCGACGTACCTATGTATATACATACATACCAAAGATTAAAATAAGATTAAGATGTTATACGATTCAAATATGTAATTTCTTTAACTTATTTATCATTATTTAATTCGCTTCTCGATGGTACTGTGGTTGTATAAGTAGATACTCGTTTATAATGCATCGTCGGTAGAATTTTGTGCATGTATGTATGTGTTATAGTGTATACAAGGTGGTCATACAGTTTACAAAACTCTGAAATATATTTAGGAGGAAAAAAAGGTGGAGATCGTCAGGGCAATACAGGATGAATCGAATTGCAAGATTAGTGATTCCGTATTGCATGAAATATGTGGATGGTTTGAATGTTTGACTAAATATGTACTCTTTAAATAAAAATGTGAATCTCTCTTTCCTTACCATAATCATCAAAGAGCTTTTACCATAATATCTATAATTGCTAAAGCTTTATGTTGTTTTATGAGGAGATTTTTCCATTATCTGATTTAGACTTAAATTCATTTATTTCCAAACAGGAATTGCATCATGCTTAAGCCCATCCAATATGAGTAAAATGTCTTTAATAAATACCTAGCAAAATTAAGGAAATCAGATATACTGTTGGTTTTGAGGGACAAATCAATGCCGTTAAAATAACAAATAAATACATACAGGACTCAACATCGGATATGTCAAAGCACCAGTTTATTGAGATTTTTCAACCAAATAATTTCTAAAACTCTCTCATTGTACAAATTATGCTGACACATTGCAGATATTCCAACATGTCAATACAGTTCTTAGTTTCACTGTGCTCTAACCAGAACCAGGCTGTTCCGGAAGAGATTAAATGTCGGACATAATTTCGTGTTCATTTAACGATGTTTTGTGTTAAGAGAATATACAGAACTTTTTCGTGAATGTAATAGAACCGGACGATTATGCGCATATATTATTTAGCGGACTGTTGTTAAAATGAGGACTTATAAATATAATAGGTCTCCCGATAAGCAATTCAGATTTGACATATCGGTTGTTGTGACTCTGGCAACACTAATGTCATTGTTTCATTCACAGAAACTCATAGTATATTATTTCTAGTTGACGAAATGAGTCGCTGCGATTCAACAAAAGTGAGAAATGTTCGAAATCACAAAAAATATAATACATAATTGTATGATCTAATTTTGTACAACAAGAACCTACATACACCCTGTATTCTACTCGATAATCAAACGCGTACCTGTGCTCGTCGTTCAGCTGAAAATGGAGTGCCATGTTACAGATCGGGTGTTCCAATATTTAAACTGCGTCAAAAATTTCATGGCCGCATTATCAGTCGAATTGGTGATGAGTGAATTTGCCTGCAAGAAGCTGTCATTTGACGCATTTGGATTTTTATTTGTAAGGTGACGTGAAGGACAAGTGTTTTACTGACAATCCAAAAACAACTGAGCATTTGAAAGCCAATATTGGTCAATACTGATATACGGTTGAAATGCATCAGTTGTGAACCAAAATTAAAAATGTTTAACTGATAATCTACTTTAGTCAAGTTCCATATGTCTGTGCTGCATTACGCCAATGTAGATTTTGATCAAATTCTAATTAAAACCGTGAGACCTAATGGTTGTAAGTGGCGACATCTCTTAATGTATCAATTTTTAATAATAAAAAATATCCTACTGAATGGTTTTAATATTTTTGATATACTAGCGCTTGTCGAAATATGTTTACCATGCTATTAGCTGGATGATAAACGTAAAGATACATCTGTTTAAAAGTATACACAAGTGGCCAGAGAGTCATAACAATCTTTCAAAATATTATTGTTTTAAAGCCTAAATGACACTAATTTGTGCTTAACTACACGGATGTGAACGGTGAATTGTCGATATTTACCTACGCACGATATCTTGATTTGAATACGAGCCATCTGAAAAGTAAATTTATCAATTCAGATAACTAATTTATGTGAGAACTTAAAGATTGATGGATAACTTATCTCAAAAGATTTAACGAGAATGTCAATATGGAACACAACATGACTAAATTAATTATGAATTAATCTTGATCTATAATATCGAAAGAGTTCCACGCACCAAAGCATGTGCATGCTGTCGCAAGGTAGGGATAGGTCGATGTGACAGCCAGTCATTGAAGACTAGTTTTCATTAGCCTTAACTGTATAGCGGTAAGGTTATGTTTAATTTCCTATACACTATTATAGATTAAGTCTAAATTGACCATAGAATTTAACTGATGATAAGTGTCCTCTGAAGTTGGTTGTTTTAATTTAGAGCTCTCGAAGACTAAACCTAACCGAAATGGTTGTCCAAACATCTTCGATTGGTATATATGGCGAAATTTAGCTATGTCCGAATCATGGTAAGTGGCTGTGACCTTCCAAATATTTTAAAAACGTTGATCGCTAATATTAAGGGAAATTTCCATGTGATGATTCAATATGATGTTATTTTCTGAATCATTAAAGTGTAGGTGGATTCTCAGCCACTAATAATGATAGTTTGGCATAAAGGCTTGGAATACAAATTAAAACGAGATTTACCAAAGCAATTCTATGAAATACTTAAATCTTACATAGCTAACCGGCACTTTCGTGTTAAACTAGATGGTGAATACTCGGAAATGAAGAAAATATCAGCAGGAGTACCACAAGGTAGTGTTCTGGGACCAACTTTATATGTACTATATACCTCTGATCTACCAACGATAGAAGAGACAACTATAGCAACGTTTGCAGATGACACAGCCATATTAGCAGTTGCTGATAACATAGAAGAATCCACAAGCAAATTGCAAAGAGCGACTAATATGGTTAACAATTGGACGAAAAGGTGGCGAATAAAACTGAATGAAGCAAAATCTGTTCATGTAAATTTCACCAATAAAAAGGTTGATTGTATACCAGTAGAACTAAACTCCCAGTCAATTCCATATGCAAACACAGCAAAATACTTAGGCATGACTCTTGACACGAAACTAAAATGTAAAGAGCATGTGAAAAAGAAAAAAGAAGAATTAAACATTAGATACAGAAAGATGAATTGGCTCTTAGGGAGAAGTTCTGAGCTTACTTTACATAATAAATTGCTACTGTACCGGAAAATTCTTAAGCCTGTATGGACTTACGGTATTCAGCTCTGGGGCTGTACAAAGCAAACAAACGTCAATATCCTCCAGTCATTCCAAAGCAAAGTCCTCCGTGGAATAGTAAATGCACCGTGGTACGTGAGAAATGACAACATCCATAGAGATTTGAAGATGGATTTCGTTAGCGTAGAAATAAATAAATACGCAAGACAACACATGCAACGGATTAGTCAACATAAAAATGCTGAAATTCGCCGAATGTTGGATGACACAAATCCAGTAAGAAGGCTGCGAAGGAAGAAACCACTTGATCTACTAGATCCAACCTGGATCGGCTAAACAAATATAATAAAATTGTGTAAAAGGTACTAGCCTAAGGGCTATAACGCTTCAATCGTGAATTTAAATAATAATGCAAGATAAATTACAAGATGATTTGTAAATCAGTTGTAATAAATAAATAATTAAAAAAAAAAAAAAAAAAAAAAAACTAATAATGATCACTATATCAGAGATCACTGTGAACATCTGAGTACGTCATAACTTAGAGAAGCGTTTGATGAATATTTACGCCAAATCATACTGTGTTGCAAGTCTCCAGAACAGAAAAAAAAGTTTAGACAAAGTTTGAAAGCTAATAATAGGTGACCCTGGCGATGGTTACAGATTATTGGCCTTGATTTCAGAATCATACCTAACCCATACTTTTATGATGTGCAGCAATTTTACAAAATCACAAATATCAGTTCCTGACGGTTACACCACAATATCAAATCAATGTCACCAATATCGATAATTGTTATGAAACTCACGCTTATTGTCAAACTGATATTATTTTACTAGTTTAACTAGAAACTGAACGAAACAAGTTTCAAGAATCGTTGTAACGTCAATTAACATACAAATAACAGTTGTCGTGTTACTTGGTTTTAGACTATATAAGTACTGATATGAACTGAGTATTCTATGACACTATTCTGGAAATTCCCCGGGAATACGGAACTGGGGAAAGATTTTATGATTGAGTGTAGTAGTATCAAAACTGACTCTTTTCCATTTTGTTCTCATATTTAACTAATGATGGTATATTATTCTATAACCTAAACTCTACATTTCTACATTTTCAAAATGAATCAAATCACAATATTTCCCTTCCAATTAAGGAAATAGAAAACAGCAATTGGTTCAAAACTAAATCTTTTCTAATGGTCCGAAATATCTTCTGCTGTTTTCAATCGGCTCAAAAACACAAATTTTGCGGTGCATTTCAATATAATAAGACTGATTTGTGACGGTTGCGGAGTACAAAATAAATACAGTGTTAAAATAGCTAGGTGCTCACACTGGCGTAAAAGTAATGCGCCTCAAAATATAAGTGAAATTCTAATCATTTTCTCCGTGCCAGGACACTTCTACATACCTACGGATCGAGTGTTTGTATTGCTTGAAAAACGTACTAAGTCAATAAACACAATTATTAGGCCCAACGATTATCAGAAAATTTATTCGGAGTATGGTACGGTGATTTATTTAGGAAGGCAAGATTGCCCAATATACAACTGAAAGACTCATTCTTCATTTTATTATAAAACAACAAGTAATTGACACTTTGAATTTAACAAGTCGAAGCGCTTTATTATAAAAAGATTGCAGTGCGGAATTATCGTACGGGGTGAAGTCGCTTACCGATCAGACATATACAGAGCACAGTCGGTTTTGAAAAAAGGTGTGAATATTCCAGAAATCCTTGCCGAAAAACTAAGCAATGGAAGAGCCATTAATTCTGCGAAACTGAATGATGTAAATAATTTTTGACGAAACATTTCGGAGGTAACTGGAAATCTCATGAAGAATTATTCAATGGAAAATGACGCTTCAATGGAAAATGATTTAAATATATGTGATGAGGAGGCATGTGATACCTTTTTTGAGGATGTTGATGTAAGGGTCTAAACATCTACTTTAAATTTGTAACAGACTGTGGTATTATCTTAAGATTTTTATGTTTTATGTAAGATGCTTAAAATTGAATTTTGTTTTGTAAAGATATAAGTGTTATTTATGATTTTTTGTATTTTTTAGTCAATTTTTTTGAATTAACTGAACTGTTTAGCTCCCAGGTGACTCAGTGGTTAAAGCTGTGACAGTGGCATGGAGCTATGCAATGCGCAGATGGTTAAAGTAGGACGTAATATAAAGGAACCGCGAATTAGCAGGGACTGCCTTTAGCCCCAAAACAGATAGCATCGTATAAAATATATAATAAAAATTGAACTGTGATTTTTTATTTAAATAAATGTTAAACCTTACAGAAAAATTTTAATGTTTAATTTTTTTTTACGAAATCCTCAAAGATGCAACAAAAGGTACCACTTCCAGTAGACCGCGCAGCGCATCAAAAGCAGATATTACCATAGAACTGCAACAAAACGCAACACATCCTAAATTAAAAACAGTTTTCCCCTAAAGTATCATAACTTTACTATTTTTTGTTCCAATATTTTGTCCAAATCAAATTACTTATAATACTATAAGGATAATCGTGTCAGTTTTCATAGTAAATGACAACGACAGCATGATTTCGTTAAATATAATTTTGGAGAAGATTTCTAGATGGCACACCAATAGGTTTTAACGAGAACAATAGATGGCACGCGAAGTAATTTTATAATGAAATGACATAATTAAAAAAAAAACAAAATTGTTTTATTTATTTATTATTTATAAATATAAGCCCATTGAGTTAACAAATTTCCAATTTCGAATATAAAATTAAATTTTTTTTTAGATTTTGGTTTCGTTAATAATTCGTTGAATATAAAAATCTGCAGTTAAAAAATGTAAACATTACGTTCAACTACTACTAGTACCATCTTTTAATGTTCTCCGGAATTATATCATGTTGGCACAAAATATCGACGCGATTTTCCTTATAGTTATAATAATTTATTTGGTCCAAATACAACAGCAATCACCATTTATTATCAAAAACCAATATTCGAGGTTTATATATGAATTAAACAATTTTTAAAACGTTTTTTTTCGTTCCTCCAAGAATTTAAAAAAACGAAAATGATTCGGTTTTCAGACTTTTATGTAGTTTCTGTTCAAATGTTTTTTCCCGACATACTGACGAAAAAAATTTGATGTAAATATTTATAAATTGGGAATAATTTTTCCATACTAATATTGGAAGGGAAAATTATTTCCAATTTAACACTAGCTTTTAACCTCAGTATGCCAGGAAACAAATATTTAAACGCAATTTATAAATAAAATCATTCCCCAGTTCCCTATTCCCGAGAAATTAACAGAATAGCTGAAGTCAAATTTGTAAACTAGTCCCAGCAAACATAAATAAACAATAAACCAGGTTGCTTAGATCGAGGATCGATTTCATATTGTTTCTCATATGATATTCAAATGCTTATAAATATTTAAATCGGATCACCCTGTACAATATACATATTGTTTAAACGTACCTTGCAGGTTGTATCAAAAATATTAAATCTTTTGTTCGTGATCCAAGATATTTTGTAATCGTTCAAATATTTTGTTCGACCCAATTATTTTCAAATTTGTTCTGTTTTTTAATATTAAATTGAAATTAACACATTTGAAATAAAAAATAAATTAATTATTCATCGTTCGGAAATTATTAAAAATAAAATAAAATAAAATAAAATAAAAATAGTAAAAACAAAATTAGATAAATAAGACCGATTTCTTAATATATCGACTATATACAGAGGTATAAACCGCGTGATTAAAGGGGGCGCGGTATTTTCTTAAACAAAATATATGTATTCTAATGATTTTGAACGAATCATGGATGTGATCAGTAACAATATCATTCCTCTCCCATTGATTTTTTTTTTTTTGGTTTTATTTTGATCGGGTTTTCTTTAAGTTATTGTGTTGTTTCTTATATATTTTTAATTAAAAAACAAAATGTATTTTTTTGTGTAATATTTAATTGAATTTTAATTTATTTTTATTGTAATTGAGTTATTTAAATTGAATGAAAATTGAATTGTAATCGTTAATCGTTTTAAAACGTGGTTTTTTATTTTTATTTTAATTAGAATTTTTGCTTTCAGTTTTGTTAACGTGTTTATTGTGGTGGCTGGCAAAATCAAAGCAATCGCACAAGACCTGGATGAAATTATATGTGCGAATTATAATTATAAATTATAAAAGTTGGCGGCTATATATAAAATAGGTGGGATCTTGACAGGCAAGGAGATGCACACCAGCTCAGGTTTTGAAGGTTCTAATTTTATACGGTCGATCTCTATTTTTGTACCTCTACCATCATTTTTGGCCCTGAAGCACTTACCAACCCGATTGTATTGCTCATTTAAAGTCTATTTATGGTACATTGTATTAATGCATGCCAGTCTACAGTTAATATCGATCGATCCATTACAAAAAAACCTGGGACAGCACTACTCTTATTAGGATTTTGAGGCACGAAAGTGCTCTTACCCACGTACAATGTTAAAGTCTAAAAATGATGCTCATTTTCGATATTAAGTACTCGTGGTATCTTTAATTACTCCTTACAATATAACTAAATATCTGTACGGATCAAAACTATCCGACTGACGAACTCTGTACCGTTAAGGATTTTGAACAATGCATTGAAGTTATCGAGCTAATAGTAAATAAATAGTTAAACCCAACATCTTTGACTATTAATATGTGCCTATAATCGCCGTAACGTACCGCTTGTTTCATAAGATATCCCCGTGAAACAAAGTTTAAGTATAGATCATCTTCCTATAATTGGCTCAAATAGGTTGGAACTTCAGAAATCAGACACTATACAGTGAAAAAGTGGCGATAACTTCATTTTAATTTTTTGGTATAAGCAATGGTTTAGTTTAGTAATAGAACTTACTAATAATTTGATTTGGAATGTTGATCGGTAAACTAAATCGGTAAAACATTAACTACTATCCGGTTTGGTCACGCAATTATGTAATAAAAAGTAGGTTCTACCATACTATTCCATGCGACTTTGTATTCATAAATTAACTTACTATAATCTTCAAATATTTCTGACGACCTTTGGGGATGACGTTCTAAAGTAAGAATCGATGAGTAGCAAGAGCATTTGAACCACCAAGCATCGACGGTCATGACAAAAATGGAATTTTGCCGACCTCACGTCTTTCACAATCTCGTATCGTCCCCCAGGAATGGCTGTATTGAAAAATTCGATATCGGATCCGAAAGTGGATTTTCGAAAGAACTGGTGAATCTAGACTATGTCACACCGACTTTGTGGGTCGAGTAAAGATTCCGAATTACCTGTCTCTCAAGGGAATCTTGGAGGAGCAAGTCGGCAGCGGAAATGGAAGCTTTTACGGTTGGCTATATGGTATATACACTCTAAAAACTAATAGTGAATAAACACTAAAAAATATGTATTTTACCACAAATTCTGATTGTAAAATACACAACGACGTTTAATTTTACACACTCGCGTTGTGATTTATTGAAAAATGACGTTATTCACTCAATCGCAGTAGTTTACATGAAAAGCGTAGTAAAAAACTCAAAAATTGTGCGAATTCCCGAAAAGTCAACCGTTTTTTACTCTGCAGTAGTGATTTACAATTTTTCTGTGTTAATTATCAACTAAAAAATTGTTTAAAACTATTTTTGTTGTAATTACCAAATAGAAGCGTTAATTTTCTTTGGAGTGTTTCAAATTTAGGATACAATAAAATTCGCTAGAGTAATGTTGGCAACCCGACTTATAAACAAACTGGATGTGGATAGTACGATCAATCAATAAACAAGAACGATCCTTGTTATGATAATGATATGATTTTTCGTCAACAGATTTTGTAATGAGACAATGACGTCACACAAAGTTGGAGGGTAGGTTAAGATTTCATTTCAGATAAATAATACAGAATGGAAAATTATTCAAATTATAAAAATTAATTGTCATCAAATCTTTAAAGGATTATGAAATATGGCCATTTTTAATCACTGTTTGTTCAAAAATCTTGATAGTACAATTTTACACTAATTAAGCGGATTTTTCCAATTTATACGAGTAATTTTTCAACATTTAAAATAGAAATTTCACTATTAAATAGTGCGATTACTCACGTTTAACGTGTAAATAATTCACACGCTTTTAGTGTGATTTTTTAAAATCACACTACGATGAAAATTAACTACAATAATTGAAGGCAACAGATAACCTACAATTATTGTAGTAAATTTCAACAAAAAATTTTTAGAGTGTAGCTATATGGTATATGGTAAAGCAGGAGCTGGAGTCTTCTGTGATAAACTAAAACTAGATATATCACTAGCGAGGCGTGGTACAACTCGGACAATTTCAAAATGGGAACATTTAAAGCTAATCAGATTTTACGATATCAGAAAAATCCGATATCGGATTATTTCAAAAAAACCCTCCTGATTCCTTGGTTGATTACGGTTTATATACGAAAGTTCTCGATTGTCCAGACCTTTTCAATTTGTTCGCTCAAAACGGCTAAATTTTTCAAATGGTTTGTGATTGAAAAAATTGGCGCCTTGCCAGAAATATCCAGCCGAGTGGAAATTACAGTGTTTTACAGCAACGGTTAGTGATCAGCTAATTGAATTTGATCCACAGGAGGTATAACTGTAGAGCTCAATAGATCTCAGCGCCAAACAGTATACATACATCAAAATCTTTAGGTTAAACAAATCCTGAATCAGCGAGCTGTATGTTCGTCGGGGGCTACTTGTGATGATTGGTACCACTTGAACATCCAAGGTTGTAGAAAAATTAGTTATATTTGATTTAGCGGTTTGTTCGACTGAACGCTATCAGATAACGGCTCAAATCCCATAAATATGGATCGCAATTATTCGTGTCGTGGTAGCTTCAGTGACGTCGAAAATTTTTCAATCTTCATGATTTACTTGCAAACCTGAATCTAGGATGTTCTCACCCCAATAGGTTCTCCATCTTGTTTAATTACTTTGACGAATTCAGCAGCTAAATAGAAAAAAATTTCTGACATTGGCTTAGATTTGTGCATGAATGCAACCGATATTGCAGTTACAGGTTGGCTAGCTACTATGTTTGTTTAATTCTGTATTTAAAGGGCAGCGAAGGTTAACTGGATATGTATCTACTCTGTGTATATAAGGATTTATGACAATGCACTATCGTGTGATCATTAGTTTGGCAGAGCATTCAATAAAACTTTGACGTCTGGTTAATGTCTCTTTTTAATGGCTTCTGATCCAATAACCTTTTGATCCAATAATTCGACAGTTGATATAGCTCCAGTGACAATATCATCAAGTGTTAATTTGAGATAGTGCATTCACTTATATAAATATGGGTTACCGACTGTTGTGTATATTGGCGTCAAAAGTAATTTAGAAAGGTGGTTAAATTCTCTGGTAGACCTTGAAACATTCCTTTAAGTCGATTAGCGAGGTAGAATGTGCTTAATCTATTTGCAGTGGCTATATGTTTTTTCACCTATATCTCATACCATTCCAATTTCTCAAATAGATCGTCGATAAAATATTTGTTGTGGTGAGGATCCAAATTATAAGTGATTTTATATGGAATAGCTCTATCGTGCAGCTTGAATTTTAGCTGTTAATGATTTAAAAGGACAATAAACTATCTAATTAGCTATAAGCACAAATCAAGTATAGAGTCAAAGTTGGCGACATACTAAAATTGCACACTGAGCTTGAGAAATAATTTGCTAATGATTTCGAGAGATCGAGTTAATTTTAAATTAAAATTTAATTAAAACTTTACGAACGATTTCCTCTTGTACTTAAATCAATTCTTCATAATATAACAATAAACAATATAATAACTTAAATAATAAGAAATAAAAATAATTCATGTGGCGTGAAATTTTTTACAAATGCAACCAAAATCTAATTAAACTTTCATTTTAACATTTTAGTTAATTAAAAATAAATTATATAGTTATAATTAACACCTTTAATGCTTATATATTCAAATGTATACAGGTGAAATTATCTGTTCAATAGTACAATATATATATATATATATATATATATATATATATATATATATATATATATATATATATATATATATATATATATATATATATATATAAATATATATATATATATATATATATATATATATATATATATATATATATATATATATATATATATATATATAAGTGCTCTTCTGGTATTATTTATGCTGATTAACTAATTATGAAATTTTTCCTGTTTGGAGCTTATACTCCCAAAAGTATTAGGCACCCTTCAATTTATTAAAATAAAAATTTAAGTTAATATTTAGTATGCCCACCCTTTGCTTTGATCACTTCAGCAATCCTTTACAGCACGCTGTGTTTTGTGCACTCAGCATAATAACGTTTATATAACTCAAGGATTCTCAATGGGGTTGGGATCTGGAAACTGCGCTGGCCAGTCCAACAGTGCAATGTTGTTATCTCTAAGTAGCGCATGGAAGTCACTGATTTATGGCATGGATCATTATTTTGCTAAAATATGACGTTATTACCATCAACGATGGCATGAAGACCGTTGCTAGTACATTGAAGGACTTCTGATTGATCATGTGGCATTCGCAAACGTACCTTTCACCGAACCCAGTAGCAACCATGCGGCCTACGGTAAAAATGCTGCCGCTTCTATGTTTGATGGTAGGAACCTAATAATCCGGATGTAATAAATTTAAAAAAAAACACTCAACGTTAGTTTGACTTGACCACACCAAAAGTTGTATGGTCCCACGAAACTTAAAAAAGGAAGAATAGACTATATTTCACCTACTTCTCGGTGTGCAAAATTGGTCTCAATTCCAGCATTCCAAGCACTATGTCTGGTTAGAAGTTGCTTTATTGTGTTTCAACAGCTTTGATATGCAGGTGTTTGACATGAGTGCCTGGTTTGCATCAATATAATTAATCAGGTAGAAAGCATTAAGATTATTTCGATGTTTGAACATTTTCGGTAGTTTTGAATTTCGCTTTGAAGACACTCAATCTATAAATTTGTTCATTCGTTATGAAATTGGACTTTTTAGCACCATTAAACATACCAGTCTAACGATATAGTTTATTTTCTGGCCCATGAACTCTGCACTCCAACAAATGATGCTATATGCGTTGATTTATTTCGATAGACCAGCACATGAAAAATGCTTTCGATATTCAACTCCTTCACTCAAGTATCTGACAAATGAAAATAACAAGAAAAACAACAGGATATACTATTTTACAAATTCAGGTGGTCTAAGCTTTTAATTACATTGAAAATCAACTTAATATGCAAATAGTTCAAAAAAATGTATATCCTAGTCGGGGTATCCAATAGTTGAAAAATATAGAACAAATCAATATATAGAACAAATAAAAATATAGAACAAATAATATATAGATGGAATCTTTGAAACCTTTAACCGATGACAATGATGCATTGATGAGTGGTACTAGGTATGGGGTAAAAACTGTTGGCAAAGGAAAGACACACACAGTAAAGAGAAAACATATCAATTATGATGTTAGACCGTCAAATGAAACTACTTTCTTGAAGTGTCGGCTCACCTGAACAGAGAGGCCAAAGTAAAAAGTGAACATATAGAAACTGAGTTTTTAATGATGTTTAAAGGACCTTAAAGCTTAAGAGTCCAGGATACGATGCTAATTAAGTTCTTGCTAGAGCAGCTCGGAAATAAATCTTTCTCATGGAATAGCTATCTGCATTTCAACTGATTATCTTAAATGTGGGCGATATACCACACATTCTACTATCTTTTCGGTAGAATGAATTAAAATTAGTCTTTTCACATGAAGTTTAAGTAGAAAACTGGAAAGCCATCTATCAAAGGTTGAAGTAACTCTCTGTTTCTCTCTATCATTCACTACACAGATTTCATCCCACTCTTCGATTTCAGCAATGAAATTCAATAGTGTAAAGAAATAGAATGCCCATTCGATTCGCGTGAAATTGAGTTAACTAGCTCATATGACAAGAACTATCCTGTTTAACCAAAGATAACTGAGACTACTTTGATAAAGTAAGTAGTAGACGTGAAATACAGTAAAACCCGAATAGATCATCTTAAAAAAAGATAAAGAAATATATCCGTAATACGATAGATACATTGAAATACAGATCCTTCTATTAAAGGCGGGACATATCGTGAAAGGGAAGAATGGTTACTATTCAGAAGTCTAAAATAACCAAAAAACTCACATGAAACTCAGAAACGAAGAACTCAAATTTAAAATACCAAGCTCAGGAGAGATTAGTTCCTGAGTTTCTACGGTGGGACTAATAATCATCCTTGACCACCTTTATAATTTTATAATATAATAATTTGTCTCTAGAATATGTTCACTCATCGTATGGCATGTTAAGGCAGTGTTAACCTCGAAGTATGAAATACCTTAATATATACCAGGCCAAAAATTGATCCAACAACATCCACAAGCGAGCAGTTACTGTGTTAAAAAAGTTGCATCGATTGCAAAATTGCTAGAAAATATGACATTCGCAGCACTCCACCGATAAAAAACAATGAGACCATACACTTGTAACGTGATTTGGACAGAAATATGATCACCTAGAAATGATATTTTCAAGAAGAAGTTTTCTCTCCGTCGTTTAGGTGTATTGCAATCAATTCATTGCTAGCTAGTCCAGCCAATCGATTACGATTATGATAAGCCATAATACTGATTGGTAGATATACGGATGTACTATGCCTTCAAATGTAAATTACAATGAATAAAAAGTGGTAACCTAAGGATCTAAATAGTAAATTCTCAGTACTCACTGAAGTAGTTTGTTCACTAACGCTGATCTCTTTCGCTAGCA
Source organism: Tipula lateralis (assembly GCA_963932295.1). Classification (NCBI taxonomy): domain Eukaryota; kingdom Metazoa; phylum Arthropoda; class Insecta; order Diptera; family Tipulidae; genus Tipula; species Tipula lateralis. Next base: position 125,815,869 of record OZ010737.1, read on the forward strand.
GACTACAGGTTCTACCGACCGTCAAATTCCTGTTTTTTAGGACATGAGTCAGTCCTATAGTCGTAACAGTCCTCTGTTGTTTCTCATCTAAAATACTCTCTGGATCAAGATGTTGCATAAAGATCCCAGTTTCTCTTGAATTGATGATAGATTTCTGTTTAGGGAAGGAAATGACTAACATATTCACAGACAACATTGCTCGAATACCGTAACTTTCATTTGTGGCCAATAGAGTGTGAGTGATGGAAAACTGAAATATAATAGGCAGGCTCATTAAAATCATTTGAAGACTTCTTAAATGTAACAAGATCTTCCAATTTCTAGTATCGTTTCACGTACTATTAATTTAAATCCAATTACGCTTGAAAATATATTTTTTAATCATTTATGTATCCCTATATACGGTCTCTCTATATCTACTTAATAGGTTATATATTTATCAATAGTTATGTATCCTATTAAAGTCGAATTTAATCCTTATTTATGGCATCTTTAAAAAATATATGTCATCTTATTATTTTAATTAATAAATAATTTAATTATATAATATAAATATGTTAACCATCCCGCGCTCATAAAAATTGAATTGTCATAAATGTCGTCTCGTATATCTGCCTATATAGCATATTCAGATATGATATATATACATGTGTATAGATGTACGAGTATATTATCAAATAAAATCTACGATCGCCGATCAAATTAATAATCTGTGAAATTGTAATTCCATAAACAGACATAAAAGACAAGATCAAAAAAAAAAAAAATAACGAAAACGAAATTATTGTGGCACAGCATGACGCATATTACCTATATGATCTACACACACACATACATACATGCACATCATAATATATTTCAATAAGATTTCAATTCTAATAAATTTCTTCACACAGTGAAATTAAGAGATTAATAAATTTTTCTTCCCTCGTTTTTTGGTTTGCTTTTCTAATTCAGTCGATCGTAAACTAAAAAAAAACAAAATTGAACGATCGAACATAAACTTTTTTTTTTGTTTTTCTTGAATACGCGATCATCGTCATCTTCATCAACAGCATGATGAACTATTATTGTTTTTTAAGTATATATCATAATATCGATGTCTTGGTCGTTGTTGTTGTTGTTTCTTTTTATGTCTTGTGTTTTGTTAATTTCTCGTGTACACTGTGTGTACGATTAAGATATAAAATCGAAAATGTAACGATCGCGCAGTAGGATCGAGTGTTAGAAATTTAATAATTTTGTTTTGTAAGATTTGTAAAAGGAAACCGACGAAAGATGTTTAGAACTCGTAAAAGAATACACAAACAAAAATGTAGATTGAATTTGTAAGACATACTTATGTATAAATATGGTAATTCGGTGTATGTGGGAGAATGTTGGATGCTGAACATTGAGAATATATATTTATAGAATGGATGTGAAGATCGCTCAAATTCTATCTCGAAAAAATGATTTGGCAGCACTTAAAACGCAAGTGTCTCAGTTGATCCGTCGTCAGTTGATCCTCAAATCAGAATTGTTATCGAAAGCAGTGCAGTCTATGGGCGGAGTGTAAAGAACAGGAGCACAAGAAGTGCTCATCAGTTTCTTCTTTTCCTTCAGAACATATACGAGTATAATTATTCTGGGAACAATACCCTGCGAGAGTGCCCAACAAGATTCTCAAAGTGCGTCTATCATAATTCAAGATGGACTGGGATAGTCGATAAGAGATGAGGTGATAGTCAATATCTCTTTTAAGTGATAAAAAAGTAGCTTCTAAAGCGGGCTCAGAACCCACAAAAAAGGAAGCTGAACGGGCCAACTTATCAGCCAATATAATTGATTTGATACCCATGTGACTGGGTATCTTATGAAGTCTAACTTCATTCAGACTATTTGGTCGAGTAAGGGCAATTGTCGCCTTAAAAATAAGTTATTGGAATCAATCGCCTTTAGGTAGCCTGGCTGTCAGAAACAATGCATATATTATGATATTTGTAATTCTCCTTCTTTATACAAAGAGTGTTGCTTTCAAAATTGCAGTAATTACCGCCTGAAAGAAAGTAGCTTACTTAACAAGGGGAATAGATTATTTCACCTCAGTATTTTGTGTGTCGGCACACATAAGATCATCATATCGTCACCAGTGAGATTGGATGGGCTGTTGCAGTCCCATATGTGTTTTCGGTAGGTAAGGTTAGGTTAAGTGGCTGCTACAGCACACTTAAACCAATGACGGTATGTTGTGATACCACAGGATCTCACTCTCCTTTTACCCTTACGACATCCAGTTTGAACTACATAGCGTGATTAGTCACGCACCTTACAGTTCTCTAGTTCGGAGAGACAGTCTATTAAGAATTTACCCAAATAATCACGTCTTTTGTGATCCATTACGAAATGATGTGGACTAACGTCTCTTCCTCCTCCTCGTCCATTAGCTTCTTTAAAAGTCATTAGCTTCTAGACCTAGCATCTCGCATGTTCTTCAAGTAGGCAGTGTCGTTTGAGTATCCCCACGATCGTTTTTAGTTAACGTCTTCGTAGCGAGATTAGTGTCTTTGAGTGGTTCTAGTCCAGCTTTGGCCACACTTATCTTGCCACACCTTTCGTTCGCTGAGGCTACTGCCTTCTTTTTAAGCACATTATTGAGTGCCTTAATGGATCTCCCCAACTTTGCCCTTTCCGGTAGCAGTTGGAGAGTGGTCAACTCTGCCTATTACACGCTGCAGTGATCAGGAAGTCGAACTGCTATATCTTCTTCCAATTTATCACAGATGAGTCCAGCTCCTACTTTACCCTGTAACTTGGAGTCATTCGTAAAGGAATGCAAAGCTTCCGTTTCCGCTGCCGACCCGCTCCTCCAAGATTCCCTTGAGGGACAGGAAGTTCGGAATCTTTTCTCGAAGCACAAAGTGGTGTAACGTACTTGCCAAGTACTTCCTTAGCATTCTAATTTTCTCGAGTCTCCTGTCTGAAGACATTTCCACTGATATATGGCTGATGGTCGGGTGGCCGGAATCGCTGCCATCTGCTTACCATAAATTTCCTATGGGAGAAGGTGAAAAATGATTTTTAAGGCACATGTTGTTGTTGTCCTAAGCATTCCGCTTATAAATATGCAGCCCATTCTTTGCACCTTCTCGATCCTTTTTCTGTACGTTACTTTATCAAGAGCTGGCCACCACACCTTCAACCCATACATAAGTACAGGTCGTACTACGAAAGTGAATGGCCAGTGTATCAGCTTCTTTCGATGACGTGCCTGCACGAGTACATGGCTTTGTTTACTCTTTCCAAAATGTTGGGCTTCCAACTAAGCTTACTGTCCAAGATTACGCCTAGAAATCATCTTATATTTCCTAGTAAATAGAACCAGTTCAGTTTTGGACTAGCTAATTGCCAGTCCAAATCTAACAGCCCAACTCGTATTGATTAGGAAAGCATTTTGGATTACCTCCTTCACAGTGCTTAAATATTTACTAGGGACAGCTATCGCTACGTCATCTGCATAAGCAATCACTCCGATCTCCTTCTTCGCCAGCTATAACGGCAACCCATTGATTACTTTATTTCAGAGAAGAGGAGACAAGATACCTCCCTGTGGGGTTCCCTTAGTCACTCGTCTCCTGATATTGGATTCCTCCAGCTCCGAGTTAACTATCCTACACCTAAGCATGTGATTGATTAACCCATTTACAGGGTGATCCACCACTAGGAACGAAAATCTCTCCAGAATTGCCTCCGTCTTTACATTATTAAAGGCGCCCTCAATATGAAGAACCGCCACCATACAAAACTCTCTTGATTTCCCAGAGCATGTAGAGCTGTGTCCACAGATTTCCCTTTACAGTAAGCATGCTGAGGCTAAGCCTAGTCACTAGAGTTATTGGTCTTAAATCCTTTCGGTAGTCATGTTAGCATATACCCGCTTTCGGAATAAAGATCACTCTGACCTCTGCCTACCCCCGCGGAATAAATACCAGTTTTAAACACCATTTGAAGATTCGTTCCAGCCAGTGGAGAGTACTCATCGCGTTGTTCTGAATCTCCGCGGGAATAAATCGGTCAGGGCTAGTAGGGTTTGAGCCCTTTAAGCGCTCATAGAATCCGTTCTTTGGTTACGATATTTACTATGCGCTGTGAATGCTTCTTGGAAAGTGGGTTTCGATGAGAAGTTTCAAAGATTCTCCACTAGAATAAGTCCAGGACCCACCCGGTTTAATTAAATAACTGGAACTGGTAGGATTAGAAGACAGTATCTGCCTAAGACGAGAGGTCTCGGAGACTTCTTCTATTTTATCACAGAAGAGTTTCCATGGCCACCTTTGTGGCTTCCTTAATTCTTTTTTGTATTCTTTCAGGTCCTCGTTGTATGAATTCCAGTTTTGAGCCTCTCTCGTCCTTTTGGCTCTATTCAATGCTATCCTACACGCCTTCTGGTAGGTCTCCAATGCCTTGGACCACCATACCGGTTTTTGCTTACATTTGGGCTTAACTTGGGAACTTTGGGATTAATGAGTGTTGAAGGACCGATTGCAGGTACTGGTGATTGTGACCGCTATGAAGTTCAGTTCCTTCACTGTCACTGGTGGCTCAAGGGCCTGTAGTGTTAATAGTTCTATAAGAGTTTCCCCATACTTGCTCCAGTTTGTCATACAACGATGACCAGAAAAGCAGTGCTCCTCCCACCATTTTTCATTCCCTGATCATAGGATACATCGTTTCGAAGCATAGGTTACGTCTATAACCTCCTCTACTGTCGTTTAATACATAAATCTCTGGATTTATGTATCCTATTTGAATTGTTTACATATATTTGATGTTTCATAACTTTTCTTCTGTACAGAACGTGTGACAGCGGGCCTATCGACAAATCCGTTCACTCCAAATAGGATAAAAAGATCATGTGTTGATTTGAAAAAGGTGGGCTCAGGTTATCCAAACTGTGAGATCGTATCGTCTTCACTGTTAAGTAGAGTAAACACTGTCTGAGAAGCAATGAACACCTCAATTTCAATACTGCCCAGCACACTCGCGGTATAGTGAAAACTAAGCCCAAAACTGTTTGGTTTAATGAGGAGTGATGTTTTGCTTTTAAGCAACGAAAAATAAAGCGGTATCGGCTAGGAGGATAACTAAACGAATTAATCGATTGAAAACTCGTGAATGGTGTAAGGCTAAGGTCCTTAGGTTACAAAAACTCAAAATTTGCTGCGAGGTTTTTATAAAGGAGTCACCGGATTACACCATACATTAAGACCTCCGTTACTGGTTACTCAGGATGAGGATTGAAACCTATAGGTACTCGATAAATACTTGGAAATGGTACGGTGACATTAAAGAGCCACCTTTCGGTATAGACGATGAGGTCATTGTAGGCGACACTGGCTCCAAGTCGTAATGAGTGATATGGCATCTCTAATCGTTTACAACAGTATGAAGAGTGGGCTCGTGGTCGAAAACATGGAGTCAGATGATTGAAGTGGTATGGGGCAAAAATCGGTATTTCTGTATAATATTACAACTAATGTCAGTGCTGATTTAGTAAATGTTCTGAATTTTCAAGCGGTGTAGCATCTTATGGGATGAGGAAAATCGGTTCGTCCCAGTTCGTTCAGTCCTTTGATTTCTGTAGTTCAGGGAACCACTAATTCTTAAGGCTCTGTTATTTTTAGGCGCTTTGGTCCATTGGTGTGATCCAGTAGGTTCCGCAGCCCCTTGTTATCATGCCGCTGCAGTCGCAGTACATGACTCCTTGCAAATTTAAGTATTTCATCACTGACGTATTCCATGTTAAGGTTCCATGAGGTTGTCATTTCTAATATACCATGGAGCATTGACAATGCTACGTAGTACTTTGTTTTGAAACGTTTATATGATCTTAACTGTATTTTTCTTTGCACAGCCCCAAAGTTGAATGCCGTATGTCCAGATAGGTTTAAAGATATGTTTATATGTATAATAGTAGTTTGTTTTGCGTTGACAGATCAGAGTTTCTTCCAATAAGTCATTGCTTTTATCTAAATTTAAAATTCGATTCTTGCCTTATCTTTTTAACATGCACTTTTCACCTGAGCTTAGTGTCTAGTTTCATGTCAAGGTATTTCGCATTGTCAGAGTACGGAGTGTCAAAATTGCAGTGTCATCAGCAAATGTCCCTATTCTGGCTTCTCCTATATTTGGTATAGATCATTTGTATACAGAAGGTATAACACAGGGCCAAGCACATTACCTTGTGAGACTCCTGCCAATATTTTCTTTAGTTTTGAGTGCTACTCTGCCTGTCTTACTCGAAAGTAACGGTCATTTATGTATGACTTTAGTAATTATAAAAATATGAGTTTGCTACGTCAAGGAACACTGCTAAACATATCTTCTTCTCTACGCGCCACTTCAATCGTATCAGTGATGCTATGTACCTGTTCTATTGTTGAGTGGCCTTTTCGAGTCCCAAATTGATGTGGAGTAATAGGTTTCTGTTATTAACAATTGCAAGCAGATATCAATAGTAATAGATTTCGCAATAGAAAGAACGACACCAGATAGGTGATATCAATGGACCAACAATGGCCTGTAAAATACGTTCCATTATATCAAAATATTTTAAGTGCTTTGCCATTAGTGTTTGTGTACTCGTATATATGTGTTCGTGTGTGAGTATACGCGCATATAGGCAATCGATCGAAATTGTTTGTTGGGGATAATGTTCAATATATATATACGCAAAATGCCATAAAATCTTAAAAATATAAAAAATTAATAATAATAACAATAATTGTATATTTTTATATATATATTAATATAAAAGCATTAAAAAAGTTATAAATAAAATATATAAATAAAATAAAAATTAATAATTCGAATAACATCTAAATATCCATAAACATAAATTACTGACAAGAATTTCTGAAATTTATGAACAAATAAAAAATATGTATAAATTATTTATAATATTTATTTATTTATGTTTTATTTTTTAATATTGTGTTAATTTAATTTTTATTATTTTATATACTCCAAAACTCGTGAGTATATCATAACAGCTCTATCGGACGTGTTTTGGCTCCATATCTTCGCGTATACACGCCAATGTATGTGCATGCATATACAGCGCACAGTTGTTTTATGATTATTTTTATTAATTATTTATATAAATAAGGAAATTTGATTAAATTTATTCAAGAATTTAGTTTATATTTGATGAAATATAATTTTATGGCGAGGTACGAGTTTACATGTATGTATTACAGGTAATAAACCAATTTATTCAGTGTTGACCAAATAGCGATATGCGGACATATGGTGCACTAAGTCTCATGTCCGACTCTCTTTAAATGTCAGAAAGGGCATACAGACTATTGGCAGCTCAATATATAGTTATACTATATAGTTGAATGTTGATGTCAGTAACAATGTTACAGTGGTGGTATGGTAAACCATTAATAACGCCTAAGTTGGACGACTCAGAAAAGTTATTGTTTAGCACGAGCTTCACCCTTATTTCACCCACGAATATTTTCTAAAAAAAAAAATTGGTCCGCAAATCGAAAGATGTTGAACAGCGCTGATCTTAAGTATCGTGTTAATCGTTTCAAATCAACTAAAGCAGTTGTGGTTTAGCATCTTTCTCTTCTGTACGAGTGTTTTTAGGTAGTTTAATAAAGTAATTTAACGACTTTAGTTATAGTTTCTCCCGCACTTCAATCTATATAGTACCGTATAAAGAAATAAGCATATTTTAATTAATTATTTCATGTGTGCACGCACCTGAGTATAATATGGTGCACAAACTACATAACATTAAAACCAAATTAAAATGTTTTCAACAAGGTAATCATTTGAATAGTTTATGGACATGTCGAAATGGGCAAGGTTGAAAATTGTCGATTTATGAGGGTGGTGAAAATAGAATCGACGATCTTTATCGCGGTAATAGTGTTTCTTTAAATATAATCCTTGTTATTAATCTTCACTACACTACATGGAAATCTGATGTTTATCAGATGTCCTATTCTGATTTTAAACTGCACCCATTATATAATCTTAAGCTTTGATGATTAATGTTAACGAAGCGTTTGTTGAGGGATTACAAAACAAGTCGATCCAGACAGAATTTTGGAACATCTATATTTATCTCTCGAGGACTATGCCACCCGGAACAGATTATCGAAGCTAAACTCTGGTTATAATATGTCATTTATTACGTCTTAACTGAGACCTTACGCACTAGTTCTAACAATTGGTGCACATATTGTAGGTGGTCATCCCAACGAATATTTTTTATACACACAATTGCTTTGTGTGTAATTCGGCGAGACCGATTCGTGTTGAGAAACTCTCTTAACCATTAAGCTACAACCGGTGACATACTATGTCATTAACCATATCAATTATCCGTTAATCTATACCGGTCAACTGTCAAAATTAAAGAGCCAGTCCAAAACAGCTCTATATTTCATATCATGTAAACTGTTAAGTTTTGCTTAAGTAAATTCGACTTAACCACAGGCCACCAAACAACAGAAGCGTGAGATAGTCTGGATAAAATAAGCGATCTATAAATAAAAATAGCATTTTAATGATCAACCCCCAGAATATTTTGGCCTTTTCGCGACTTACAATATATTGATGATGACATATCGCTGTATGAATGGATAGCGATGCACTGTCAAAGTCATATATGCTTAATTGATTGATATTTTGTGATTTTTCTTGTAAAGGGTGGTTAAATTTTAAGGGCCGATGTTGATTTTGAATAAAACATAAATTATTTAGGAAACTATTGTAAATTCTTTTTATTATTATAATATGGTATGGTTCAATTATGTATGGAACAAAATATCGGCCAAATGGCCGCCGCGAACTCGGCGGCACATCTCCACCCGATGGTCCAAATTTTCGATGACGCTTAGGCATAATTGAAGTTCTATGCCGTTAATGTGCCGAATTATCTCATCCTTAAGCTCTTGAATTGTTGCTGGCTTATCGATGTACACCTTTTCTTTCAAATAACCCAAAGAATGAAGTCCAACGGTGTCAAATCACATGATCTTGGCGACCAATTAACATCGCCACCACGTGAGATAAAACGCCATTGAATTTGTCGCGCAAAAGAGCCATTGTTTCGTTAGCTGTGCAGCAAGTCCCACCGTTCGGTTTAAACCACATATCGTCTACATCCATATATTCCAATTCGGGCCATAAAAAGTTCGTTATCATCTCACGATAGCGAACATCATTCACAGTAACTGCCTGACCGGCCTCAATTTGGAAAAAGTACGGCCCGATGATGCCACCAGCCCATAAACCGCACCAAACAGTCACTCTTTGTGGGTAAATGTTCGCCCAAATGCGGCAATTCTTCTTATTGACGAATCCACTGAGGTGAAAATGTTCCTCATATCATTGAAGATGATTTTCTTCGAAAATTCATCATCCACTGTTGCCATTTCTTGCCACCATTCTGACCATTGACGACGATTGGAATGGTCAAGAGGCTTTAGTTCTTTATGCGGGTCTTTATGCATAATGTTCATCAACGACGAGCGTGAGAGGTATTGTTGGGCACGACGACGAGTTGAAGTGGACGGTTTGCATGATTTTTCCGATTGTACGCACATTTGGACGATTAAATTGACCGAACCAAATCACGAAGTGCACGATATGCATTTTGATTTGAACTACCACTTTCATAATATGCCTGAATAAGGCGTAGCTCGATTGTGTATCTTTCCATGGTTCAAATAGAGTTGGTCTGAAATTGAGAAATGTCAAATTAAATTCAGAAAACAACTTGACGTTAAGGTGTGGTTCACATTCAACGTCGGCACTTATTATTTAACCACCCTTTAGATGGAAACATTGCAACATTAGGATGGTTGTTTGACTTTGAATTTTTCGACGTTGATTAACCAAAACATAAGAGGCGATTGGTTATGGTGGCGCAGTATTTGGCTTTCATGTTTGAGTCTCTGAATGCTGATGCTTCAAATCTACGATAGAACCAGACTTTAACATTGGGCGGTTATCATTAAATGCTAGCATTGTGAGTTGGTACACTTATATCAAGTCCTATAGAACTGAGTTGACTGCAGTTTCGTTGTTAGTTCTAGACTTAATAAAACATTGACAGCATCTACAATAATTGGACTCTTCGTATATAATAAATAAATATCTTGCCAACCGATACATTTTAGTTTTCTGCCAATACAGAATCAGATACCCTCAATTTAACCAAAACTAACTACGAATAAAATCTTTTCTAAATTTTTGACATCACTAAATATTCACTCAGATCCCTATATATCAACTGATACCAACGTTAAAGTCGGTAACAAAACGCTAACTACTGATGACAAAACTAAAACATATCCTGGATGCAATCGTTATTGTTGTATATAAGAATTACATCTCCAATTAATCTTAAGACCATGAAAAGTACAAGAACGTTTTTTGGTGACCCCTGATATTAGGTTCGCAAATATGCTTTTATTGTACAAATATCAACTAAGGTTAAGTTAAATATGGTAAAAAGAAATATTTAATGTTACTAACTTACTGTTCGGTGACTTTATCACAACACTAAGCGATCTTCCACTCTATTTCATCAAAGCTGAGTAGTTAGCCGGAATATGTATATTACGCCTCTCATTGTAACTCAAACCACAATTCCTAGTTACTAGATAGTTCAAACGCTGATTATCTGTTGCTGTAACAGAACCACCAGTTCAATACCAAAATTATAATTCAACATTCTTATAAGAAGACAAATAGGAGACAGTAAAGACAAACCTTCTCAAAATATAAAATGGAGGTGGTATTCAGCGTTGTTTTCTAATGTTTTGTGAGCTTATTTCCTACATATTGGCATGTTAAAAATTTCTCTTCACCTGATATGTTTATTTAAAATGTAAACTATTACATTTTTCATGGCCCATCTGAAAATGACTCAAATAATTTGGCAGAAAATAAAAGCATGACGTAATTAAACTAAATTAAATAATCTCACTCAACAGCTATATACGATGGTAAATCAAAGATTCCCGAATCATCCAGTGACAACTTAACCAACAATAATCCAAATCCACCCTATTAAGCCACAAACATTCCAGCCACATGATATCTAACTCAAGGTCACACTCAAGGTAGTCATGTAGTTTACCATTAATATGAAGCAACAGAAGCCCCTGATTTTGATATTAATACTACAGATATTTGAAAAGAACTACTAAAGAAAGCTTTAGTAAAGCTTACTCATCTTATAAATGGAGCCTTTACTATATAGCAAACCTGGGAAACCTTATGTAAAATATTACGACCAATCTCATTGTTACCTCAAACCTCATTCGTTCAGTTCGGGCCAACATTCAACAATCGATCAAATACACAGAATAACCAATATTATTCTATAAAAGCATTAGATGTGTAAATGATCAGTTTTGGGAGGTTGGAAGAATTTATTAAAAAGGTAAAAATCATTCTTTCGGTCCAATATTCAATTATTCAGTAATCATAACCGGGCATACTTCAGCGTGATGCTTATCTGCACACCTAACGCATCTCTTTGGCAATATTTCTGAGTATGTTAAAACCTTGACATTTTTTGCACTGTGGTATGCGACCGCTATTTTTTCAATGGCTCTATTTTTACTCTCATGTTAAGTATTTCCTTGGTATTATACACATCTTCCACATTTTTTTTATTATTAAAAGTGATCATAAATAGTGGAAGCCCTCTTTTCTTGTTTTGAACTCCTTGTTCGGTTTCGATTTTATCTTTTTTTATGGTGTTAACGGCATTTTCTATTTGATGACCCTTTTGCTTGAGATCTTCGATAATTTCCACTTTTGCGCAGGCTGGGTGAATACCCCTAGCCATAACCTTTAGTGGGCGATCATTCTTGTCCTCGTAGATAAACCACTGATATCCATCGGAATTTAGCTTGGTAGCTAAAGCTATATAGGTGTTAGAGTCCGTCACATTGATTTTCCAGACTCCATTGCTTAGAGATACGAGTCTATACTTTTTGTCTATACTCCAGGTGAACTTTTTTTAGTCTCTGCCTGGCCTTGGTGAATTTCTCATAGGACGGATCCTCAATATACATCGCGGTGGTCTGGATTTGAGAGTATTCAAATACAGCTTGTGATACATGTGGAATATTAGTAGGGCAGAAAAGATGGAAGTTTCCAACCTAGTCCCGAATGGTAGTTGACCGAGATCTTAAGGTATGATGCAATACTGACTCTATACTCAGCTGTGGTAACCGATTTCATAATCGATTGTATATTGGAATAATTTGATATTCCAACGATTTTTATTGGTGGAGGTGGCTCCTTGAATTAAAAAAGGCTGAATTTAAAAAGGCTGACTTAAAAAAAGTGTTTTTATATGGAAAATTGGGATTTTTTTTAATTCATTTTTTTATTAAATTTTGTGAATTAAAAAAGGTATTTTACAAAAACAAATTTAATTTAAAAATGGCATAAAAAAGGCATATTTTATGTCATTTTAGAAACACTAATCTTAATTCATTTTCCAAATGACATAAAAAAGGCATGTTTTTTGTCATTTTATAAATAGATATTTTAAATCATTTCCAAAATGAATTAAAAAATGCATATTTTAATTCCTAATAAACTGCAAATTTCTGGAACACTAATCTTATTTTAAAATTTTTTGTTTCTCTTAAATTATAAGAGGTTGAAAATAAATACATGTGTTTTCATTAATGAAAATTTGCAAAAGACAATTGCAAATTTTTAGAAAATTAAAGCCATTCGAAATTTTCAAGTAATGCTTTAATGAAAGAATGAATTTTAATTCATTTTCTATATTAAAAAGGAACATTTTGGTTCAGTTATAAATAAATATCTTAATTCATATTCAAAATGAATTAAAAAATGCACATTTTATGTCAGTTTTAAACACAATTCTTAATTCAATTTCAAAATGACTTATGATATGCATTTATAAAGTCAGCTTTTTTTATTTCATTTTCATACAGATTTTATGTCATTTTTAAAATGAAATAAAAACACTCATTTTAAGTCCAAAAAAAACACTTTTTTTAAGTCAGCCTTTTTTAATTCGGGTCCCCGGTGGAGGTACTTTCTCTTTCGCCTTAGATGGCTGTTTCAGAAATCAGTTGTTTTTTAAATATTATCTAGCTTCTAGAAACATCGTTTGAAATTGATGGTAAATTTTCTGCCATTTCCTTTTCTTGCTTGGTCTTCTAATTGATGTAAGACCCAATTAGTTTCTCTTTCAAGTTCTTCTTCGTCCGTGTGGAATGAATCACTGACATCCTCGATTGTAGGTTTAGATGTTGTCTCAATAACTGCAGGTGTTTGTACAGCTTTCTTAAGTTCTTCATTTTCTTGCTTTAAGATTGTAAATTCTTCTTTCAATTTAGCAGTGAATTCCTTTATTTCTCTCAGTTGTTCGCGGAGCTCGGAGTTTTCTTTTTCAAACAGAAAAATATTTATAGTCGAAGATTTTGGTGATATTTGCACTTTGGAAGGTGCAGTTGGTAGCAACTTTTTTAAAAGTAAGTCATCATTACTATCGATGGCTTTGGTATGCTATTGATTTTATGCATAATGACCCCAATCTAGGTCATTATCATATTATAATGCACACACTTATGGTTTGCACAAACAATTTTTTTCGGAACACTGCACGTTTTTCTTACAAAACAAATGTTTTTCTGTTGTGTTACATGAGTATGGTTACTTTGCACTTTTAATAATTATAATTATGTATTTTAAAAATAAAGAAATAATACGGCATCCAAACACAGTCAAGTGTCTTGACATTGGTCTGTATACTAGGATTTGATGGAAATCACGAATCAAAATGAAAAGGGCTAGTGTTAATCATCAAAGACTTCCACGACCACCAGTAGTAAATGTCTCAAAGGAAATCTTAATTAATTCACGCAGACATGAATAAGGACTCTAGAAACATGTGAACAGTGAGGCAACCTATAGCTCTTAATTAACAACCCAAATTTATGCCCAGACTTTTCAGAACAATTAAAGTTTTCGAGGTCGTGTAAAGATTCGTGAAAAAGGCATAACTGTTCATTCAAAAACCACAATAACGATGTGGTGTTGTTTATTTAACGAAATAATTGAAATCTATTTCAATTACTAGCTTGTGGCCACTCAAACCATAGTTCAATTATTATCATTCACACCTAAAGTATAGCTGAAAAAAACACTAATTCTTTCGACGCAACTACCCCGATCACATCATAATTTAAATTTTTAAAACATGCTTTAAATTTTTATACAATTCTTGAACATGCATTCAATAAGTCTGAAGGCTAAAGATGCCCATACACCTGCAAGCATGCTTGACAATCATCGTGTTTGCGCAATCATTTTGAGAGTGTATGGGGGTGATTGAAAGAAAAAACAAAGAATTTTATTCTGAGTTTTTGAATTTATATCGAAGTTTTTCAGCACTGTGGCAAGTAAAAAGTGATGACTACAAGAATAAAAATAAGAAAGACGAATATTACTCCGTTTTAGTAGAAAAATTAAAAGCGATTGAACCTCGTCCAGACCGTGATATGGTGCGACAAAAATTAAATGTATTTCGTACCAACTATAGACGCGAATTAAAAAACGTGATTCAAAGTAAAAACAAGTGGCACGTGTACAGAAGACATTTATGTTCCCAGCTTGTGGTATTTAATGATCTGTCATATCTGCAAGATCATGAAACAAAGCACGACGGAATTTCTACAATGGACGAGAAAAGTGAAGATGTGAACTTGCAGCTTGGAACAGACTCAGTAAGTGTATTTTTTAAAATATTTATAAATAAAATAGTACATTAATGTGTCAAGGAGATTGTTTTATGTTATTTTATCATATTAGCTTGCCATGGAACTGCACCTTCATTACTGAAATACTCGCAGAATCTATCTCGTGCCAATTAGCTGTAGATGAAGAATTTCGATTTGTTGAAGGTTTCAAACCAAAAAGTTGTGTTCTATAGCTACAGCTAGCTTGTTCAATTTGGCTAGAACAATATCCTACATCTTAGGCTCGCTCCAAATATGGGCCCTCCTTTCTTCGTAAATAATTATGTAAGTTGCAACATGTCATTACTATTTTTGCAGCTTTTTCTGGATTAAGGTTAATGGTCGTCAACAGAATTCGGAAGCGACCTGCTAGTATTCCGAAAACGTTTTCTACAGTTCGTCGAGCCCGAGATAATCTTTAATTATATATTCTTTTCACCAAAGTTAATTCTCTTTGCGAGTAAGGTTTCATAATATTCTCCGACAGTGCAAAAGCATCGTCTGCAACAAAGACATACGGCATTATTAAATCACTATTTCCAATTTTTTCGCGCTCAGGAATATTTAGTTTTCTTTTATTTTTTTTTCCAAAAATTGTGTTTGCGAACACTCCACCATCCGAAACTCTTCCGTTAGCACCACCATCCATCATTATGAAATCATAATTTCCATTCACCACAGCCATAAGGACGATACTGAAGGTTTGCTTGTAGTTGAAATAATAAGATCCTGTATCCCATGGCTTACGTATTTCGAAGTGTTTGCTGTCTATAGCGCCGACACAGTGTGGGAAGTTCCACTTTTTTTCAAATATTTCTGCAACATTTTTCCACTCCTCTTCGGAAAATTAAATAAAATTAAAATTGTGTACAAATTTTTGTAATTCATGAATTAAAATAAAGAATTTTACATTACACCTTTTTTATCATAATTTTTACATACCTTAATGTTTCTTCGTAGCACTGATACCAAAGCATCTCATGTCTCTATGATTATTTTACCGAGGCATTGAGGAGATATGTCCGTATTGAATTTGAGATCTTCAAAACTCTGTCCTGTTGCAAGAAATCGTAATGTGCTGCATAAGCTTTCAGCTGGTGATATTGCAGTTCGTAAAATTGTATCTTGCTTCAAAACTATTGGGGTAACCATTTGCAACAACTCTGAAAATGTTGTGTAATCCATACGGAGAAAATTTTGTTAATCTCCAGGCGACGATAACTGCAGCTCTTTCAGAAGGTTTTCGTGCGAAAACCTAGGTCTTTTTTAAGCCATTCTTTCATCCACATTTTCCTTGGTGTTGGTTTTTTTTGTTGACTCAATTGTCAAAATTATAATCATAATTATAATCAATTAATGATTGACGTTGTTAAATAGAAATAAAGATTGCACAACAAAATTGTGTAGTGTGTGAAACGCGTCAAGCATGCTTGCAGGTGTATGGGCACCTTAAGTAAACAAAAACAAAATTTTGACAAAACTCGATTTTATTATTCAACATAGTTGCCTTCGCGGGCAATACAACGAGTATAGCGATTTTCTAACTTTTCGCAAATAGGTCTCAGTTTCAGCGATTACTTCATTATTGAACTTAAATTTCTTTCCAGCTAGCAATCTCTTGAGATCTGAAAATAGGAAAAATTTGCTGGGGGCTAAATCTGGAGAACATGGTGGATGGGTAATCAATTCGAAGCCCAATTCATTCAATTTTGCCATCGTTTTCATCGATCTGTGCATTGCATTAATGAAACAACACTTTTTTCTGTTGCAAATGTGACCGTTTCTTTGCGATTCAGCCTTCAATCTATCTCAAAGTGCACAGTAATAGTCGCTGTTGATGGTAGTTCCTTTTTGGAGATAGTCGATGAATATTATTCCTTTTACATCCCAAAATACAGACAGCCATCACTATACCGGCCGACTGTTGCGTTTTTGCTTTCTTTGGACTTGGTTCTTTGGACTGTCTTTTTCATTCTGGTGTGTAGCTGTGAAGCCATGTCTCATCCATTGTCACATATCAACGATAGAATTCCATTTTATTGTGGTTTAACATACACACGCCAAACACTACTCTAAAGTATCAATTCGTTGTTGTTTTTGGTTTGCTGTGAGGTTTTGCATACACCAATTTTCGTGTAAAATAGAAAAACACTACCATCTGATATCTTTATAATGTTAGCTAGCTCGTGCACCTTCAATTTGATCATTCATAACTAATCTGTGGATGTTTTTTGGAATAACTGCCTCATTTGGGAATCCACTGCGCTCTGCATCATTTGTGCTGGTACGACCACAATTAAATTCAGCAAACCACATCTGTTTGTCTCGGTGGAGGAGAGTTCGGATAATGTTGCTCAAGCCATTGTTTGGTTTCCATTGTAGTTTTTTCATCAAAAAGCAAAACATTAGAAATCGGAATTCACTTTTTTCCATTTTTTAAAAAACCTAAACAAAGAGAATAAATATAAAGAGAAATATCTTATATGAACCGTGGTTGCATATAAACTAAAAATTTTAAAATATTTCTGAGTTTTTTCGTGATGGCAAACGAAATAGGATAAACATATATTTTTTATTTCACTTTCTCTTTCGAACGAAACAAAAAAAAATATTTGACTGTTTCAAAACTTCGCCTACTATTTCATATTGGAATTCTATTGAAAAATGGAATAGATTATTTTATTAAAATATATCTACTCCATTTTACAATCAAATTATAATATGAAATAGTAGGCGAAGTTTTGAAATAGTCAAATATTTTTTTTTACTGTCGTTTGAAAGAGAAAACGAAATAAAAAATATATGTTTATCCTATTTCGTTTGCCATCACCAAATAATTTAGAAATATTTTTAGTTTATATGCAATCGCGGTTCATATAAGATGTTCCTCTTGATATTTATTTTCTTTAACCTAAAGTTGCTTCACAGAAAATGCTATAACTCTCGAATCAATTGTCATATTGCTGTCAAATTTATGCATGTATCGTTTGAAGGTAAGTTCTAAATAAAAATCATTTAGAGAAAATTCTAGTCACGTCCCAAACTCTGCTTAATATTGATTCTACATTAAGAAGCAATTACAGATATGGATGGCGGTTGAGAAAAAAGTCGTCCACTACCAATTTTCTAGATTGATGAGTCTGGTCTATGTTGAAATGCTGTAATCCATCATGTAAAAGCATCTTCCAATTCAGCACTAAAATGTATAGTATACGTAAATTGAACATTTATGAATTAATTGACATCAATCGATAGTTCTATTGCTGGTGTGAATCAGTTAAAAACGTACCTGTCAATGTTGTAGATTTAATTTTGTAGCCAGAGTAGCTAAGCATATCAGAATTCTTGCTGACTTATTAAAAACAGTCCGTCGTTACAGTTTTTACATGATTTATTATATGTGTCAGTATAATACACCAACGTTTGAATTTTATGTTGGGTTCGTTGAACCTACAATCACTTTATTACATGTCTTTAAATTCTGGAATTTCAATCAAAGACAAAAGTGCTTTTGAAGTAAATAACAATTTTTTTATTTATTATTTAATTGACAGCTTTGGGGTGTTTTAATGTTATCCCCAATTAAACCAATTTAAATTGTTTCATCTCGTGATTTCGGTAAACGAAAAATTATAAACAAAATCGTTATTCACTCGACCAAGTTTCGTTTCCACAGTTGCAAACAAACCTGCCATATAGAAGAGAGTATTTTATACTGTTCTTCGATGTGTGAGCTTTGGCATATGAAATACAAAAACCAATCGTTTGGTGTCAATTGCATTTCGATTTTTATAAGACACATAGACAGCTCTGATTTAATTGAGAATTCTAACAGGTTTATTAATTGCAAAGGTGCATTTCCGTGCATATTTGGAAAAGCACATCTTATGGCGGTTACACGTTTGACAAACCCGTTTAGAAGCAGCCACAGTATTTTAAAAATGTTTAATTGAAGATTTAGAAAAAAACTGTCAGATAGTCACGTTACTAGGTTTGAAAACCGAATGAGGCGGTTATTGCTAGATAATCTTGTGACGTGCGTGTTAGCAATTAAACAATTTATTTTTATTTTGACACTATATTTCTTGCAACTATTACAAATTAGCTTCAGGAACGCACTGGAATGAAATTAAAATCGTACATGGGACGTTATCGATAGCTCAAAAAATACAAGACAATAACGAAACTAGCAAGACCCATCCAACTTCCGAGAGGGAAGTTACAAGTGCCATTGAAAAGCTGAAGAACAATGAGACTGCTAGACATTATATAACCGCAAAAATATTCAAAGCAGATACATCCAGTATAAGCACATTAACTAACACACCCTTAATCGGTAAAACACTTGACAGTTACAAACCCTAACACATGCTTAAAATTGATGAGATATCTCTTTCCTAACGATACTTGTAAAATAAAGAAATGAACCAGTTGGCAGGTATAAGTCTCCTTCGTTAGCAGATAAAGTAGTGTGCTTGCTCTGTCACGATTGGGGGTGTTTTTAATAGTTAGTATAGCTCGCCTTAGACCAACTAAACTGTAACTAGTCTTCGTCTATTTCGATCGCAAATTTGATAGACAAATAGGAATGCAATATGACCTCATACAATTGTATCCGGGTGCTGGAAACCGAGTTCCGGAATATAATTGAATGTTATGTCTCCTAATAGCATACAATGGGAATTAACAGTAAGTCCATTGGTCTGGATTATGTAGATGGCATATGCCTGCTCACACAGAAACACCCAGGGCTAACAAAATTCTCAATGGTCTCAAGATAAACATCGGAAACACCAAGACGATGAGACTCAAAACAAATATAACCACATCGATGCACATCAATAATTAAAGATGTACACTGAATTTGAATGCCTCGACCGCAAAAGCAGGGGCGGCAGAGAAAGATATAAACTTAAATAAATCCAGACATATATTCAACATGTTACATAAAGTTTGAAATTCTTCTGCCTTGTCACGCAGATGGCGAAGATCAAGATACGAATGTGCAACTCGTGTGTGAAACCTTCTGTCTGGAAGTGAAAAATGGAACACACAGAAAAGTGAGAAAGAAACTATAAGTGTTCGTATACAAGTGCCTTCGACTAATTCCGAACGGCTTCTGGCCTAACACCATAACTAACGTTAAACAGAATAGAAAAACAAATCTGTCAGACAAAGAGACCGAAATAAAAGAGAAAAATATGCAGATAGGATATACGCTGGCGAAATCAACAAGTGATGTAATGAAGGTGTCATTGGGCTGGAGTCCACAAGAGAAACTGAATGTAGGAACACCAGCAATGAAATGCAACAGGATAATGCTAACTAAAGCGAAACAACTTGGTAAATTTTATGAAGATATGAAGGTTATAACCCCATTTACAAATTGAAAAGTTGTGCACCTTATGTAGAAGTTAATCTGAATTGGGAAAACTTCGTTCATCATACAATGACGCATGGATATATCACAAAATATACTACACTTCGGTTCTGGCCTTGAATTTCGGTCTGCGTCTGAGTCGTCAATAATTCGGATACCGTTATACCAGAGTTGTAACAACACAATAGATTCCGTGAAATTATATCGCATTATAACAAATTACCAAGCTGGGAAGTCCATTTAACAAAGGCCAATCGCAAATGGAGCCCTCTGGATACCTGACGACCTCCAGTTGTAAGCAGCCTTACCTATACGTAAACGGATCTCAACGCAGCTGAACCAATTGTTCTCCGATACTCGTGGGACCATAATATCTACAAACAATAAAAATAACAAAACCGAGATCGACACTCTCCAAAGGCCGGAGACAAGAAGCGAGAGCTCAAACCGTAATGGTGGGGCTCCCTCAAAAACACCAAAAAGAAGCAATTTCAAGCCACCAAAGCTAAGGACTAGCGGAACTCAGGGAAAATCTGGCGCTACAGAAGTAGGGTCGACTAACTTCAGGATTTTGGCCAGATGGGCTGCAACCCCTGAGAATCTTACGGCTGAACAAAGGGAATCCGGCTATGGGCCAAGAAAACGGTCGGCAGCGACAGCTCAAAGAGAGACCATGTGTCGAAAAGGTCCCATAGGATAAGCTAGCACCTGTAAAAACACAACGGGTCAAACTGAAAACGAACAAGGAAATTTCGCACAAGGTTATGCCGAAACACAAGTCTTTCAGCGACATTATGAAGGAGCGTGTTTTGGTGGTAGCCGTCATTGACAGGAGTCATGAATAGTGGAGCATCACCATCTAAAAATGGAGATTGATTTATAATGCACTAAACTCCTTTTTCCTCAAGGTCCTAGGTGAAAATCCAATACCCCTCTCTGGATCAGTAACACTAATCTTCCGACAGAAAGTTGGAAGATTGTGAGGCAAGAGGATGCCAATGATGGCCATCTTCAAGGGTGAAATCGACTTCGGTTTTGGGTCGATTATTTTCAGAGTGAATAAAAAAGACGAGACTGAAATGCACATCGAGGAACCTGGTGAAGAAGGCAGCCCGTTCACACAAGTAACAGTTGAGCCAAGGGGTCATGGAGACTTATCTGCAATAAAATGGAAGAAGTCGCCAAGATCTCTCGTCTTAGAAAGATACTGTCTACTAATCCATCCAGTCCCAAACCCACTTTTAATGTAGTTTCGACGACTCGACAAAGACTAGTACTCATCGAGAACTAGTTGCGCATAGCAGATATCGTAACCAAAAAACGGATCCTATGGGCACTTGAAGGTTTCAAATCTTATAAATTGGCTGGTCCAAATTATAAAGAAATCTTCAAAGGGTGTTTAAAACTGATCTGTATTCCGTGGGGGTGGGCAAAGGTCAGAGTATCTTTATTTAAAAGCTGGTAAATACTTACATGACTACCCAAAGAGCTCAAGACCCATAATTCTATAATCCTTTCTACTGAAAACCTGGGAGTCTTATGGATATCTATATACGCTAAAAAATAAAGCCTAGTGACTGGGCTCAGACTCAGCAGGCTTACTGTAAAGGAAAAACTGACCTGGTACTATTTACTAGGAAATATAAAATCCCGGTAGATCTAACTCTCTTAAATGGCAGGAGACTAGCTTTTACTGGCAAGGCAAAATTTCTAGGCTAATCTTGGACAGTAAGCATAGTTGGAAGCCCAATATTTTGGAAAGAGTAAATAAGGCTAATATAGCCCTGTACTCGTGCAGGAACGTCATCGGAAGAAGATTGGGCCTGGGACGCAGAGGAAAACACCAACATGTGCCTTGGAGATCATGTTTCATCTTCTACCAGTCGATATTTATGGTAAGCTGATGGCGGCGATTACGGCCACCTGACTATCAGTCATATCACAGTGGAAATGTCTTCTGACCGGACACTCGATGATAATTAGATCGCTAAGAAAGGAACTGGCGAATCTAGACTACGTTACACCGACTTTGTGCTTCGAGAAAAGGATACGAACTTCCTATCCCTCAAGAGATTCTTGGAGGAGTGGGTCGGCAGCGGAAACCGAAGCATTGCAGTTGCTTACGAATGGCTCCAAGCTACACGGTAAAGATGGAGCTGGAATCTTCTGAGATAAATTGGAAGTAGATATATCAGTTCATCTCCCTGATCACTGCAGCGTGTACCAGGCCGAGGTGATAGCGATTGATTAACATTTCAACATTCAGATAGACTAGGCAACTGCTACTAGAAATGGAAAAGAAGAAACAAGAAAGAAGAAGTCTTAGCGAATGAAAAGATAGATGAACACCCTATATGTAGTGTAGCAAGGCCAGTCTGGCTGGACTTGAAACGCTCAAAGATACTGATCTCCCTATACGAAGACGAGAACTAAAAACGATCGTGAGGATACTCACAGGACACTGACTTCTTGGAGAACATGTGAGAAGGCTAGAAGCTAATTACTTTTGCAGAACTTGTATAGACGAGGAGGAGGAAGAGACGGTAGTTCATTTCCTATGCTCGTGCCCGGCTTTGGCACACAAAAGACATGAATATTTGGGTAAGTTCTTAACTGCCTCTCTGATCTCGAAAACTGTAAGTAGCGAGATTTATGACGCTACATAAGTAGTTCAAACTGGTTCTCATAAAGGAAATAGGGAAGTACGATCCTAAGTGTGCTGTAGCAGCCACTCAACCTAACCTAACCATATTGCATTATAAGCTGTTACCAAATAACCAAAAAGTTAATTCTGATCAATTCTACGATTGCCCAGCATGTACCTATCGACCTTAGATGTTTTTTTGCACATATTTATGTATGCCAGAAAAGTTGAGAGAATGTAGCCATTAGACCAAATCGAGTTATCTATATACACATACCATATGGCGGGCTCTGACGAGTTTTTAAGTCTTAAACACACATTCATTTTTATCTCATCGGTACATGATTGTTTTGGCGCTTCATCTTAGTATATAATATAAATGATGAACAAAAAACTTTTTTACGACGGTTTTATTAATTAAATTTTTCCACGGAAAGCTCAAACAAGAAAATACCAAAAAGAATAAGATAAATAGACATCGCTTTAGTCATATAAACAACATGTTGAATATATACTCGTATATATTTTGTCTGGTTAAGTTATTAAAATGATCAATGATGATGGCCTTATGATCTTCGACGAAAAAAAAAATCTTATAAGATTTACAGCAACAACATTGATGATGGCAACAAGTTAAATCCAATAATCACTTAGATATTTACCGACTATATAGTTATGAATCGTTTTGTTGTTGTTGTCTTAAGTTGATCTGCAAATTTGATTGCTTTTCATTTTAGTACAAAATAAAGAGATCGTCGTCAATACAAGATACATAGGTATACTATGTGTACAGTATAAGATGACTATTTCATCTTATACTGTACACATAGTAGTATGTTCTGATGACACGAACCCTATACTTTGTGGATTACA
Organism: Tipula lateralis; assembly: GCA_963932295.1. Lineage (NCBI taxonomy): Eukaryota > Metazoa > Arthropoda > Insecta > Diptera > Tipulidae > Tipula > Tipula lateralis. The sequence goes on from OZ010737.1 coordinate 125,839,570, forward strand.
ATGACCTTAATATATTTGTACCATAAAACCAATAATATTCAACACCGTCTGACGAGGAAGCCTATATATGCTTATAACATCATCTGTATATGTGTATATAAATCCAATCTAATTATGATCCAGGTGCTTTTATAATTTAGACATAAAATGAAATTAAATTTTCTTCTTTCATTCATTTCGAAAAAAAGGTATTCCACCCCTACTGTGCATTATTACACCTTATAACATCTCACTAGATCTATATACTACATATATATATAGAGAAAAGGAACAAACGAGCGAAGGTATATAATAAAGAAACTCTTAAGACATAAATTAACAAATTAATTTTTATTCTTTTCTAAAGATCGAGATCTTTTTTTATGATCTCTTATTATAGCAATTTTTTGTTGTTGTTGTTGTTGTGTGTAGGAGATTGTGTATAACACATATATTTTTAATAACATGGACGACACAAAACGTGGTTCACAACAACAAAACGGAAAACACCGTCAATTTATATTTTACAGGTGTTCTCGTTTTGATTCAAATGAATGGCTCGCTGGTCAATTCACTTACTGGTTCGATACATGTACTGCTTCCACATGGCGAACAACCAATAGATTCCAAACTGAGAGAAATAATTAGTTGAATCTAACAAAAAATAAATTCAACGAAACTGTGGTAATCGTTTCGGAAATCGGCGTTGGTAATAGTTTAACAAAATCCAAATTTATCATAATCAATTGAATTTATTAAAATTGTATAATTAAATTTCAAACTGAACGAAATCACTGATCGACTTTATTAAAAAATGTTTAAGTCTCGTTGACTTTTTTAATAGTTTGACAGATTCGAAAGTTAACGAAAACATCAGCTTTAATTAAGCAAAGTCAAACAATCTAATGAGACAGTCTGAAAGATTCTACATTTAATGAAACTATCAATTCGATTTTTTAAAATCAAATAAATTTAACGATGTTGAAGTAATGTTTTGACAGATTCAAAACTGAACGAATTAGTCAATTGAATATATATTTAATCAAAAACGTTCATCCTAAACTGTAAAACGGGTTTCACTGATGCCAAAGTTAACGAAGTCATCAATTGAGTTTCAAATCCCAAACTCAACGAAACTATGAAATGAAATTATAAAAGAAAAATAGCGATGATGTTTTGGTTCTGATTTGACAGATTCAAAACTGAACAAAGTTATCAATTAAATTTATCAAAAGAACTGAAGTTTTTAAACTGAACGAAGCCATTACTTGAACAAACGGAATAAACTCAACGAATGATTTGATAAATTTGAAACTAGTTGAATTTGACAATCGAATTTATTGAAAGGTAAAAAACTCAACGAAACTTTTTAATTTGGCATATACTAGAGTAAACGTGATAATGATTTGACAGATTACCAATTTTATTTATCATAAGGGAATGTACTGAATGATACTTTGGGATTTGTTGGATACTTTCTAAACTTAACGAAGTTATTAATTCAATTTATAAAAAACAAAAAAGGTCATTTTTTATCGAAAGAAATTGAACGTAACAAGACTGTGGTAATGGTTTGAAAAATTATAAACTAAACGAAGTCACCAACTGAATTTTGCTAATGGAATTGAACTAAAGAGACTGTCGTTGTGATTTTACAAACTCCGAAATGCATGTTACCATCAATTGTATTAACCAAAAGGAACTGAATCCTAACTATTCTTTCTTTTTCGCCATGACTTTATTTCAATATATTGCGTCAAAGGGTCAAGACCCTTCGATTATTGTCGTATTCGATGTCTGGTTGATTCTCCATCAGACCTGCTCCGACTAGATGACAGAGATCCTTGCATTGCATAACATCAGATTTACTAGTTTGATACACTTTAGAAGCCTCTAAGTCCTTTATAATAGTTGGTTCTTCCATTTTGATTCCCACGAGTTTTTGGGATTCATGGTTTCAACCATAGCATTACTATACCATTGGAGGTCGCCTGGTATCCAGAGTTGGCATATTTGAGGTTAGTTACCAATTAACAATTCATATTTTGATAAACGCTATAACGCTTTTCTACTGTAGTTTAGGGGATTTATTTAAGGTTTACTCCTTTGGTGTTGCACAGTTAACAGAGTTGTAACTTTAGTTACCTGTAGTCATCACGAGGATGTTGTTCTTTTAGAAATATTAACTCGTTCAAGGCCACTGACACTTGAATGTTGTCTCAAATACGACTAGCACAGATGGAGTATGAGTGCTATAAAGACGAGGATACGGAGCCAAAAGTGAAGACCAAGAACACAACTTGTACTATTGTAAATCCATCAAGATTAGTTGGTACACCTGTTATTTTATTATATATTTTTTGGTATAATTTTGAATATTAATTATATAAAGTCATGATTGGCAGCTAAGATCTAGAATGTGGAAAACCTATTCAGATAAACTTCTTGCTTAGAACCATCTATTATAGATGGCGTTTGGTACTCTATACATAAAATATTTTAAAAACTCGTTCTCCTGGATTCTCTTCTTATAAACCTTTTCTTATATGTAGTACAGTTTTAATCCTTGTAGAAAGATCTCTTTCTCCTTTTCTGTCTTCAACTTCTACCATTTATAGTATACTGATTTTTACGGGTGCTGGTAGTGCCTGCAATTTCAAATTAGTCAGATCACGTCCCTTGATTTAATTAACGATCAGAAAAATCTGATCTATCAACATAACAGACATGGTCTATCACTCTAAGCAATATCATCAGGTGTTCTATTTTGCAGAAGGTTGAACTTAGAATCCGCCATGGTTGATTTTGAAATCCTTTCCTACACTAATATTATTTGTCATAAGATGTACAGGAGTCTAGTTGAATTGCAGACAACCTCAAACGCAGTAGTCTCTCTTGAAATCCATTATGTCTTGATCACATCGATATTTGGTTTTGAACTCGTTGATTTTGACACTCTACGATCAAAGCACTTTCACTCTTTTGTCATAAAATATTCTTCTTAGAGGAATGTAATACACGGTTACTTAAATGATGTACAAAGGAGAGCTAAATGCTGTATATCGCGATAGTTCTCATATTTCAAGCAATCAAGATTGAGCATAAACTGGAAACTTTCTGTTTTGTCGACTATGAAGAATTTTTAATGGACACATCGATGATCTGTATATGACTTTATTTTACCACAATCATATGACATATGTGGAACGTTAAGTAGATTCGTGAGTCGGCGTTATTAAGAAAAAGAGTCCATAGATATTAGTGACAGTTTGATCGGGATTTAAGGAGTAATAGAGCCTCAAAACCTTAGTCTTCCGTCTTTCTTTATTTGGAGATTTGCGCATCATACAATACTGTTTGGTTACAGTTTCTTGTTGAAGTCATCAAATCTCCATTAGCACAATGGGTTTTTAATTCACTTCTCCTTCCACGTGATGTTCCTTTATATCGTTCCTATGTATCGGGCACTAAAAGAAGGTCCGGTGTTATGTTGGTGACAATTTTATTTGTATTATTGAGATTTTAATTACTTAAAACTTTTATCAGAAGAGGGTTTTTAGACCAGTGGTACAACTACATCTAGTCGTCTTCTTCAAAACTGTTTTTGCGTTAGAGTTAAATGCATAAGTTTTTAGTTATGTTGATTTAACTTTCGACCTTGGCCATTGGAACTTAAGTTCAATTAACCAAGGAAGACCATGCCATCAGAGTAATAGTGTTACATCAGTCGACAATAACAGCTCTTAAATATATTAGACTATACCATTAGCAGCCTCAGAAGTATCACAAAATGGATGTTACTGTATTTGTATTGGTGTAGTCGAGGATGTCAAATGTCTTGAAATTATCTTTTGCCGTAGTATTTTAAGTAATACTGTCGTTGGTGCTAGCCATCCTATCGGATCGTATATGTTGCTGTCAGATTAGAGTATCACCGCTTTGTCAATGAGACAGCTCCTTCTGAGTTACTTTAAATTAAGGGTTTGTGTCCGAGTTCTAAATTATACCCAATGTCTTAAGTGTAGCATATTCTTCTATAAGTTTTGGAATGGACTGCACTTCGTGTGATGGCAGCTACTGTGGACTACTGTTTAAGTAGAATTTTCTTTGCTACGGTGACTCATACAGGGTACACATGCTGTGCCATATGTGTTAAGCTTATGTACACTTGTTTGTTCATTCAGATTTTCTATAGCCATTATATTAATCGGTTGTTCATGACAGTTCGGTTGGTAACATCGGAGTTAACACAAATTTTTCTATGTATGAAGCATAAAGAGCAACTGCATTTTTTCCGAATCTACACAGAATTGAAGATTGGTTCTGTTTGTAGATTTGACTCAATTTGTTGAATGTTGTTTAATGATACCTGTAATGATGTTTTGCATGAGGCAACGAAAAGTGTTTAGTGTGGTACTGCTACTGGCTTCTATAAAAACGAACCCTTTGTCATCTGAGCTTGAACCCCATTTCGGGTTTTATTTTTGACAGAATGATATATATATGTATAACTAATTTGTGGGCCTTGACGATTTCAGGTACAATTCGAAACTGTCTCTCGCATTGCTAGAGGACGAGTTTAGTTAACAATTACTGATTATAGTTGATTTTTAGATGACGGAATCGGTGGAGTAATGTTTATTTATCACAGATGGTTTAGAACTGTTATAACTGCCAGCAATTAACCAGTTAGTTTTGAAGATTGTAAGAGTGAATATCGTCTGATACTGCTTTGTTCGCAGTTTCTAACACTTCGAAGAATAAGTCTGCACAATAAGTAAATCCATTTTATTTGGATTGAAGAAGTGAGGGTTGGCCAACTCAACATCTTTGATTTTGCTTTGTAAACGACTGGTTTGATTGGTAACAAAGTAGAAAAATTTCCTATAACGTTTATGGTCATATTGATTTTTGGTTTTGTTTGGCTTGTCGATATAGAAGCTATAAAGATCGTAGACTAAAATGGAAGCTTGTGCTCGTTTCAGGCTTAAACATTGTGCACACGATTCTGTCACAGAGGGTGTTTGCAGGCCTGAATCTAGGAGTGGACAGTAATTTGTTAAGCGGAGGTATCAGATGATTGAACATTTGATGTGGCTTCAGGTGATATTACAGTTGGGGTTTCACTTACGTGAAACCTGAATATTTGATGGCTTATCACAGAATGAGAACCGTTTAATTTCTGGAAGTGTTTCTGGACTTGGTATAAGGACATGGACACAAACCGTTAATTATTTTATATGACATTTCAGCGAGAGGGCCCATCTTTTTGCTTTATCTGAAGACATCTTCCTTGATTATAAGGGATATTTTTTGTTGTTGTTGCGGCTATTAACGCACACTTAGACCACCGTTTGATCCTTTGTGATACCACTTTTATAAGTGATGTTACAGTAGGATTTTTACAGAAAGTAAAGGGCATACATTTCGTGAAATTTATTTATAAACCATGGATAACATAAGTAATGACGGATTTTACAAACCATTGCTGGGTCATACCATGTCACCATAGAACTGCATAAGTTTAGATCACGAAGAAGTTTTTCATATGTAATAATGTCATATACTCTTCGCCTGCCGAAAGACAACCTTTAAGAGATCATAGAATCATTCCTTCGGATCAGCACGGTTTGTCCTAGTTTGTGGACCGTTTATCATATGTATGATTCTGCTTTGAATGTTTTGCTGCCTCACGACTTTGGTAAATTCATTATAGGATGAATCCTCATTAAACATTACTGCGGTTTGTATGTTTGAGGAAAATCAATGTGGTTCATGTGGAAAATTATACAGATCAGAGTGACCCAACAATTTTAATTTATGTCTCGATGATAATTGATCCAGGTTTTATGATTGTTGCTATCCGGTTAAAGCAATCTCGTGATTTGGGCTTTTAAGATTTGAGCCATGGATAAAATTCATTCTTAAAATTCGATTAGCTCTCTTTCTATAGCAAGAACAGCCTCTAGTTCCCCTACGATTGTAGGAAAGGCGTAACTCGTCAGCAATCTAATCATTCTTGGAGTTAGTCATCGCTTCACCGAGAGTCTGCTGAAATGGCAACGACTATAAGAAGTTTTCAATACCTTCCTAACACAGTTCCACTTTATCAGATACATAACTGGAACACAAAATGCTATTGTTAACAAGATATTCACTCTTTTGTGACGCTTCTTAGCGTATTAAACCTTCACGTAAGAATCGGTTTGATATTTTGCTGTACAAAATTTTACGAATGTATTACAATATTGAATAATAAGAAGTTGGTCCAGTAGGTAAGCCCAAGTGAAGATCCATTGTTTTTAATTAGGTGGAGCTCTCATACACAACTAATCAAATATATGATCCTCACTTAAGTGAACCTTTTGGACCAACTTATAATTATTTGAATTTCAAGTTGAATATGAAATGTACATGAGAATGAAACACTGATGTCTGACGGATCGCATCCGCTAAACATCCAAACGAATTTTTATTAATTAGTTATATGAGAACGTTATCTTATCAAAAAAATTGATCTTCACTTGGGTGTAGCATATATTAATTTAGAATACAACAACCACCGTCAATTAAATATTAAGGACTAATCATTTACAGGTGTTCCCGTTTTGATATCTCATAGATAATTTGTTCTCTTCTCGCACGGTGTTTGTCGTTAATTAAAATGCTTTCACCTCTTACCATCTATACACATATATATATAGGCATCACAATCCCCCAACAAAACAATTCGGTAGTTTGATTTACAAAGCACCAAATAAGATAAGTTCTCATATCAAACAGCCCAAAATAAAAAAAATCAAATAACAAGTCAATCAAAGCACCAAAAATTCTTAAGGTCCCGCTTTATCTAACATTAAAAATCTTTGTATTATATCGTTCGCGCTAAAAACGATCGTTTATTGTTGTCGATCGATATACACACAAAAAATAAATTTCGATTAAATTCTTAACCAAACGATAAGAATCGTTTGTCATGATGATTATTAGATTCCATGCGAGTGATTGAATTTGTATGGTTTTTATAACAAAAATTTTGTTTTTAAATATACGATCGAAATTGATCGTTCAATTTTGTATATATAGGTTGTATGTCTTGGATCTTGTAATATTTTAAACATTATAATTAGATTCGTTTTGTTTGAAAAAAAATATATTTTGATTAAAAACGATCAACACAATGATTAGGCGCGATAAAACGATCGTAAATCCAACGATCGCAACATTTGTTTTCGACGCATGCGCGATCTATATAGAAAGAGATATTAAATCGGTCAATTGTGATCTACTCTTCAGTTTCAGCTGATTTGCTACTGTGCAGGTCGGATATATGAACTGATTGATGTTTGTTGTTATTTTGTCCTCATGATCATTTGCCTTGTTCAGATTAACAGTACACGCACTTGGTATGTCAACGTTAATGAAGAATTTTTTAAACGAAATAGAATTTCTGATTTGAGACTTATCATGAATCACTTCGACATGTGGTTATGTCAACATATAATGTTTTTGTACGAAAAATCGTTATTTATGCAATTTTTTTTATTGGTTCAAGGACATTTTATGGACAATTGTTTCAAAAACATTATACATCCAGAGATAATAAACTTTTATTGGTGAAGTTTGGTATGGGTTTGTTAGCGAACCGAACTTGATAAGAAGCTGTTTGTTTCACCAATTAACTATAACTGGATGAGATGATACTTCTTCCGATACTTCGGTTGTAACGAAAAATTTGTTGAGAAGCCTCAGATTATTTACTGTGACGTTTATTATCCGTATATATACGAATAAGTTATATACGAATATTATTATCTCGGCGGAGACCGATGCTTAACAACACGTGTTTCGAAGACGTAACGAAATGTTAAGATCGCACAAACAATGAAATAAACAAGTTCTATTTTGTCTTCACCTACAATTAACCCAAATGTTGGAAGTGACAAAAGCTCACTTCATGATCCTCTAAAAGCCTATCCTTTTAACAGTTCCAAAGCGAGGTAAGGTAATTACATTACTAGCTAATAGTAAAGAGGAAATATTTTACGTGCGGATCCGAACCGAATGATACAGCGATCTTTAAAGGACAGCTGCCTTTCGGTAGACGAAGAGGTAGCTGTCGACGACGAGCGATCTGTCTCTTCTGGTTGCTTGCAACAATATGAAGAGCTGGCTTGTGATCGAAACCGATGGAGTCAGATTGGTGCCACGGTATGAGTCAATAATGGCCTAAAAAACCGTTAAAAAAAAGAGGAAATGAAGACCTGAAACGAACCGGTCATACAAATAATAATACCTGATATTCATCACTCTCACGCACTTGAGGAAGATCTTGAAAGAAAAATGCCCAGTTGACACTAGGAACCAAAAAAACTAGGAATCACAGATAAAGTGGTAGTAGCAAAATATTCTGATTGGAGAACAAATGAGCCTCTTTCATAGTTGGTATAAAATAATTTGTCAAAGCCCTGACGACATCGCTCTAAGAAGCTGACACGCTGAGAAAAAGTCAGTGGAATAAATGGAAAGATAAACATAAATAACCAAAGAATATTATTAAGATTATGACTAGAGGACTTCATCCAACACTCGAAAGTAAGACATAGTTTAGGAGTTGCAGATTTCAACATTCAGGATGCAGAAAACTGCATTAAGCCAGAGGGAACGGTATAAGAACATAACAGTCTACTGAACTCCCCACAACAATGTCTGCCAATGATAGAAGTCAGAGCTTACAAAATCTCTGCAATGAATATTTTACGGATGAAGAGGAACAAAACTCTGCAAAACCCCATCTCCAAAGGTATCTATACTGCAAGTAAATAAAATACCAAAACAACCACAACAGGCACTCCAAAAAATATCCTTACCACCACCAATCAATGTGAGTAAATAATTATTATAAAATTATTAGACAGTTCCCATTGTTTTATGTAGACTCATTGCAGGGGGAAAACAATAAGGACATATATGAAATCAAGAACTTGCTGTATAATAACTATTGAACCACCTAGAAAGGTAAAAGGTATACCTCAGTGTACAAATTGCCAACAGTTAGGACACACGAAGAACTTCTGCAATAGACAAGCTAAATGTGTTAAATCTGCAGAGAACCATCAAACAAACCAATGTCAAAAGCCACGAAATGTTATACCAACTTGTGCATTGTGTGGAGAAAAAGGTCATCCTGCTAGCTACAAAGGATGCCAGGTATATCAGAAAACTTTAAATGCTCAACTACCAAATGTGCGCCTACAGCAAAAGTCAAACCAACCATATGATAGTATTAAAGAAGAGGATCTCCTACGCCCAGGTGACCAACACCTCAGACAACAATCTAATTCAAGAAATCAGGCAGAAACCTGTGGTGAACGAGCCAACCATTAGTAATATAATGAAAATGCTAACAGCATTTCAGGCAGAAATGAGACATAATTTCAGCCAGCTTACTAATAGGGTGGATAAACTGGAAGATAATTTCAAGCCACCAAACAAACCGCTTAAACAAAAGAAGTAAATAACTGCAACGTGCCTACGTATAAATACGGCTGGAATACTGAACCTGACAACAATTATTCCCTTTGGAAAGTAACTAAAAGATACAAGAGGCCGATAAACCAAGTGCCACCTATAAACAAAAACTTAGAATGGGTGCGACGTATGAGGAAAAATCAGAATTGTTTGCACTACATCTAGCATCAGTATTTCAACCACACGACTTATACAACCTACGATTGATCCTTAACCAGTCTATAGATCTCCATTAAATATTAGAATTTGAATCACAAAAAGTCACCTGGAATTGATAAAATTTCTCCAAGACTGTTTTAGGAGTTATCAAAGAGAGGAGTCACTATGTTAACATATGTATATAATGCTTGCTTTCGACTTACATATGTGCCTGAATGTTTTAAGGTTGCACAAATTATCATGATAAAAAAAACCAGAGTAACCAGCTGAGCACATTGCATCATATAGGCCAATCTCTTTGTTACCAACTATTTCAAGGATGTTTGAGAAGTTGTTATTAAAACGACTTAAACCAATGATCGCCTGACTTCCAGTTTGAATTCAGAAATAAACATTCGACAGTAAATGAAGTTCATCGCGTGACTGCAAAGATTGAACAAGCATTTTAAGAGAAGAAATTTTGTCCTGCCATATTCTTAGATGTATCAGAGGTTTTTGATAGAGTGTGGCATGAGGATCTTATCTAGACGATAGGTCAAATAGTGCCTTAAAATTACTGCCAATTGCTCGAGTCGTATCTTTGCAAACGAACATTTAGAGTATTTCATGAAGAAAAGTTCTCCAACTTTTACCCAGCCATAGCAGGGGTACTCCAGGGTAGCGTATTAGGGCCTATTTATTTATATCTAATTTACACTTCCGATATACCGACAACGGAAAAAACCTTCATCGGAACTTTTACTGATGACACAGCAGTTTTGGCATTAAGTGAATCATTGAATCAAGACAATGGACCAAATCAGAATCAGCTAATGGACCAGGGATAGGAAAATAAAGCTTAACGAGCTTAAATTAGTACAGATTACAGACACGTTGCGGCACAAAAATAGCAACCCCCTTGAAACTGATTGAACTGTAAAATTCCACGTTAAACAAAAAGCAGAGCAAATTAAACGCCTTATCTACGAATCGATAATTAAACCAATTGGGACGTATGGCATCCAGCTTTGGGGATGCACTTAACAATCAAATTGTTTAATCATTTAACGCGGCCAAAACAAATTTCTACGGGCAATAAGATATTTTTACCGCTACGTAACCAATGAGGAACTACACAACGACCTTCATGTTAAATCGATTGATGAAGAGGTCCAGGAATTTGCCATCCAACATGAAAGAAGATTATCGCAACACACTAACAGTGAAGCAATACAACTTCTTGACATAACACAAGAACTGAGACGCCTTAAAAGAATTAAACCGCATGAGCTAGTCATCTTATAAATAAAGTTTCATTATTAGGAGCAGAATATTGATTAAAATAAGTGCGTTATTATCATTAGTAATAAATTATCATGTGATAAGATTGTACTATTAAATAATAAATAAAAAAAAAACTTCCCACAACACAACTCGTTTATAATTTATGATATCCATTCACTCCACGCAAATCAGAATTGTACTAGTGAAGAAAGACATTACTGATAGTTCAATCCAAAAACTGTCAGGTTTGCAATTATACTCTGAAATACTGTAGACGTGTGGCAGCAACTGTAAAATGTGCTTGTAACCACCTTTGTGCACGTACAGGGTAGATATTAATTCTGATATGGAAAGCAGCAAAAGTTTTTAAGAGGTCAATAATTTCGCAACTGCACCTATTCGAAATTCGATTGGCTTTCGAGATAGCCAGAAACATTTCAACGTTTATCCAGTCAAACTATGGATGAAAATATTTAATCTATAGAGACTCGAGGTGATGAGCTTGAAATATCTGTAACCTTAAGTGAATTTCAATATCTAAGTACGACTAAAGCTCTGGTTTTAACCTATGATAACCGTAGTCCGTACTAACCCTTAAGGTACTACCAATAAAGTGATACGAAAACTTCACCATATAATCAATGCTGTGTTTAGGCTAAAACATGTTACAATGCTAAAAGGAAGAGCTGCATGTTCATATAGAAAAACATATTGGGTCATAAGTATAGACACTGAAGATATCGTATACAATAAATTTCTTTTTTAACGCCAAATATTGAAATCTTTACGGACCTCAGTATACACCTTTTGCGATGTACCCTGGAACCCAACATTAAAAGGATGGGTACGTTCACACCAAAGCCAAATCGAGGAGATCCGGATATATAGATTCGATTGACTTAAACTATTCAGCCCAAGAGTACTGAAATTGAGGGACGAAGATGTGATCGCTTTTGCATTAATCAATGTCTGACGGCATTCGAATCCAGTATCTTCCGCTTCAACTACCGAGGAAGTGACAATAATAACATATTGCTTCTCCTACGGCCCCTCCCCCTCGTTCGTCTGAATAATTGATTAGAGTACGCGGATAATGTGTAAGTCCCACAAACTATAAATTGACAGCAATATAATCAATTCAGATTGCCCTGTTTGTTAATGGTCGAAACTGCTGCTGTCTGGTAGTTTCACGAAAGTATTTAATTTTGATTATGTCTGTATTGCTGACATATTGATACCGACTAGATAGGCACTTGTACACCATATATTTACATCTCAATATTATTTTCGATCGGTTAAAAAATGTCGATTAACATTAAAACCTTCGGGCAATTTTCAACAATTTACTAAACCATGCATGAAATTAACGACACTGGATCTGAGTATCTATCGGATCCTGCTAATTGGAACAGTCCCTCAACCGTCGCCTAATCATACAAGTACCGCGTGGGCATTGTTAATTATTACTATATCATCTTATCACATATTCAGCAGAACATTTAGCTTAAATACAGAATCATCTCAGTAACCTTGTCAAATTAAGTTAGAAATAACCATTTTCAAGGCCACCTGATTGTTTGGCAGCGTTTAATTTGACTAAAATGGTTCTCACTTTTTACAACTCTTGTGGTTCATCCAGTAAAGCATAGCACATTCAGCATCGGTGTCAATGCCACCTTAGAACCTAAGCTTTCTTGTTTAAGATGGTTTCCTTTCACGAACCAAAATATACTGTTTTCAACCGAGAACTTCTACCGTGTATTCTTCCATCAAGCACATTAGAAATATTTGTTAATGGTCGAATATTTCATATCAAAGTCACGTTAGTTTACTACCTATAAAGTATGTCAATGTCAGAAGCCGTACCACTGGTTGACATGAGAAGAAATACAGTAGTTCGAGATTTTGTAGATCAGAATATTTCGGGATTTGTTGTTCTCCTTGAAATAACTACTCATCCAGCTAGTCAATTTTGTCATATTACAAATATTGCAGGGTCTCTAAACGCATATAGAGACGGATTACATACTTAACGTACAACCATCATAAATAACTTCTTGTTTTGTTTGATCCTTTCCATCATCATAGTGTAAGGTTAGGCTAGGTTGAGTGGCGGCTTTCGCACACTTAGATCGGTGACGGTCCGTTCTGATACCACAGGATCTTACTCCCCTATTACTCTTATGAGAACCAGTTTGAGCTGCTAGTGTAATAAGTCTTGCACCTTACAGTTTTCGCGATCAGAGAGGCAATCCATTAAAAACTTACTCAATTATTTATGTATTTTATGTGCCAAAGCCGGGCATGAGCATTGGAGGTGGACTACCGTCTCTTCCTCTTCCTCGTCTTTACAGTTTCTGCAAAAGTCATTAACGGCTAGACCTAGCCTCCTCGAATGTTCTCCAAGAGAGGTGAGTATCCCTACGAACGTTTTTAGTTCACGTCTTCGTAGGGAGATTGATGTTTTTGAGCGTTTCAAGTTCAGCTTTAACTAGACTTGCCTTGTAACTCTACATGAGAGGGTGTTCGTCCACATATCGTTCGTTGAGGCTACTGTCTCCTTTTTAAGCCCAGTATTGAGTGCCTTAATGGGTCTCCCCAACTTTGCCCTTTCCGATGGCAGTTGGAGAGTTGTACCGTGCCTCGCTAGTTCATCCGCCCTGCAGTTTCCCATGACGTCTGAATGGCCGGGGACCCAGAAAATCTGAGTGTTGAAATGCTCACTCATCTCATTCAGAGACGAGCAGCAACTCAACACCACTCTATCTAGACGTCAGAGAACAGAGTTAAGCGACTAGATTGCCGCCTGACTGTCCACATATATTACGATATCAGTCGAGGATACCACATGATGTCTTAAACAGTTCAGGACCTCCTATATCTACCTCTAATTTATCACAGAAGACTCCAACTCCTATTTTACCGTGTAGCTTGTAACATCCGAAAAGAACTGCAATATTTCCATTTCTGCTGCCGACCCGCTCCCCTAAGATTCCCTTGAGAGACAGGAAGTTTGGAAACTTTTCTCGAAGCACAAAGTCGGAGTAACACAGTCTAGATTCGCCACTTCTTTCTTCAGCGATCTAACTATCGGCGAGTGTCTTGTCTCAAAATATTTCCACTGAGATATGGCTGATGGTCGAGTGGCCGTAATCGCCGCCATCTGCTTACCATAAATGTCGACGAGGAGAAGGTGAAACATGACTTCCAAGGCACTTGTAGGTGTAAAACCCTAAGCGCCCCTCTTATAAGTATGAAGGCTGTTCTTTGCATCTTCTTGATGCTTTTTCTGTACGTTACTTTATCAAGAGCTGGTCACCACACGCTCACCCCATAGATAAGTAACGATCTTACTACGGAAGTGAATAACCAGGTACCAGCTCGAGCTTCAGGCCCCATCTCTTTCCGATGGCGTTTCTACACGAGTACATGGCTATATTAGCCTTGTTAACTCTTTCCAAAATGTTGTGCTTCCAGCTAAGCTTACTGTCCAAAAGAACACCTAGTAATCTCGCCTTGTCAGTAAAAGCTAGTCTCCTGCAATTTAAGAGAGGTGGATCTGCTACCAGGATTTTATATTTCCTAGTAAATAGTACCAGTTCAGTTTTGGACGAGATAATTGCCAGTCCACATCTTATGGCCCACCTTGTAATGATTAGGAGAGCATTTTGGATTACCTCCTTCACAGTGCTTCAATATTTCTCAAAGACAGCTAACGCTACATCATCTGCATAAGCAATCACTCCGAAACCCTCTCTCGCCAGCGCTAACAGTATCCCATTGATTGCTATGTTCCAGAAGAGAGGAGACAGAACACCTTCCTGTGGGGTTCACTTAGTCACCCGCCCCCTGATGTTGGATTCCCCCAGTTCCGAGTTAACCATCCTGCACCCAAGCACGTGATTGATTAACCCATTTACAGGGTAATCCACCCCTAGGAACGACAATCCCTCCAGAATTGCCTCCGTATTTACATTGTTATACGCGTCATCAATATCAAGGAACGCCACCATACAGAATTCTTGTGATGAGAATTGACTTCTCGATTGTGCTTACTAGGGCGTGTTGAGATGTGTCCACAGATTTCCCTCTACAGGCATGCTGAGTCTGAGCCCAGTCACTAGGCTTTAGTTTTGAGCATATATATATATATATATATATATATATATATATATATATATATATATATATATATATATATATATATATATATATATATATAAATCCATCAGCCTTCCCAAGGTTTGTAATAGAAAGGATGATAAAGTTATTGGTCTTAATTCTTTTTGGTAGCCCTGTAAACATTTACCCGCTTTCGGAATAAATATCACTCTGACCTCTGCCCACCCCCGTGAAATACAGACCAGTTTTAAACACTTTTTGAAAATGTCCAGCCAGGGGAGAATAATCTTCGTCTTGTTCTGAATCTCCGCAGTAATAATTCAATCAAGACCAGCCGATTTATAGGGTTTGACTTTGAACCCTTCCAGTGCCAATAGAGTCCGTTTTTTGGTTACGATATCTTCTATGTGCAGTGAATGTACTTTTAGGTGAGTACTTGTCCCTGCCAAGTCTTCGCAGCTTCCTGGAAAGTGGGTTTCGATTAGAAGTTTCAAGGATTCCTGAATATAAGCAGTCCAGGATTCATCCGGTTTAATTAATTGACTGGTACTGGTAGGATTGGTCTGGTACTGAAAGGATTAAGATGAGAGGTCTCGGAGATTTTTTCCATTTTGTCGCAGAAAAGTCTCAATGGCCTCATCTGTGCCTTCCTTTATTTGTTTTTGTATACTTTGAGGTCCTAATTGTAGGAGTTCCAGTTCTGAGCCTCTCTCGTACTTTTGACTTTATTGAATGTTGTCCTTCATGCCTTTCTGTAAGTTCACAGGTCCTTAGACCACCATGCCGGTTTTTAATTACCCCTGGGCTTAACTTTTGGGCAAGCAGCGTTGAATGACTGATTGCAGGCATTAGTTCATTTCCTCCACTGTAGCTGGTGGGATAGAGGTCTTTCCGGGTGGCAGAGGAAACGTTAAGGCTAAAGGTTATAAAACAATGGTCAGAGAAGGAGTGATCCTGCACCAATCCCCATTCCCTGACCATAGGATACATCTCTTATGAGGCGAAGGTTACGTCTAGAACTTCCTGCGGGTTTTTAGTAATGTGTGGATTCTTGCCGAATATTACACACCAAAAGGTTTTTATTTAAAAAGTAATCAAAAAGTAACTCACCCCTCTCGTTGGTATCACTGCTGCCCCAGATTGTGTGATGCGCATTTTAATCACATCCATAGAGCACCCCAATCTTCTTCCTAATCGCTTCGAGAACCAGGTCCCTCAGGTTATCCGGCGGCACCTGTTTATCCCGGTCCATGATTAAGCTGCCGTCGACCTCTATGCTGATCGCAGTTATGTCACCATGGCTGTATTGAGAAATAAGAAACATGTTTAAATTATTTTTCCTAAGAATGCAGGATCTGATTTTCTCCGAATTTCTTGAGTTCTTGAATTAGGACCAATTAATTTGAATGATATTTAGCATAACCAAGTGAGCCTACTTACCTATTTTACTCCCCGCTGCCGCAGGCCAGTGTCCTTCGGTTCCATTGAAGGCGCCGGTGCCGTCTCTTCTAATACGGTTCTTGGTTCCTCGATGGTCACAATCCGTCCCTCGGATCCGACAATTCTTCCTCGTCCGACACCAGGGACAGTCGGTTGCCCATCTCTTCTCCAAGTGCAATAACCTCGGAGGCCTTCATTGGTTGGGCTGTCTCTGCTCCTGGATCCGACACCGAAGTCAATTTTCCCTTGGCACCCTCTTGCCTCTCGATCTTCTAGTTTCCTTTTCGGAAGATTGGGGCTGCTAATCCTTATAATCTCTAGGATTTTTTCTGAGCTTACCGGTTCGGTTGGTAACAGGCTTAACGTACATCCAACATAAATAACTTCTTGTTTTTTTTTTAACGATTCCATCATCAAAGAGTTACTCGATAACAATAAGTCCTTCGTGCCTCAATCCATTTTCCTGTTTTTTTTTATAATGAACTCGAATCACAACTAAATAACACAAATTAAACCACCCATAAACCATAACAAATCAAATTATAGAATTCTTTCGTCTTAACAGCACATACTACATATAGATTTGAATCATGCGCCAAGACGAATAACTGTAAACGAGTACAAATTGTCTCAAACTTAAAAAATTATACCAAATCAATTATCATCAGATAAAAAAAAACAATTTAATTCATTTCTTGAATCATTTCGACTTGCTGCATCAGTAACTCGAAATAATGTATTTGACTCTAATTTTGATTTTAATTTAATTTAATCCAATAAAAATTTAATTTAATTGGAATTTTTTTTTTTTTTTTTTGAAAAAGAGTTTTTCAAATGTGTACAACAACAACGAAATTGATGTCGTAAAATTTGTTGAATGGTCCATGTCATTATACCTTCGAGGTTATTTCTACATACGTACACTCTTATAGCTCTTACTTGTACATAAACAGAATAAATATTTATGACGAATTGAAATTTTTTGGTATTTGTCTTCGATCCCCTTAAGGATATATAGAATTGATATTCCGATTCGAAAACGTTTGGTTTTTATTTTTGTTCTTGTAGCGATCTGGTTTGCGCCATTCTATACTTCTTTATATATTTCGCTCTTCTCAACATTATTCGATCTTAAAGTGATTTCAAGGTACATTATTAATGTTAAATTTATATAAAATTTCAATTCTTTTCGAATACAACAACAACAACAAAAATGCTTAATTTAATTTTAATTAATTTATCGGACAAGCAAAGTGATTTTTTCGAACCGGATATAATTTCGAATTCTGCGCAGTGTTTCATAATGTCTGGTTTAATAAACGAGGTAATTTATTAATGGTTAAGATTTTAAAGGGCATCGATGGGCTATTCCAAGGCCAACAACCTGGTCCCTTTGGTTGCAAACCGCATGGAACATTGGTATAGCTGCAAAGTATTATCACTTTTACCGCTGGCGGATCCCTATAACTTTGGTCCAAATGGACATATTTTTTTTCTTATTTACTGGTGCCAGAAGGTTAAGTCCTAGCTTAACAATATTACTACTGAACTCAAATATTTATTATATGTTACTGTATTATGTACACTCTAAAAAATTTTTGTTGAAATTTACTACAATAATTGTAGGTTATCTGTTGCCTTCAATTATTGTAGTTAATTTTCATCGTAGTGTGATTTTAAAAAATCACACTAAAAGCGTGTGAATTATTTACACGTTAAACGTGAGTAATCGCACAATTTAATAGTGAAATTTCTATTTTAAATGTTGAAAAATTACTCGTATAAATTGGAAAAATCCGCTTAATTAGTGTAAAATTGTACTATCAAGATTTTTGAATAAACAATGATTAAAAATGGCCGTATTTCATAATCCCTTAAAGATTTGATGACAATTAATTTTTATAATTTGAATAATTTTCCATTCTGTATTATTTATCTGAAATGAAATCTTAACCTACCCTCCAACGTTGTGTGACGTCATTGTCTCATTACAAAATCTGTTGACGAAAAATCATATCATTATCATAACAAGGATCGTTCTTGTTTATTGATTGATAGTACTATACACATCCAGTTTGTTTATAAATCTGGTTGCCAACATTACTCTAGCGAATTTTATTGTATCCTAAATTTGAAACTCTCCAAAGAAAATTAACGCTTCTATTTGGTAATTGCAACAAAAATAGTTTTAAACAATTTTTTGGTTGATAATTAACACAGAAAAATTGTAAATCACTACTGCAGAGTAAAAAACGGTTGACTTTTCGGGAATTCGCACAATTTTTGAGTTTTTTACTACGCTTTTCATGTAAACTACTGCGATTGAGTGAATAACGTCATTTTTCAATAAATCACAACGCGAGTGTGTAAAATTAAACGTCGTTGTGTATTTTACAATCAGAATTTGTGGTAAAATACATATTTTTTAGTGTTTATTCACTATTAGTTTTTAGAGTGTACATCAAGCTATACACTCTTTGATCATCTCGTTGAAGGTTTCAATACCTCGGTCATCCTGTATGCTAGTTTTTTAAATATTCTACTTGTAGTATTTATGATATTTCTACTAAGCTAGACCATCCTTGATTTACCAAATTGTTTCGGTTATGCTAGCATTGTTCTTGAAACGTATGTGGTGGTGAGCAAATTGCAATTTATAGCTTGCAATACGTGAGTCGCCACAGGACTCCTCCGGAAGTGAGTCCTCCTCCCTAAGAGAAAACAGTGTGATTGGCTGCGATACGAATAGTTTTATGCGAATTCCGAACTGATATTTGATCAGATGAACATAGTATGCCGTAAGCCGGTTTAAGCTGGTCAATTGAAATGGACTATCGTAGTGGGGAGATAATCCCGTGCAAACCTTGTCTGTTCTTACGAAGACATAATCACAAGTGGCAAGTGACTTTGGCACAAAAACATCGTCATGTTTAGACTAACGTGGTGATTTCGGAACTAGATCCTGCATGGTTGGTCGACGACTGTGTCGCTAGTTGGTAAAGGTAAAAGAGGATTTTCAACGAAAAACTCACCTGGTAGCTTGATGGTTTGTCCATAAACCATTTCAGCAGGTGAGCACTTCAGATTTTCTTTCACTGTTGCTCGGATACCGATTTTTATGTTCTTACAACATAAGTTTTTTAAACTATTTACCACACTTATAATATAATTAAAACAACTTGCTTTATCGGTTATATTATATGATATATTTTAAATAGACTGAGCTCGAGAAGAGATGAATAATGACTGACTCGACTATTACGGCATAACCGGTCAATCCCTTAATTAATAACAGATAAATCCGGTGATGTACTGATCACACATACAAATAACTTTTACTCGCTTTAATATGTGATATAATACTTGCTCTGATGCGAGTATATAACATTCCTCCTTCGCTAATTGAAATCATCAATGGTAAATCTTACGACTGGCTTTCGAATCCTGGAAGATCGACGAACTGTTGCATCTTCTATATCTGATTCTGAAAAATACGTCCGCTTCCTCGTTTCAACTGGCTGATTCCTAGTTGTTGTAAGCGGAGAAGAACACTTTTTTGTCGAATCCATTTCAGGTGATCTTCTTGGGTGTGGTGAACTAGTCGGTGTTTTTTGTGATGGCGAAGACGAGTGTTGTACATTAAATTTTTTTTTAGACAACATCTCACCCATTTCATAGTCACTTAACGCAAAAGTACGAGCTCGAATTTGGTTTTGGTGCCGTCGAACAACCCCCCGATCCGTCCTATCGTCACTATCTGAGTACATCATTCGTCCAATGTTAGTGATTATCTTGCCTGGCAACCACTTCTCTAATTTTCCATAGTTCTTTAAAAATACACAATTATCAACAGAAAACTTCGTTACTTTTCGCTTCTGCGGACAGTGACAATTTGGTGGACTCATCAGTGATAAACAAGTTTTGGGTTGTCGACCGTGTAATAATTCTGCTGGAGATTTTCCACTAGCACTCGGAGTGGAACAAAATGTTAGCAAACAGGTACGCAGCGCGTCTCCGTCTGTAACAATATTATAACACCACGATGAGAGTTTAATGAATTTTTTCTCACCTGATAGGGAGCAAGCAGTTCCCAATATTTTGGTAAAACGTAAGGCCATCCTGTCTGAATGAATTGAGACACTTTGCTTAATTGCCCATCCCTTTTTGTCTCCCGGCGAATAATTTCAAAGTCTATGGGAATATCACAAATTTCCTTATCATACGCCTTTTCGATTTGCAAACATGTCTCCTTTTTGTCAAATTCTGGATCTGAACCCATTGGTAGACGGGATAGAGCGTCTGTATTGCAATGTTTTGCTGTTGGCCTATACCGAATTGTGTAATTAGACCCCATTAACGTGATTGCCCAGCGTTGCAGCCTCTGAATAGTCATAACTGGAAGTTTTTTTTCGGGATGGAAAAGGCTTACTAAGTACTAACGGTTTATGATCCGTTAAAAGTTCAAAATGACGTCCGTACAGATACTGATGAAACCTGGTACACCCAAAAATAATAGACAGAGCTTTCTTCTCTATCTGCGAATATCGACGCTGATGTTCGTTTAACGTTTTCGATGCGAAAGCAATGGGTTTTTCTTCACCGTTAGGATACCGGTGAGATATCACAGCTCCCACTCCATAATTGGAAGCATCGGTAGCCAGTACAATAGGTAAATCGTTCCTGAAGTGAACAAGTTTGGTAGCTTCCACAATTCCTTTTTTTATTACTTGGAATAAACGTTCTCTTGACTCATTCCAATTAAAATCTACATCTCGCCGACGCAATTCGTTTAATGGTGCTGAAATGCTAGAAAAATTGTCCAAAAATTTATTGTTATAATTCGCTATACCCAGGAAAGATTCCACTTCCTTTAAATTTTTAGGGAAGGTAACTTATTAATAGCTTCGACTCCTTCGTGTGAAGGTTGTATTCCATAAACCTATATATAAACCTGTTGGTGTGTTTATTACAACAAAATCCTGCGAATCATCATCAATAGGAATTTGGAGGTACGCCTCAGCTAGGTCAATTTTCGAAAATAACTTTCCATTTCTTAGTTTATGAAATAATTCCTCAGCTCGAGGAATTGGATAGATACTGTTCTATCTTCAGTTGCGGATTCACTGTCACTTTGAAGTCCCCACAAAGTCGAACAGATGAATCTGATTTTGTAACGGCCACGATTGGAGCTGCCCATTGACTATATCGTACTGGCTTCAATACACCTATCTCGACTAACCGCTCGATTTCGTTCTTTACTGCTGCCATTTGTGATTATAGAACTGGACGGTTTTTAAAGAATTTTGGAACTGCGTCCTCTTTAAGGACTAAATGAGCTTTAAAATTTTTACAGCATCCAAGCTTCCCATCAAAAATTTGACTATACGACTGGCACATACCTTTAATAAGATCATTTAAATACTTTCCATTCTCATTGTTTGACATGGTGTTCTCCATTTTTAATTGTTTGATAGTTGATACATCCGACAACGACAACTGTATACGCAAATCAAACGCATCTATCCAATCCAGTCCTAATATGTTTGATCCTTCTTGAGTGTGAGTAATCAATAAAGGAAGTTTACGAATTTGGTTATTTAATTTTACAACCACACTTGTAACTCCCTTTAACTGCACTGGTATTCCGTCGTATATGCTAACAATTTCTTCGTTGTAGGTTTGTACTTCGGTTCTTTAAGCTGTCGATAACCGTTGATCCCAACTATCGAAGCTGTTGCTCCTGTGTCGAATTGAAACTCCATTGGAATATCGTTGATAATAACTTTAATAAATATCTTGCGATCAGCTCGGTATAACGTATCTTCGTTTTGGCAAATTAACCCTACTACTGATGACTTGGTTTGTGTTGGGTTTTCCAACACTTGAATCGGTTTACTGACGATTTTGCTTGACGTGTCCGAAGTCGTTGTGTCTGTTGAATTTAATTGATAAACTGCAAGTGATTGGATAGATTCCTTCCTTTCTTTTCCGGCACGTTGATGTGACTTCAAATGGATGGCTTGTCTAGTTGTCTGCTTCGAGTAGACATGCAGACAAATTGGAGGTGTCCGATCCGTTGACAAGCGTGGCATTGCTCCTTAAGAAATCGGCAATTTTGTCTGAGATGCTTGATCCCACAGCCAGGGCATGATCGAAGCAGTTTTGATGTAGAAAGACTTGCTGAAGGTTGTCTACCCGGATTGCGGTTAAATCGATTTAATCTATGTTGTAATCGACTCCGATTTGAACGATCGTTAAGTACTTGCACTTCATGTGCACTCGTATTACTCTCTCCCGTCATAATTTTAATTGATTTTTGAGTTGACTCATATGTACTTGCAATCACAGTAACTTCTTCGAGGGAAGGGTTTGACTTCTGCAAACACGCAGTACGTACAGCTTCATGGTGTGTATGCATTACTATTATATCCCGTATCGCCCAGTCAACGTAAGATTCTGTACAACTCTCTTTTTTGCACTCAAATTCACACTCACGCGATGCTTCACGCAATCTACCAATCCATTCGGAATATAATTCCTCTGGATTCATTTTCAAGTGCAAAAACTTGCATCGTGCTGCTAACACGTGCATTCTTGATCGAAAATTTTTTTTTAAATTTTCAACAATCACGGTAAATTTTTCCGATTTATATTGGTCGCCATCATTAAATAGTTTCCGCAAGTCACTGAATGTAGCGGTACCGACCCAAGATAAAAACAACGACCGTTTTCTTTCATCTTCAATAACATTGTTTCCACAAAAATGTTGTTCCATCTGTGCGATGTACTCATCAAAATTTTCTTTACTTCTATCAAATTCTCGGAATGTTGGTACAAAATTCGATATAGTTGGTTTAACATCACTTTTAAGAAACTCTTGGAGATGTTTCCGTTGGATTGCGAGCATTTCGTTGACATTTTTTTGCTGTTGCTGATAACTGATTGGCATCCATTGTAGCGTTGTGCACAATAATACAAACACGTCTTTTTAATAACAAGTGTTGATCTTCGGATCGTCTATGCACGGTATATGGTTCTTTTATTATCTCGTCGCCACTTTTATGTTCTTACAACATAAGTTTTTTAAACTATTTACCACACTTATAATATAATTAAAACAACTTGCTTTATCGGTTATATTATATGATATATTTTAAATAGACTGAGCTCGAGAAGAGATGAATAATGACTGACTCGACTATTACGGCATAACCGGTCAATCCCTTAATTAATAACAGATAAATCCGGTGATGTATTGATCACACATACAAATAACTTTTACTCGCTTTAATATGAGATATTATACTGGCTCTGATGCGAGTATATAACACCGAGTAAAACGATCGATAGTTCCGAGCTCCAATGAATTGTATTGCTTCTGGCCATTAACGCTGCTTTGAGTTGCCGATGGAAGCGTTCGACCATGCCATTGGCATGTGGATGATAAGCCGTTGTACGTATACGAGTTAAGCCAACGAGTTTTGTTAACTCAGTGAAAAGTTTGGACTCAAATTGCGTTCCTTGATCAGTTGTTATATTAAGGGGTATTTGGCTTACGTCTTTGTTTATACTGGGCCAAAAAAACCAACAGTAACCAATTTACGAGTAGCACGGACACCAGGATGTGATATGTTATGAAATGCGTCTAAGATAGCCCGGCGTAGCGGTTCTGCGATGTCCAGGCGGTTGTAACCCGTAGATATTTCGCAGAAGATCTCAAGGCCGGGTAGTTTGACAAGCGCTAGTTGCAGTGATGAACTATTGTGACATTTGGAACCAGGTCAGCTTGTTGTGAATCGACGATTGTTTTTAAGTCGAAGTGATTCTCGACTGTTCGTTGTCGGTTGTGCGGGATAATGTGTCCGCGACAACGTTGTCTTGCCCGTAAATAGGCTGGATGTCAGCGGTAAATTGACTAATATAATCCAAGTGGTGAGATTGCTTGGATTACGTTCAGTTTTATACTGAATTGCTCTAGTCAGAGGTTTGTGGTCGGTGTAAATTGTAAAGTCCCGACCTTCAACAAAATGTTTTATCGCTTGATATATTGCCAGTAATTCCCGATCGAATGAGGAATATTTCTTTTCGGCACTTATTAACGACAGCTGTGTTTGATGCGTCGGTTGTAATACTAAGCTTGGAGTCGCTTAGTGGATGATGTAGAAGTGTTGCCTTCGCAGGTTCGGCCTTAATCGACGTGAATGCTAGTTAACATTCGTCGGGCCAAGAAAAAGTCTTAGCTGTTTTGGGCTTACGTAGAAGTAATGCTAGGTGGTTGTGAACTGGTGCGAGTATTTCAGCAAGCTTCGGTATATATCGGTGGTAGTAATTTACCATGCCGATGAATCGCTGAATGCGCTTTATTGACCTAGAAGCTGGGAATTCCCTAATGGCGTTAATTCGTTATTTTGTGGCTGAGGAAATCAAGTGTTGATACGCCGAAAATGCATTTAGAACTGTTGACATCAACATTAACCTCAGTCAATTTTTGGAATAGTTTTTCTAAGTGCAGCTTGTGTTGTTCTTCAGATTGTGATGCCACAAGAATGTCGTCAATGTAGACGTAAACGAAATCAAGATCGTGAACAACTTGATTCATGAATCGCTAAAACGTTTGTGCGGCATTGCGTAGACCGAATGGCATTCGAGTAAATTCGAAAAGGCCGAATGAGGTAATTGCCGTTTTATGTACGCGTTCAGAAGCTACGGGAATTAAATGATAGGCTTTGACAAGATCGATTTTCGAAACAATTTTGCAACCTTGCAAGTGCATGGAGAAATTTTGAACCGTGTTCAACCGACGGTTATCCCCACATGGTCGCCAATCGTGATCTTTTTTTTTCACCATGTGTAATGGACATGAAACGGAGGATGCCGATGGTCGACAAATCCCTAGTTCCACCATAAGTTGAATTCTGTTAGTGCAGCTTTATTTTCGAACCGGATCTTGTCTACGTGGCCTTGCCACCGGCAGATGGCCTGCTGTGCTGTTACAATATGATGAACCCCGTTGTGTCGGACTGGCAGTTTGTAATTTGGCTCTGCTGTGGATTGTGGAAACTTTTTCAGCAGAGTGCCGTAGCCGTTGTTGATCGTAAAATGGATCGGTGTCGGTGTATCGAGTCGAACCATCGTGGCATTGATTGACAGCTTAGTCGCTGAATCAATAGGCCGTTTATTTCTGAGATCAACTAAAAGTCCGAATTTGCATAAAACGTCGGCGCCAATGATCGGGCGATTCACAGCAGCAAGTATAAATCCATTCGCTTAAGCCCGAGGTCCACCTGCAGCAGCTTGGTACCATAAGTGTGGATGGTTGTGCCATTGGCGGCCGATAGAACTAGATCAGAATTTCGTTTAAATACACTAAATTCGTTTTTATAATTGAAAACTGGAATAAACGAAAGGTCAGCGTCAGTGTCGACTATAAATAAGTAATTCGGTTTATTCGGTCGAATGCGAATAACCGAGACGTATTTTGGGATTTGGGTCCCGTCCCAGTGACTTATATATTTTTTGATTGGTTTTCACATACATCCATCTTGTTGATGTTGTGAGCCACTGACTGTTGTACCGACGTGAAATTGTATTCTATGGTTGGATGCAGTTTTTAGCAGCTTTACCAAATTTGGTATGATACCAGCATCTGCCGTGACGACGAAGTAATTGCTGCAGCTGCGTGGTCGTGCTCTAGAATGTGATGGTCCTCGTCTAACATTCGAGTTGCTTCGGTCTCGAAGTAAGCCATTCAATTAGGCCTCGAGCCGAGTAAGCCTGGATTCGAGTGAGCCACTATTTTTACTCGTTGACGCAACCTGGTTTGTACGAACAGTCGGTCGGGACTCCCGAAAAGAAACTTGCGATATGCTTGGTTATTGTTGGCCGATGTTAATACCCTCGTACATCTTTGTCCGCTGTTTTTGGTAGCGTTTCGTCCCGTATAGTATCAGGTTGAGCAACAAGAGCTAATCTAATTAGTTCGCGTATCTTCTTAATCCACAGTGATCTTATGATCTTGTCTGTGAAATTGTTGCCCGCGAGTGTACGGATCCGTCTTAGCGCGTCGGATGGTTTACGGTCGCCTATCGCTTGGTCCGTGATGAGGGCTTTTAACTGCCTCTCAGATGCGTTTCTACTTATATGCATGCATGTTAGAAATAGACGAAGAGTAGAGGCAGTGGTGAATTCCATTTATTGGATTGTTCAGTGATGATTTACGGATTGAGTTGATGTGATCAGTGCAACTTCTTCCTGGTCGTAATAATATATATTTTTCCTTAATTTTGCATTGATCGTAGGTGAGTTTCTGTCAAGGATGAGCATTGTCAGTATTATTATTGTTTGGTTGAGGAGAGAGATATCTCACAAATTTTTGCATTCTCCTAGGACCTCTTTCTTGGCGATTATAATTGTTAAGCCTTCCTTTTATTTTTGTGGTATTCTGCTACAATTCCACTCTTTTTGGATAATGGTGTTAGTGTAATTATTAGTTGCAGATGAATCTCCTTTGAACATTTCGGTGGTTATACTCTCTTGTCCAGCAGCCTTATTGCTCGTAAGCTTTTTGAATGAAACTTTTAAATTCCCACTCCGTTGGATTCGTGTTGCTAGTTTCGTTATTGAAGTCATTGATGACCAGAGATTTTCACAGAATTTGCATATCTTCCTTGAGGATGATATTTCGAGCATTCTTTACCATTTTATTTACTTGACGCATCTTCGTATCTGCTTTTCGCTTTGTATAGCTTAAGTTGATGGCGTCCCTCAATCTTATTCAATGTATCACTAATTCAACGTTTCCGATAGTATTATTGGTAGCTGAGTATTTCCGATGCTGTCCTGATATATAGGTTTTTCAAGTTTGGATCCGTTTGTGTTCTATACTGATGGCAGTTTCATTTCTATGGAGATTCCTTGAAGATTCTTGTTTCTTTCAATCTGTTTGTATTAATTTGCCTCCTAGTTGTATTTCAGTGACTGGGCGTCGCTTCCATTTGTCTTTTTTATGTCAGCCTTCTAACAAGATGTAAACATAAGTATTTTACTTTACTTATTTGACGTGGGTTTATTCAGCCCCATGTGATTTTTCAGTTGTCTAGAGGCTGTTTGACGATCTTTGTTTGATATCAGAAGACCTGTATCATTACTTTGTTTGTAATTGGCAAATCAGATGTGCACATTAAATATAAGACAACTACTTCGGGGATGGCATTTAAATCAACTGCATTCTGCTTAGTTAGCTATGGCTTTTGAAGGATTCAATTTTCAAGACTCAAATGGAAGTTCATTTTCAAACCCGATTTTATTCTGTAAATAAGGTCTTCGTGCCAAACCTTGTGCCATATTGAATCCAAATTGAGGATTTGGTATAATCTGGTGCCCTCCAAGGCCTATGTAAGATACTATTTTTCAGTACAATCACCTCTATAACGACGGGACTAATGAATCAATGAAACAAACACTAATGAATTAATGACATTTTTAGAGCTATGGGCAATAAATAGCTTCAAACATTTAAATCAGCAAGTTTTGATGGCATTAATTCTTGCGAGCACTTCTCTAGTGGTGCTCCATTAGTGACTCAATGGTAACCTTTCTAGATATAGAGGGTGCCTTTAACATTGTTAGACCTGCAGCTACTTGACCACCTGCACGTCGAGATGGATTGGTTAGGTTAAGTTAGGTTAGAGTGACGGCTAACGCACACTTAGACCGTTGCTGGTCCTTTGTGATACCACTGGATCTTAGTCCCCTAATACCCCTAACACTCTATTGGATCCATCCTGAGCTACTATAATGTAGCGTAAAATGTCCCGCACCTTAATATCTGCAAGATTTGAAATGTTGTGCATTATGTTGTGCGTATCTACCTAAGTGTCAATGTCTTCTTAGTGCCAGTGCAGGATAAGGGCACAGAAAGTTAACAAACGTCTCTTCCTTCTCCTCGTCCATACAGCTTCTACAGAAGTCATTTGTTTCTAGACTCAGCCTTCTCGCATGTTCACCGAAAAGGCAGTGTCCCGTTAATATTCTTACTATCCTTCTAAGATCTCTCCTCTCCAGAGAGATTAAGGTCTAGGAGCGATTCAAATCCAGCCTTGGCCTCATTTGTCTCGCCCTCTCGCATGTGAGGGTGTTGGACCACCTCTCCAGTGCTAAATTTTCTGCGCTTCTCCTCAGAGTCAGTCTAAGCTCCACTGTAGGCCTCCCCACATTGGCACTTTCACGCTTCAGCTGAAGAGTTGTACCTTGCCTAGCTAGTTCGTCTGCCCTGCAGTTACCATCGACGTCAGAGTGGCCAGGGACCCAGATAATCTGAATATTGAAATGCTCACTCATCTCGTTAAGAGACGAGTGGCAACCCAATGTCACCCTAGACTTCAACAGCACTGCTTCCAGCGACTTGATAGCCGCCTGACTGTCCACATAAATCGTGATATCCCTCTTGGCTATCACGTTGTGCCTTAACCAGCTCAAGGCTTCCTCAATCGCTATTATCTCGGCCTAGTACACACTGCAGTGGTCACGGAGACGGAATTGCTTATATTTAATGCTCCACAGAACTGCCCAGCACCGACCTTACCATCTAGCTTCGAGCCGTCCGTGTAGAATTGCATATCTTCAGTTTCCAGTGCTAGCTTATTCCCCAAGAATTCTCTTGAAGGGATTAAGGTTTGAAAACCTTTGAAAACTCTGCTTTCGAAGCAGAATATCGGTGTAATATAATCAAGGATCGTCATTTCCTTGCTTAGCGAACCAATTATGGTCGAGTGACCTGTCTGAAGGTGTTTCCACTGAGACACGGCCGTTAGTCTTGTGGCTATGTTAGCCGCCATCTGTTTGCCATAGATATCTACTGGAAGAACGTGTAACATGACCTCTAAGGCCTGAGTAGGTGTTTTTCTCAGTGCCCCGCTTATGAGCATACAGGCCATCCTTTGAACCTTCTCTAACTTCTTTCTATAGGTTACTCTATCCAGTGCTGGCCACCAAACACTCACTCCATACATTAGAACGGGTCTTACTACGGCAGTGTAGAGCCAGTGTACCAGCTCCGGTCTGAGACCCCAACGTCTGCCTATTGCACTCCTACACGAATACTGATTCTCTCCAAGATGTTCGGCTTTCAGCTTAGTTTAGTGCCATTTACTGTAGGTGGGTCAACTGTCGGAATTTTATGTTTCTTAGTGAAGAGTACCAGCTCTGTCTTAGATGGATTGACTTCCAATCCACATTTACTGGCCCATCTTGTAATAATAAGAAGCGCATTCCTAATGGTGGGTAAGAATTTACCTGATACCATGATCGCCACGTCATCAGCGTAGGCAACCACTCCTATACCCTCCCTCTCCAACTCCAGAAACAATCCATTGATCACCATGTTCCAGAGAAGAGGGGACAGGACTCCTCCCTGTGGGGTTCCCGTAACCACTCGCCTTCTTAAGGTTGCCTCCCCCAACACTGAGTTTACAATCCTGCTTCCCAGCATATGACTGATCAACTTGATTATGTAGGATTCCACTTCCATGAACGATAATCCTTTCAGAATTGCATCTGTCTGAACGTTATTAAAGGCGCCCTCAATATCAAGAAAAGCTACCATACAATACTCCTTTGAGTGAATTGATCTCTCAATTGTGCGTACCAAGGCATGTAGGGCTGTATCTACCGATTTACCCTTACAGTACGCATGTTGAGAGGCTGACCATTTCTCCTGTCTAAGCTCATACTAATATGTGTTTCTACCAGCCTTTCCAGGGTTTTCAACAGAAAGGATGATAATGTACAGACCTAACGTAAGAAAAAGTATTCAGTACAATCCTAAAGAGCCCATATACCTATCAGCTTCTCCTCCTTTTTAGTAAAATCTTTGGAAAGAAAGCCCAAGAGTAAAGTTATGGAAACTATTCTCCACTGGGCTAGTAGGCTTCTACTAGTGACTCAATGCACGTCTAGATTACTTGGGGATGGAATAAATCAACTATTATCAGGCAGGATCGTCATATAGCTTAAATCTGGGTATCATTTCCGCCAGCATATTTCTGTGTGGTGGATTCGTTAGGTAGAATTGTGTCCCACATTTTCTTTGAGTTTGGTTATTAATGACCTGTTACTCTACCTGGAGCACTCAAGCTCTGAAGATCATTTTTCTTTACATATCTCTCTCCTACAGATACACTCTATAATAGCGACTATAATATGCCGTAACCAACTATTGTACAGAATTTTTTGACTGACATACGATCAAGAAAGGACTGGATAAGTAATGTAGTTCTTAAATTTCTTAAATTCTTTACAGATGATTCAAACGTAGAAGGGAGAGCAGTGTGTGGTGTTTCTTAAGAGGGATTAAACGTAAATCTCTCGTTGCTTCTTCCATACTGCAACGTTTTTTAAGCCGAACAAATTGCGATCATAGAAACTATATACTAGTTGAGGTGTAATAAAATATTCACCAGGGGTATTAACAATCAAACTTCCTTTAAATTAGTTTAATTATGGTATCTAAGAATTAGTTCTCATCTATAAACGAGATTAATTCAACATTCACTTCAGTGTGGCGAAAAACGAGAATTAGGATAAAGTTGCTCGAATACCAAAATGCCGCTCGCCTCATATCAGGGTTACGACAAAGCTTATGGAAATACGTGAATGATAGATAGACCAATAGTAATTCGTATGTATAAAAAGACGAATCAGAACAGTACTTCACTTGCTTTGTACCAGAATAACCTGCTTGATTTTAGTGAGAGAAGTTCTAGACAGCCATTGTAACGTAACCTAAGCTAATATGCGGGGTCTACAAACTGTCCGAGACAACCATGGTTCTTAACCACCGTACTCTCTGGTTCAGTAAACTTCTGGTTCAGTCCCAAACAACCATGGTTCTTAACCACCGTACTTTCAGGTTCAGTAAACGATGTAGTTCAACGCTTTGATGAAACCTATTAAAGAATAAAATTAATTATTTCACTAATCAAGCCATCAACTCGAATAATTAATTAAATGACTTGTTTTTTTTTTGGACTACTACCCAAATTGTTAACAATTCTAACACCAACACCAAGCACAATTGATAAAACGAACAGTTCAATTTACGATACGTATAACGCACGTTAATCGATTATAAATGGTATAAATTGAAATGTTTTGGGATAAAAATTTCGAAAAAAAAATCAATTAATTAAGACGTCGACGAGATGAACATAAATATAAGAATGATGAAAAAATAATTTTTTTTTGTTTAAAAAACTTAATTTAAAAAAATTTAGAGGACAACCGTTTCGAAATTATCCGAAATTGATTTGTCTACATATTATGAATATCATTCATTATAAGCACGATACGATAATAAGCAGACAGTAAGTGGCTTTATACATACACACCACCACATGTTTCCCGCGCGTACTCAAATTTTGAATGTTATATAAAGGGTTTTCCAATAAGAGGTTACATTTTGATGTTTAAAAAAAACTATAGTATTTTTAAGAAAAATCATTGTAAAGTAGTCATTAACATTTGCAACCGATATCAGCCAAATGGCCACCACGGCTACGATACAGCTGCATATCCTGTTCATGAAATTTTTCCAGACCAATTCGCACATTTACGGTTGTATGTCCTCGATAACTTCACAAATTCCATTTTTCAAGTTTAAGACCTTATCTTTTACGTGGGCTCTTTGAAGCTGTTAAATCACATGATCTTGAGATCAGGAAACTTTTTTTGTGATCGTTTCGTTGCTTTCGTTGCGCTGTCTTGCTGAACATAAATTACATCCAAATCAATATCATCCAATACCAGCCATAAACAATCATTAATCACAGCCCGGTAGCGTAATCCATTCATCGTAACAGTGGCATCAGCCTCATTTTTGAACAGTCATTCTTGGATTTTCTGCGCCCCAAATCGACAATTAACGGTTTCAAACTTAAGGCCAATCGACAAACCTTCAAACTTAAGGGCTAGAGCAGCAACATTCTCAGGTTGTTCTGAAGCGAGGCGCACGCTGTTTCTATTATTCACATCACTAACTTGTCTCAAGAGCTCAATTTTTTCCATCAGTTTTACTTTGCCGGCCAAAAAGGTGCTTTACGGCGACCAACAATTTTTTACCATTTTTTTTAGTGAATTTTAACATTTTAACCGTACCAGTGTAACATTGTAAATTTTAACCAAGTATTGTACCATTGTTAGTAATGGCGTAGTTTTATTTGTCAAATGTCAAAAAAGCTCCAAAATTGACATCTGCCCATAAATAGTAGGGTATTTAAAATGAAATCTCTTTTAGGAAAACCCGTTACAAACGTTATACCATACCTCCTATAATTCGTGATCGCACGTCCCTGTCAAACCATGCATGTAAATCATGCTGACGGAGATCTTCAGCTATACGTGTATGAGAATTCGTTTTGTATACGCATCGTGTCATTTTAAAATGTTACACACGATAATGATCAAGAAGATGCTGTTTTATAATCATATACACAATATATGGACGAGATGAGAAAATTGGGACATCGATTTTGTAATTTTATCACGAAAAACAATTATATTCATGTGAAAAAATGAATAAATTTCCATAAAAATTTAATTTTTTTTATATTTTTTTATTTTTACCGCAGATAAAATTATTAATAATAATAATTTTATTTTAGGCTGAATAATTGATTATTGTTAACATGTTAACTGACAGAATGTTGGTTGAACTAAACTAATGCGTTTTGACAGTTTAATTTAATTCTCGACCGCGCTACAAACACCCCCGTCCCAGAGAAATCGGATGATTTATCCATGTCATGAATCAGTCTTTTTTTTTTATTTTTATTTTTTTTTGTTCGGTTTTCACAGGCCATTATTGGCCCGTACCGTGTCAACAATCTGACTCCAACGGTTTCGATCACGAGCTAGATCATCATACTGTTGCTAGCAGTTGGAAGATGCCAGATCGCTCTCTACGCCGTGGAGCAATCGTCGCCGACAGCGACCTTCAGCTATACCGCGATAGTTCTCGCATTTGATGCGATCACCCTTTTTGAATATTGGGCATAACGCGGCCACTTTCCATTCATCAGGCATAACTTCATTTCGCCATACCAATCGAACAAGGTCGAAAAGACAGTTCCACCAAGTTAGCCCTCCGAATATCAAGAGCTCTGAATTAATGCAATCAACCCCTGGTGAACGATTTTTCTTTAATCTCTGCATGGCCATTGTGAATTCCTCATAGGATGGATCCTCAATGAACATCTCCGCGGTCTGTATTTGAGAGTATTCAAATACAGCTTGTGATACATGTGGAACATTAAGTAGATCAGAAAAATGTTCACGCCATGTATCGAGTACCGCATCGACGTTAACACAGAGGTTTCCATCCTGGTCCCGAATGGCAGTTGACCGAGATCTTAAGGTATGGTGCAATTCGGTGATTCCTTTAAAGAAACCACGCGAGTTGTGCTCATTGCTGAGTTGTTGTCCTCTTAAGACGTTAGCCTTCCACCATTCTCGCTTCTTCAGTCTACAAATGCGTTTAGCTGTCCTCCTAGCAAGAACTGCCTTGTTTTTCCTTGCAATTGTAAACCGAGTCCGCACTTTGTTGTGGGCTATATTTCGTCGCTCAACAGCAAGACGACACTCCTCATCAAACCAATCATTTTTGGGCGTAGTTTTCACTATACCGAGAGTGTGCTGGGCAGCATCGACAACCGAGGTTTTCAATACTTCCCAGACACTGTTCACATCATCAGATTGGTAATTGGATCGTAAAATGATATTGCTGACAAGATCTTGATATTTTCGTTGCGTTTCTTCATTTATCAGACCTTCACAGGAGAATCGCGTTTTATATTCTCCTGTCCTCCTTGACTTGTATAAAAATTTCCATCGTAGCTTTGCAGCAACCATAAAATGGTCACTGCCTACGAATTTTGTTGACGACCGATACGATCTCACGTCTTGGACAACCCGAGCCCGGTCTTTTGAAATCAACACATGGTCAATTTGGCTTCGGGATGTTTTACGTGGATGTGTCCATGTTTCCAAATGGATGTTTTTATGGGGAAAGAATGTACTTGCCACTTGGAGATCATGAGCGATCGCAAAGTACATCATTCTTTCCCCATTTTCGGTCGCAGTTTCGTGTCGGGAGTACGGACCTATATTATTGCATAAGGGGATCTCGTATCTTACTTCGATACTGTATGTCGTTCATAATTCAAGTAAAATTGAAGAAAGAGTACTTCTGCTCAATCATACCATTACATTTAGAATTGTATAACTATAGGTCGTTCGTTTTTGTCCAAAACCGAGTAAGGTAGCCGGTTTATGGAACAGCTGAGTTTCAAATTGTATCACTTGGTCCGTGACAGTGGAATCTAGAGCGAATAAGCGGTGAGACATCAAGCGTCTTTAGTAATGGAATGCCTTTCGTAATTATTAAAGATATTGAAGAGTTGTTTTCGAAAGCTTAGCGGAATGAATAGCGAATAAGTTGAAAAAACGAACGGAACCGAAAATTTCTCGAAATGTTAAAGTAATTCGTGGTCTGTTCTTCTGCGTTGAAAGCATAATCAATAGTATCAGCAATAAGGGCAATATTTTTGATGATTTGAACTCATGTGATGGCAAGATACCTTGTTCGGTTATCGTATGCTTTAAAAAGAGAATTGTCGATTTAGCTAAATCTCACATGTCGATGTTTACCACTCAATCATACTCTTCTAATTCAGAGAAAATTATTTTGATGTATTCGAGGCGTTGGTGACAATTTTGCATAGCAATGAGCAAGTCGTCCAAATATACGAAATAGAAGTCAAGTCCTCAAATTATACGGTATGCATTAAGTGTTGCAACGGCTGTGCTGCATTTCTGAGTCCGAAATTCATTCTACAAAATTCTAACTGGTCCAAAAGGTCTCGAAATTGTTAATAATTGAAATGTTAACCTTTGAAAATTTAGAAATCACATCATACCGTGTTGGATTCATTGCTGAATCGTCGATTCTAGATAAAGTGAAAGCACTATCAATAGAACGAGTTCCGGATGAATACAGACAGGTGAATTCTGCACACGCTGGTTGCTTTCTACCTCAAAAGCGTATCTTGGGGTCTTAGTCACATGGTCATTTTATGAAATTGAGAAACATGAACTCATTTAGACCATCTTTCACAGGACTTGTAATAGTTAGATTGTCTCTGAGGTAGGTTTTAGAATTAGAATGAAACCATGAATTTTATTTTCGAGTGGTCATCTTGAAACATATTTTTAGTTGTAAATAAACTACCATTATCTGATATAAGGACAGACAAAAAACTTAGAAAATATTTTCTTCACAGTATTTCAACTGTGAGAAAGTAAGCATCGTGGGTACGGTCCAATGTAGCACTTGTATCTCATGAGCGAGTTGATACGTGAGGTTCTCCTACTGTTACTCTCGAATTTTCGCCCTTAGGCTTGTTAAGTTGACATTGCTTACAAGCTGTCACGGGACTCCTTTCATCACTGGCCATCCTTAGCCAAAAGTATTTCTCTCCTAGTTGAATGACTGACCATCGCCTTCCAGTGACTGACAACATTATATAAATTGCCCTCTTATATATGTGAAAATTAACAAAATCAACCACTTCGGTCCTGACCTTTTGATGTTTAGCTTCGTGTCGTCACCTATCTCGGTAATTATGAATACACTCATTATATGAACTGTCCGTGATAATGCATCGGGAACCATTCAGCAATCCCGCTACCTTCAGCAATCTCGTTAACGGATGTAAATAATTCTCGACGTCGAAGATCCCGACGACATTGATCTGCTCAGTAACCCTAGTAGGTCAACAATAACATCTGGCTGAAAATTTTGCATTAGCAACCAAATTTTGCATTAGCAACCAACAGCAGCAACAGTAGCAGAAAGTGTAATTGCCAGAACAACGAGAGGGACAGCAAAAACAACCGAAACATCTGGCCAATATCCTTGGTAAGCAACAGTAACAACATCAGCAAGAACTGTTGAAAACACGAAGAGTATGGTTGACTTCGTGAGGGCTTCGACTAGAGGAACAATGAAATGCCGCCGAAACGAAAGTGAATGAACCTAAACCATTAAAAGTTATGAAGCAGCGATGGAAAACTTACTCAAGGCAACTTTGAAGGACAAAAACTGGCTTAGTTACCAGGCCCTACATAACTGATTTTTGTGTCTCAGTTAAATCGAGAAAATGGTAATCTGTTCCTAGCTGAAGCAATTGAGAGAGGCGATGTACACTTACATTGGACACAGGTGCATCGAGATTACTTATTGATACGGATGCCTTTGACCTGTCTGATTCAGTAAAAGACTAACTGAGCAAGTAATCCTCGAACAGAAATCGATTGTATTGTATCAGTTTGTTGAATTGTAGCCGCGACAAGATAAAACCGGGAACAGTGATAACCAGTGAAATAAAAAGTGATAGTAATAATGAAATAGTATTGGTGAACAATTTGATTGTTGCAATAATACTAATCATTTGTGTAAATTATCAAGTGGTATTTTATTCACAATCCAGTGATCGAACCTAAGTTAGGTTAGAATCCCTACTAAGGAAAATCATAACAATTGGTGACAGTGATGGGATTGTGAATAAAGTGAAATGATACTACTAAAGTTGAAAGTTTCGGAGCTGAAAAACGAGCAAAGCGTCGTACGGGATTTTTCTACAAGAAAGGCTACAACTACAAGAAAGGCTACAACAAGCGTTGTTAGAAATTATGAATCCATACCAGTACAAGTTTAATACTGGGGACCAAATGCAGAGGTTTCGGTAGAAGGGCGGTAAACAAATAAAAAATAGAACCTTTAGAACAAAAATATGGAGCTGATCTCAAGTGAGAGCTATACAGGATGGAGCTCAAAGATCAATGTCACAGAGTCAGATAAAAAGTACAGGAGTTTGCTGCAGACATAGAGCGATAGGTGTATCTTTAACATATGCATTTACTGATTGGATCATCGCTTATGCATTAAACCACAGGTAAAAATACGATGAGTCGGATTGGAACCAGAAAGGTATGATTCAAAAAGTATTGACAAATTATTAATAAAATTGGCTACCGACAAAGTTACGTGGTGGTTAGAGAAGAATAAGGTGTTGGGTCTGTTATAAACCAGATTATCATTCAAGTGATTGATCAAAAGGGATCGAGTAATACTACCATCACCATCGTATTAGAGGAAAAGGGATGATAACATGGGATCAGAAAAAGAGGAGAGTTCTATAAGATTACAAACGGTTATCGAGGAAATCAGTAAAGAAAGAAAGCTAAATTCTACAAACAAATTCGACAAGACAACCATATACCCGTTCCGTGATTGGCTTAATGTTAACTGGACAAATCAACGGAAGAGCCTGTGTGATAAAACTAGATACAAGAGCGATACGGACGATTGTGAAAAGTGATTTAGTAAATAATGAAGTTCTTCCAATAGAAGGATTAAAGTTGCAAACAGCAACCGGTGAAAGTTCAGAAATTAAGAAAAAAAATAGGAAGCGACCATACAAATTGGTAACAGAAACTTCTGTCATAAAGATTTGGTGGTCGATGTGTCGATGAAGTGATTTTGAGTGTAGTATTCAGGAAAAAAGGACGAATTCGTGTTGGATATTGGGCAAGCAACATTTAATTGTGAAAAAAATAATGAGTAGCGGAGAACCAATCATCAGGAGAATATTATTGAGACGTCCAAAAAAAGTTTACGGTGTACTGGAGATTTTTACGGGGAGATTTAGCTTTGTGGTAGTCAACAAAGAACAGTAGCCAGGAAAAGAATATGAGATCTGAGAGAATAATAGAAGACTTAAATAAGAGCCGTTAGTCTGGTTTAACAACCTAAACTGGAAGAATTTAGTGCAGCACGTTTGAAAAGGACTGTATAAGATGATTACAGGGGACATCGAGAAAACCCAAAAGATACTCATCTGGGAAGAACGATCCTCTATCGAATAGAATTGGATCCCATTCGGGTAGTGTTATGTAAATGTTCAAACGAAACAAAAATTAATTAACCCTAACAATGTATAGCAGTCCATTTCTCTCGTATTCCCAAGGTCATGTTTTCTAAAATGTCTTGATAATCACTTCATATACTGAAGATATTTAGTGGTCAAAAAAGGAGTAGTGATAAGACAGTTTACAGTTTATTACGCTATCCTAAAAAATAATAATGATCAAAATCGAGACAAGTGTCTTGTATCTAGTACGCCTTGTTTATTTTTCGATATGTTAGTACGTAGAATGGAAGCTAGGTGTAACCCTACTCGTTATTTATTGTCTGCATCATTTTCCAGAATTGAGCATCTTTTAACAGGAAATGCTAGATTATATAAACTTATCCTTCTCTTTCGCATAAAACAATTTGTAGTTGAGAGCCTTAGTTCAAGAAAACGTCGACCACTAATCTAATCTTCTTGGATAAGGACAAAGTTTAATCCTTTACCTTCAATCTTCAGTAGTATCCACTGCTCAGCTTTATAGTATCATATTTATATGAGTATTTTTGATCGAGAGTGTCTCCACGTTCTCTACCACTTCTGTAATGAGATACTCTCTTAACCACTAAGCTACATTTTGCCATTGTTGAGACTTTACGTGTAAAAAACAGCGTAAATTATATAAAACGTAAATTACATGTAAAAACGAAGACAACAACATTTGCAGTGCCATCTGTATTGAAATGTTAAAATGTGACGTGCGCGTTGCAATAAAACAGTATTTATGTTTTGACACTGTATTTCTTTTACTATTTAGAACAATATTTAAACACTGACGAAAGTTAATTTTGGGCCGTCCTCTCCCCTTGCTCTTTCTCTACCTCACAAATTAGCAGACAATATAATTTGTATTTTGGGCGCCAGCCAGCGCGCACGAATGTGGATAGCTCTATTCGGTTGGCTAGAGACCTTCGAGCTGGGTGTAACAATTGGGGCGGGGGGCTATGCTGTTTTTCCACGTGTCTACCTCTTTGTTGGACAAGCACCGCGATCGCTCGCGTTCCACTTATCAATTCTCGGGCTTTGGCACGAACACGTTCCTTGCTTATTTTCCTTTATGTCTACCACTCTGACGACGTGGTTCCACTAATCCGAAGTTCCACTTTGTTTTATCTTGTTATTCTTTAATTTTAGTTATTATAAATTACTTGTTCACTTTGTGATTTTTATTGTACTCGTTCAATATCACACATTCACTTTGCACCAACTCACACCAAGAAAAGATAAAAAGCCTCGTTCCCGCCACACGCATCGCCTTATATACCTTTTTTTTTGTATCCCACTGTACATCGGGCAACGTTATCTTCTTCGCGCGCCTCCCGCCATTTTTAGTCCGGTACAAGATTCAGCCACGGTTGATAATCCTATGTTACCATCTTCGAAATATATTTGACATATCGCGACATTAGAATAAAAGAGTTCTAAGCGACATTTTTTTAAAAAAATGAGTTATATATGTAAATAGGGTAATTTTAGCTCAATCTTCCGATTGGTGTTGTCAGATTTACAAAAAATGGCTCATTTAAAAGATAAAGTTGTAAAAACGTTGTAACTTCTTCGTCTTTTTCCAATAATTTATGAAAAATAGTTCTATCTACCTAGAAATTGTCACTTACAACTTTTTTATCGAAAAAAAAATTTCAGTAAGTGTGGTATGCAACTTTTTTACATTGCTTAAGTAGTTACAACTTTTTTATTCTTAGCGCTACCGTAGAAATACAATGAAACGACAAAATTTCGCGGTAAATTTCAGTTTGGTTTAATTCGTGGTTGTGTATTGTTCACATGTGATAATTTTTGTAAAACTCTCTACATAATATGTAAGTAATAGTAAACGTTTTATTTTTAAAGGAAAGTTGAATATTGAATTTTCCATTATTATTATGTCTGGAGCATTTGCTGTTGAATATTTGAGTGTGGTTGGAGAAGGGGATGCAATTTTACAGTTTGAATTACCTAACTCGAAAAGCGATTGCATGATTATAAATGATCCTGAAATATTATAATTTTTGGGGACACCAAATATCAATAATGTGTTGTGGCTACAGAAAATGGTGCTATTGCCGAGAGTTCGTCACCGAGTGTTCCTGAATCTTATCAATGCCCTCCAGTTTCGGATAGTGAATATTCTAATCCAACTGGAAATGAATTGGTAAGAGATTATTAAATAAGTTAAACGTTCATATGTAATTAAAACCTTTATTTTGAATATAGCTTAAACCAAGAAAACGATCCCGCAAATCGGAAAATTGGAAAGTAAACGTACGAAACCGATATTATACCAATCAGGTTTAGAATTCACAAACCACAAAGGTCAAGTTCACCCTAACAAGCAAGTCAAAAACTTAAAAAACTGCTTAACATCTTGCAGATTGCAAACAAATAAGTGAAGCTGATCAGAAAATAATTTTTGATGATTACTATTCACTTGGGCTAAATACAAGCTGGGAAATACAGTTTCATATTGAAAACCACCGAACGGGTCGATACTCGCCGAAAACGGAAATCGGACAAAACGTCTCGCCGAAAATTTTCGTATTTTTATTTTTTTAATTTTCATGGAAACAGAATATCTGTATGCAAGCAGTTTTATTTGGGCACTTTGGCAATATCGCAAAAACCTAACAATTAAATATATACACAGATAATAAAATATACACAATTTACGAAAAAATAAATATGACTGGAACTGTGTCGAAAAGTATGAAGGGTACTAGAAGTGGAAGAGCAATATCACAAGCAAGGCTAGATTTAGTCTTGAGCCACATCAATAGCTTCCCTTGCGTAGAATCGCACTACTGCAGAGAAAAACCAAGAAGAAATACCTCGATGCTAATTTAAACATTTGTAAGATTTGTATTCCAAAAGATGTTAAGAATCAAATGAATCACCTGTCAAAAGCAGTTACTATCGGCATATCTTCAATACGCGTTTTAATCTGGATTTTTTCAAACCCAAATGTGATAAATGTGGCCAATGCGAATTGTTCGTAATCGACAAAACCAAAATTAAATGAGATGAGCATGTTGACCATATTGTCTTTAAAGTGGCAATGC
Source organism: Tipula lateralis (assembly GCA_963932295.1). NCBI lineage: Eukaryota > Metazoa > Arthropoda > Insecta > Diptera > Tipulidae > Tipula > Tipula lateralis. Next base: position 125,881,145 of record OZ010737.1, read on the forward strand.
GGCAGTTAAAGGAAAAGGATAAGGAAAATGGGGTACCCATTCTTTGTTTCGACATGCAAAAGGTCATAACATGTCCGAAAACCAAAATTGATGAATCTTTTTACCTCTCCAAACTCAACAAGTACAACTTGACGGCACATTTATCTTCATTCCATATAGCACAATAAACAAAAGCTGTTTATTGTGCTATATGGAATGAAGCTACCATGGGACGGACCGGCAATGATATAGCATCGGCCTTTATTCAAATACTGGAACGAGTGTTCGCCGAAAATGATATAACGAAACTTATAACTTAGAGTGACGCTTGTGTGCCCCAAAGCAAGAATTCATTTATATCATTTGTCATTCAACATTTTATTTCTATCCATCCAGAAATAGAATTCATTTAATATGCGATTTTCTTTGCCTGGTCATTCTTGCATTCCAGAAATTGATAATGCACACAGCCAAATTGAAAAGGTGCTTTCAAAAAAACGAATTTTTTTCACCAATCGGCCTAATGCGACTACTAAAAACCATCAACCGGAAGCGGCCTTTCCAAATATTGCAAATGAAACCATGCGATTTCAAAAATTTTGAGGCATGCTCAAAATTTTATAATGATACCATTCTGTTCCTTAAAAATGTTGCAATTTACTCAAAATATGTTTCAAATCAAGTACAGCTTGTCGTATTCTCATGAGAACTACCACGAAGTATCCATAAGATCAGCATCGAAAACAACTAGGGTTACTAGACCGCAAAGCGTACTTATTCAAACATTACCTAGTCCATCAATAATTAATTTGAACCATAAACCGATACCTATTAATAAAAAAAAGGATATCGAAAAAATGTTTAAGTATATGAGCCAACAAGATCAGGAGTACTACAAGATCTTATTAACGTCAAGAGACTAAGAATATCAAAAGTATTTGGCCATTGGAGCCAAAGCAATTGAAACTAAGACTAAAAATGGAGTTACTGTGTTACTACATTTAAGTTAATTTTAAATTGAATTATTATTTTAATGGTTGATTTATTAACATTATATCTATTTATTTTTTAAATTTTGAATTAATATGTGATACATACTTATTATATAATAATAAAATTTATAAGTAAAATAAAATAAGTAAAAGGTTATTTTTATGTTTTAATTTACATAATGAAGTATATACAACCTCAATCTGAAAATTCGATTGAAATTCTCCCAACTGCAGTAAAACAAAGTTCGTGACCACTTACAACCTTTTAACATTCCTCTAATAGTGTTAAAATTTATAAAAGGTTGTAAATGCAAAATGATTTTTGCAATTCTCTAATTTAATTCGCCAAATTTCATTAATTAGTAGAAGCCTTTAGAAAATTGATAATTCAATATCTAAATATAAGTGCGAAAACCAAATTAGAAAATAATATCTAATTAAAAAAATACATCTATTTGAAATTTCATTTGCCATTTTTTCAAAATGACAGTAACTGAAGTTAGAACCCTTTTATTCTAATGTCGCGATATGTCTGACGTATATCAGTGTCATTTGTTGTCATAGAGTTTCGTGCCATTTAGTGTGTTGTGTGGTGATTTTTTACTTGTATTTTTGTTTATAAGGAATTTGTGTTTGTGTGATAGGTTTATGTAAAAACTGTCTGTTGATTTTGATAATTGTTTCTGTGAATGTTTATTGTAATAACGTCTAGGATGTGTTGGCCGCCGGTCAATGCATTTCCTATATGTTACATGTTATATGTATTTGGCTAGTTCATCTTTTACAGGTTCGTGCCTAGGGATGGGACGGGATTGGATTCAAGGACTGAAGTATCACCGACCAACCGTACAACAGGTTTGTAGGTTTTGTCTTAGCCATTTATGCCTGATTTGATATTTTCTTTTTTTTGTAGACCCCGTTCCAAAAACTTTACCAACGTTCACTTTGCTCATTATTAATTAAGATAGAGTTAGTTTTCAGGTAAACGTTATTAGTTGGAACGCGATTTTTCCTCTTTACCCGAGAATTAACCTGTTAATTAATCTATTTCAAAAATTATTATGTCACACATTGGGTCGAAAACCGGTACACTGTTAATTATTTCTAAAATTCTATTCGTAAATTAGTAAGAACATTTTTTAATAGATGGTGCTTAGTTACATTAGATTTAATAAGAGGTGGCGCGTCAGTTTTTTTTACATAGAACCATATTATACGTTTTTTACATATAGAAGGTAAACAATAACCTTTTACATGTAAAAAAAACGTGTAAATTACATCGTGTATCTTGCAGGCACAACAGTCCATCTGGTGACTTTACGGCGGACTTATGATCATAGAGCAATGTGAAACCTGCTCGACTAGCAAATCTCGAAGCTTATATTTGATGGGTGAAGGGTCAGTATACAAAATACATTGTGGACCCAACCAGTTAAAGTGTTCACAAAAGAGTTCACAAACCAATTTATCATTGAATTTGTTTCTTGTTGTGCGTTTTGGAAAATTAAGTTATTTTCGCAATAAAATTCTTGTATTTGGCCAGTTTCTTGTTATAACAGAATAAAAAAAACATGTAAATTATTGTATATTTATTAAAAAAATATATATTTTATTTTTTATAACCCAAAAAAAAAATTTATTTTAAAATTACTCAATTAAGTTTATTTTTTGTGTTGGTCGAGCAGAAAAAGCACGATAAGGTCTGTACATATACTGGAGTTGGTTTATGTTAAATTAAAAAAACGCTTACGATACCCTATAATTGGGTGGAATACATTATTATTATTATTATTATTAAACATATATGTATGCACATATACATAAATGACTCTTATTATTGTTATTAATATTTATGCAATATGATTATTTTAATATTAAAATTAAATTTTGTTATTGTACTGCTGTGTATGCCCTCTTCCAAGAAGGAAGTGAAAATTTTGTGCAATTTTCATCTGTATGCTTACACGTACAAATGTATGTATGTATATATACCAAAGGCCAGAAGCTATTTAATAATATACACAATCATATATTTACTTATATGTAACGTGTTGGAATTAACCAATTGACAGCTTTTCAATTATCTTTAAGAAATATTCCCATGTCTATTCACCAATCACATATCCATTACCTATCGATCATTTTTGCTTCAACGTGTCGATATACAAAATAAATCTTATTTAATCATTTCCCGTAAAAGATTTTCTCAGTAGAGCGTTCATGTTAATTGTTTTAAAAGATTTAAATAATAGATCGCGAAGATCAGGGACATGCAATTAAACTGTTTGAATCTGTTTTAGCGGTTATGAGCTAAGGTGCATTGCTACAGGTAAAATATAGTAAGCATCTGTGTTCAACCAGGGTTCAGTATCCCCCGTGAAAATTAATTACTTACAGACAGGTATCTGATGAGGTATCTCTGTATGGTCGCAAGCATAGCATATTTGATCATAAAAATTCAAAACAAATCAGGGCTCGTTTATTTGGCTTATAGAAGGTTCTATTTGGATCTGACTATTGAATAGCTCAGTTTACAATATCATCAGTCTGTTAAACAAAGAGAGTGTATTTAAAGGGTTCCATCAGTGGATGGAATGAGACACTGAAGAAAATTAGGAGGCAAAGAAGGTCACTTGTCAATAGAGCCAAATGCACTGGATATTAGGGTAAATAAGTTACCCTTAATGGAATACAACCTCGGACAAGACAATCTTACAAAGCTTCTTTGAGTACCTTTTGTGAGGTAATCGATGAACTACCCAGAGCAGCCACGCTCCAAATAAAACTCTCAAACGATCATATTAATGGAACGTCCTTCCTTCGAAAAGTATTAGAGGCGAAACTGTAAGGGTATTTCGTCCTTTTTTCAGTATCTTCAGTATGATGTGAACCTTATAAAAGTATACAGAGTCTGTCGGAAAAGTTTTTAACCAGAAAGTGTCTATTAAAAAATTTACTTATATCTACTAGAGTAGGCAGAGTACCGTGATGCAGAGCGACTCGTACAAATCAATTACTAACTGGCATGTTTCTGATGAGGCTTCTCTGTGTGATCACGAGAATATCAGGTTTGATCATAATAATTGAACTACAAGAAGTAAGGGCTCCCAAATCAACTAATTTGGCATATAGAGGTGATTTTTAGTTCTGACTATTGAATCGACCAGTTAAAAGAAGGGCGTCTTCAAAATAAGGGTTCATTGATGAACTGAAAAGAGAGCGAATAAATAAGCCCTCACGAAATACGACCTCAAAATAAGACAATCTAAGAAAAGCACTTGGAGAACCTTCTGTGAAGTAATTGATCAACTGCGCTCAGCTCTAAACAGTACTCTTAAATGAACAAATAAAAAGAAAAAGGATGGACAATTTACAGATGATAGAGAAACAACTGTTAGGGTATTATTAGAGGCCAGCATCTTCAGGCAGATCTAGCCTGTCAGACTACAGCGACTAATTTGGTAAAGCTTAAACTTTGAACCTCATATTAATATACAGAAGTTATCGGGAAATTTTGATTATCCCGAAGGTTTTAGAAAGAAAACTAACTCAGATCTCCTATAGTAAAAGGCTGAGTTCCATTATTCAGTTCCTACGTAGAAATTACTAGTTAACTGTGATGTTTGCCATAATCACTGTGTGTTCATCAGCATATTGGGTTTAATCTAAGGGTTTGATCAATAAATTGCAAGATAACAGGGCTCCCAGATCAACCAGTTTGGCTTATAGAAGGCCAAACTAGTTGATCTGGGAATTTGGATCTCACTATTGGAATACTTAGTAAATGAGAACAGCTGCTCTGATAAACGAAGGCAGTCTATATAATCTTTCATTCCATCAGTGAACCCTTTTAGCTCACTGATGGAATGGGAAATAGTATGGAGGCAAACGAGGAGATTTATCCAGAGCTCTAAACGCACAAGAGAGCAGAACGAACATAAGTTAGCCCTGATGAGAGAATTAATGAACTGCCCTCAGTATCTAAGATCCAAACGGTACTCTCCATAATCATATTACTTATGTTCATCTTTCAGAAAGAGGATGCAAGCTTTACTGAGGGTTAACGAGGAAACTGCTTGGGTATTTTGTCTCTCTTTTCACGTTCTTCAGGTAGATAGCTTGACAGACAAATGAATTCGGTTTATTCTCAAGTGCATTTATGTCACTTCTATATATTGAATGATGAGTCGATCACCATTAAGGCTGGGATGAGAAATCTAAAATTGGTCGTTCCCCTTTACTAATCCCATTAGTAATTGCCGCGCTACTATATGTAGACTGAGTATATATATAGATCTCCAGAGTAATTCGGATGGTCTAGTTATAAACATTAAGTGCTAATACGTTGGAAACCATATCAATTCTAATGAAAAAACCATCTATACAGAGGTGTAACAATGGTCCATATTAAAATGATGCACTTCACAAGGAGGACAAATCTGATATTTAGGACTCTCAAATGAATAATTCAATTTGGCAAAGAAGTAGTTGATCCAGACTGAATTGACATCAACAAGTCACCAAGCTTTTTGGACCTCATAAAAGCTTTATTTCGGGATCGGACCAATGATCACCAATGCCTCCTTGAACTGACGTAATAAATGCACAAACTTTATTCAATAAAGTGCTGGACCAATGCAAACATGTCCGACTGCAGCTGTGGAAGCCCTATTAGAGCATTTGTTATTACTGTATGTATTGTAAAATGTAATTCCAAAAACTTTTTAATGCGTTATTACTTGATAAGGATGTGTGGGGCCGAAGAATACTCTCAATCGAACATGAGTCTAGGGTCAAATAAGGACGGTGTGGCAGAAGTAAAGGTCTTTGGACATGACCTGGCCATATCTGAGTTCTTGTTGGTAAACAGTGTGTGAAAGAGTTTTGAACAAACCTAGGTCTAATATAAGACCTTAATAGTACAAGGATCTTATTTTCAAGAGAAGTGAGGCTGCAGATTACATGACTCGTGGCAGTGTGGCACATCCGTTTTTTAGGCCGGAATAGTTCTCTAAAGTTACAAAAGAACATATAAAGGCGCAACGTACAGATCTACAGTTCAAAAGATCTCTCTCTCTCTCTCTATCCATCTATCTTTCTCTTCATTGGCTATTCACTGGCACGGGTTAAATTGTCTTAAGATCCCTTTTCATAAGGATTTTTGCGCCTGACAAATGTATTTTAATTTTATTCAGAAGTGAATTCTACAGCACATGCCATGTGTTATTACTCAGTTATATTGTCTGCATACGATTGCACCATCTTGGAGATAGAACTATAAATTTGAATGTGCCACACTATTTGAATGGACTGGACGTGGGTAATAACGACTGGAACATACCACAAATTGGTAGTTTCAACTTTGATGGGATCTCTGGATATGTGGATGTCCAGAGTAACGTGAATGATCAGATCTAATGAAAAACCATCTACATAGGTGAATTATGAATAAAACAATCATCTTCACAAGGAGGACAAACCTGATACTTAAGACTCTCATTTTGAATTGTAGAATGATTTAATTTGCCAAAGAAGTGACATATTTATAGGAGTAGTTCTAGATCTGAAACTGAATTGAAATCAACATATCACCAAGGGCTCTTAAACATCCTCATGTGATTTTTGGGCCTCTTAAAAGCTTGATTTAGAAATCGATCATTATCAGACTGATGGTCGCCAATGCTTCTTTGAACTGAGGTGATAAATGCGCAAACTTTACTCAATAAAGCACTGGACCAATGCAATAGAACACCTCTTATTATACTATAAGTTTTGTCAAATGTAATTCCAAAAACTTTTTAATGCGTTATTCCTTGATCAGAATGAGTGGGGTCGAAGAAAACCCTCAATCGAACATGAGTTTAAGGTCAAATATAGATGGTGTGGCAGAGGTATTGGTCTTTGGACAAGATCTGACCATATCGAAGTCCTTGCTGGTAGAAGACAAAGTATGTGAAAGAGCTTTGTACACACCTAGGTCTAACATTAGGCCTTAATAGTATCAGGATCTTATTACATAACTCGTGGTAGTGTGGCACATCCGTTTTTTAGGCCGGAATAGTTCTCTGAAGTTACAAAAGAACATCGCAGATTGGTGCTTGAGCGCTGTTTGATTTCAAAATGAACCACATATAAAGACGGAACCCCACCAGATATAAAGGCACGTACAGATCTACAGTTCAAAAGATTGATCCCTCTCTCTCTCTCTCTTTTGCTCTTCATTGGCTATTCACTGGCACGGGTTAAATCGTCTTAAGCGCCTGACAAATGCCATTTTAATTTTATTCAGAAGTGAATTCTACAACACATGCCATGTGTTATTACTCAGTTATATTGTCTGCATACGATTGCACCATCTTGGAGATAGAACTATAAATTTGAATGGATTGATCTTCGGAGAGGAATGTTTTCGGGTTCACTAAAAGTCTGAATAAGGACTGAACGTGGGTAATAACGACTGGACGTGGTGTATAATGGAACATACCACAAATTGGTAGTTTCAACTTTGATGGGATCTCTGTTCCAGAGATCGTTATGATCCACTCTTGAAGCTACCCATGCTGATCTCAAGCATCTGTCTGCAATTGATAAATAATTCAAAGGTCCAATTAGTTTTAAGAGTAAGATCTATATTATCAATATAGAAACCATGCTGCATCGGTGCTCTTCCATAGATCTATATATCCTAACTAAAACATCCACGTGATGTAGCCACGACCCGTCCTTAAAAGAAAAAACCAAACGCACAAATATCAACGAAAGTTGTCTAGAATTTTCACCATGATCAATAATTTACTTTAATCAGAAAGGCTCTCTGTTTCTGACAAGAATTTCGTGTTACAAACAACAATGCATTCCTGCATATACCGATCTCTAATGACTTTATTCATCCCAGGACATGAAACCAACGGTTTATGTTGTTGAGCTCGTTCAACCCTTCATCGGTGTTTATCAATCGGTTGAGACGACTAGTTCTTGTGTCTTAACCAATGTATAAGCTCCTTCTGGTGGCCAGCCTGCTGAGTTATCTTAGTTCATGTAAATTTTACGGTTTTGGCCAATCCGTCATTAGATATCTTCGTCTGTATAAAATGCCGTTCGTTGTGACCCAAATATTTAACTTAAGCTTACTGGTGGAATTCTTCAAAATATTTACTCCATTGATTGTGTATCAGCTTCACTATAGTCAAGGATAGTTTTTGGTTCCCATTTCATCTCTTACCGAGATTTGAGAGTATAGATTCATATAATTTATAAAACTGGAAGGCGAATGAACTTGAAAGATATAGGCGTTGTGTGGAAAAGAGCTTAAGCTCATTATTAAAATTGAGGCGAAAAACTTGACGGTTGAAAAATGAACAAACACTTTTAACTGTATCAAGACAAATTATGTCAACACCAGCTAGACTTGAGGTTTTAAAATATTTTCACTACAAAGACGCGACTTAAGGACGGTCATATGAATACTTAGAGCAAATCTGTTTGTATGAGTACTCTAGTTCCTGAGTATGTGCCGTAATACAGAAGACAAAGGCACCTGGGAAGTTACGTGCGATGGTCTCTAATTGGATTTTAACTAACGGGACAGGAGCCCCAATTACAGTCTAACAATACATTTTTTTCAGTTTACCTTAATATTTGACATAGTAGAACATCTAAAACCACCATCATGCTTAAAACTGTTTGATGTTTACAAATCATAACCACATATGTCTACCTGCATATGTTATCCAACTTTTGGTGGTTCTTCAAATTTAACAATTTTGCTTATACCCACAAAAAAATTATTTATTAAATGTTTTAGTTACTTATACGTCGTTGGTGCGGTAGGCGTACCATTCAATCAAAAACCAACATATACGCTTATACATTATTTATTGCAATCAATTTATCGAAAATTGTCTGTATTGTGGACCACGATGCGATTATCGTTCAAAACAATTTGGTGTTGCAGCGCGAATGATGAATTTTTTTTCAATTTTTGGTTGAACCACGTACAGAAACACATCATGCATACACACACATACACATTCTTTCACAATTATGTTGTATAAAAACATTGGACCCATAAAAATTTTTGACAACATAATTATGATGATCGCGGTTGAAAGATCAAAACATAAAGATATCGCAACGTATATACATCTTACTTTGTTTTTCGTTTATCTTATCGTTATCTCTTGTGTATAGTCGTGGACGACACAAGGTAATGAAATAAACTTCTATTATATGACCATCAATGAACTGCAAATATGAATGAATAAAAATGTAATTATCAGCGCAGACGATTGACGACTGTAAATATTTACGAAATAAAAACTGAAAATTAATTTTCATTACCGTTGCCCAAAGGGATTATCCTATGCAACGTATAGAAACATAAAATAATCAACTATTTCCACCTGCCACAATTTTTTTTACGACTTTACTACAACTTTTTCGTAGCATCTTTAAGTTCATCTGCGTCTATATGTGTGTGTGTGTACAGATATACATTGTCACAACATAATTGATAATTAATTACTCAATCCATCATGTGATATGGGACGAATCACGATGTTATATATAGGGTTTTCCAATAAGAGGTTTCATTATGATATTTATAAAAAACGGCCGCTGCGACAACACTTGCAGCACCATACCTTACCCCCATGACCAATTCATAATTGTGACCACCTTTTCGAAAAATACACGGTCATAACTTTTCAATATCAATATCAATATCAATATCAATATCAATATCAATATCAATATCAATATCAATATCAATATCAATATCAATATCAATATCAATATCAATATCAATATCAATATCAATATCAATATCAATATCAATATCAATATCAATATCAATATCAATATCAATATCAATATCAATATCAATATCAATATCAATATCAATATCAATATCAATATCAATATCAATATCAATATCAATATCAATATCAATATCAATATCAATATCAATATCAATATCAATATCAATAGCAATATCAATATCAATATCAATATCAATATCAATATCAATATCAATATCAATATCAATATCAATATCAATATCAATATCAATATCAATATCAATATCAATATCAATATCAATATCAATATCAATATCAATATCAATATCAATATCAATATCAATATCAATATCAATATCAATATCAATATCAATATCAATATCAATATCAATATCAATATCAATATCAATATCAATATCAATATCAATATCAATATCAATATCAATATCAATATCAATATCAATATCAATATCAATATCAATATCAATATCAATATCAATATCAATATCAATATCAATATCAATATCAATATCAATATCAATATCAATATCAATATCAATATCAATATCAATATCAATATCAATATCAATATCAATATCAATATCAATATCAATATCAGTAGGTGAAAATGGGCTTCATCACTGAAGATGATTTTCAATGAAAATCCGGATCATTTTGACGACCCAATCAACGTCTTTTATGGTGATCGCTTGAGTTCTTGTGTTAACTGAACGTTATGCAAAATACGGTGTGTCCATTCGTGGAATTTCTAATTCCAACGATCGAATAGGAATCGACCAACCTGGGTCTTCTTCAATACTACAGCAGCAATGTTCTCAGTTGTTCTTAAGCGACGCACGCGGTTTTGATTCTTCACATCACTAACTTGTCCCAACAGCTCAAATTGTTCCACCAGTTTCACTATTGCAGGCCGAGACGGTGCCCAAATATACCAGACTATTCAAAATGAAACGTCTTATTGGAATACCCATTTATAACATGACAATAATTTTTTAACCACACCGTCTCATAGATAGATTGTCCGCTTAATGTGCTATATCTTCTCATTACGGATTCAAATCGACCGAAAGTGTAAAACACATAATTGTTTTGGTTAATGATCATGATTATTTGAATTATCGCTAAGCGCCTCGAACCTCGCTACGTTTATAGAAGAGGAAAATGCAAAAAGGAAATCAATTTGGGATTAACAAACATTTTTTTTGTGTTGTTGCACTATGTTGATCGACACGATGTTGATCCGACAGTGTCATCTCGATATATCTGTTTACAGCATTTTAGCGTTAACTGCAGTCGATCGAGCACAGACGAGTAAGGTTTAATGAACAGATAATTCAATTTTAAATATTCTTAACGTTTTGTGAAATATTAATTATTTTTTCGTTTTCGTATATTTACCTACCTACCTTTCGTATATTTACCTACCTACTTTCGTATATTCACCTATATCTTACCTATACACGTTATAATGTGAGAAAGAAAAGTCGTAAAAACCAAATTTGTTTGACTTGGGAAATATACTTTGACGTCGCTGGAAACCATAAAAGTATTTTATGACTTAACGATATGGAATTTGTGAATTTTCTTAAATATATTTTCGCGCGAATTCGTTCACAATATCGCGTTCCATAACTGCGCGGTTTTTTGAAACGCGACATTTTGTTCCACACGGTATTTTGACACACACCCATCTTCACATTTCCTTGTACAACTGAATGTGTCACATAAGAGTGATGGGTCGCCACTCGTCAGATTAAATATATTCCAAAATCGACGGCTGAACGACGGAACAATAAGACTGGTATTTAGATACCATTTCGTTTTGGTGATGAATCGTACTTCAATAACATGGCTGAATCAAAATATTGAGCATACGAACGGGATAAATCAGTGTTTCACAGAGTTCACGATACCATACAAGCTATATAGGACTTCCAGAAGAACTACTCAGAATTTATACTTACCTTTCTCCTATCTAGCTTTTCTACAGCTTCTTTGATCGACAGGAGGATCTCTTCTTTACTAAGAATATACATTGTTTTCTCTTTGACGTGATCTGAACAAGCCTCACTCTTCTTGCAGAGAGATATTGAGGAGATTTTTCCCAATCGAGTCCAAATTATGTGAGCAAGCTTAAGTGTTAACTACATTCCTGGACTATATGGAGGAAGGCCAATATGATGTTCGTGCATAAGGAAAAGGTCAACCTAATACCCAACCAAAGGCATGTATCAACCGATCAGCCTCAAATCGTTTTTTCTTAGTATGATGGAAAAGTTCTAGACCAACACAAACGAAGTTGGGCTCAATCGAGGCCAATTTGCAAAAAAATCGAGACCAACTTGCGTATCAAACTGGAAGTTTTTTGAAACGTAATTTGAAAAACACGGCAAAGTGACCCGGATCCATTTTGTCTTTACTACAGCATTTTCTCACATGGATTTAATTGATCCGCATTAGACATTTGCCTTTTGTGAACATTGGCAAAAAGAATCCCAGGTCTCGTTTCTGTGAAAATCGTTTTTGGGAGTTTTTGGACTAACCGCATACAATATAAATCAATACATAAGTGTTCCACAATATAAACTTTCTATCATTCGTTTTTTAATATTCGGGTTAATTCGATGAAGAAACATCCCTCGATGGTACGATTGAACCTTTTAAACATACCATCTGATGACGCAAATCGAAATTGTTTGACTCATATCTTCCTAAATTCGTATGTATATAATTACGTCCAGTGGCCCTGTATATCTGCTCATCTATTCGCTCTAACGTCTGTGATTGCTTTTTGGTTATTGAAAAGTAGCTTCAATATATTGACATTTGATGTTACCTCATTTGAACTAATAACTTAAACTATATTATGGTATGTTGGTTTATTTGCTGCACGTTATCCTGATTCAATCCTTCGATGACTTCGAAACTTCCTGGCTGATTCCACCGGTTTTCTTTCGTCATGATCAATAAGCTTTAGCGATTTTGACCTTTACTTCGACGGGTAATATTTCGTTCTCTCTCTCTCCACAATCTTTATAGTGTAAGCTAAATTCATCAGTCGGACTTACAGCTATACTCGACCGTAGATACGGTGGCCAACATTTCTTTAGTTGGTCTTCTCAAAATTGGACTGCATATTTTTGTTGTGGTTTAGCAATGGCAGATATTGTGATGTCCTAAACTGCTCTTTGAATATCTTGAAGCGTGTAGTTTACCTTAAATTTGAGAATATGTTGTACTTCCGAGATTTGTTGCTTGTATCTTGTAATCCACTAGGCCGGTTTCGATCTGATGATGACGTCATTGAATGACTGAGTGATCGAAAAGCTCAAATCCATCTCATCAGGCATATGTTACCGGACTTGATGTTCATACTGTGCGATTCGTATATATACTTTCGGTCGTGACGCGACTGTAATTTTTTGGATTTGATATTTTTGACAGAGATTTGATCTTTTCGATCACTCAGTCATTCAATGACGTCATCATCAGATCGAAACCTGCTTAGTGGATTACAAGAACAAGCAACAACCCGAAGTACAACACCCATTCAAAAATTTAAATAAAGCTATACACGCTACAATGTTCTTAAATTAACCCATTCTTCCTGTAGGAGACCAACAAATATTCCATCTATATTGACCTAAATTATGAGAGTGAACCAATGATTCATTGAATTCTATCTTTAGTCACCATTTTGACAGTGAGGCTTAAATTACTAAAACTTAGTTTTTCGATAGCTCATTTATGAAATGTTTACTTTTGAATCCTAAATGTTGGTGAAATAAAAGTAAAATCTGAACAAGTCCCATTGTTTCATTTGCTGGATGTCATGGCTTTGTAAGAATGGCTCTGGTCTGTTTCCTCATTTAAACTATGAAGTAGAGATTCTTCTACCAAAAATCGAGTCTAAGAACCCGCTAATTTGCGTATCAAATTATGGTAAATCTAGAAATAGACAATACCTCATGATCACTAAGGTGAATTCGCTCCATGCTGGAATATTCGCTCCTGCAGCTAGGTTATGCTTAGAAACGATTCCCATTAAGGTCCTTAAAGGGTATCCACAAAGGAGTTGAAGTATCACATCTGTTGTGGTCTGTCTTTGCATAGTCGAAGATTTAATGTCCTAGACTACCCGGCTTATCTGACTGCAATTATCAGTGTAAAACTTGACACAGCTACTTCACACATGCAAATGGTGTATCCAGGAAGTACTTTATGTTAATCATAACAAGGCAGTTGTTGTACTCTTTACGAGAAAGAGAAATATTACGCTGGTATCTCTCTTGCCAAAAGGTATGATTGTAAATGTTTCCAAGGTAGTCAATTTAGGATAAAAATCTTAATTCGCTTCGGGTAGTGTGATAATCTAAAACTGAGAAGAGAGCAGTACAACATTTATAAAAAAAAGTTCCAAGCATAGCCTGTCTAAATATTACGGATGCAATCAAAACTAATCCAACAGCCGCAATGGAGGCGCTCCTAGGATTGACTTTTTGGCACATGCATAGCAAAAAGTTTCATAAACTTGTCCGTGTACTCATACCGAATCTGTTATATTGGAGCATAAAACCACCGTCGTTTGAAGGAAGGCCCATGATAAGAATTCCCTTTTAGTCCTTGTGCACCTTTGCGTCCAAATAACATACGGAACTGCACACAATAGGGTTATGTACTATTGAATGCGAGCTTCCAAAACCACAAAGATCTATATATTGTATCAAACAGCCATGCAGTCTAAAATGGGTTGGGAATGTCTGAATACAACTAAACAACTGAAAAACAAAATAACACTCATGTGGGCAACAGGGCATACTGAAGTAGAGAAATGGCCAAAAAATCCTGGTCTTCGACAGGCAAAAATATTTATTTCACCTTCGAATCGAATCAACAAACTTCTCGTACTTGGTTTACCTATGAATTAAAGCTTTTAACCAGCTTTTACACAGGTCATGTTCTTTTAAGATATCATCTCAAAAACATGATCCAGCGTACGACATATGGTGCATCTGTGTCAGTCAATCCACCGTGTGTCAGTCAATCCGCCGTTATTTTCAACTGGCATCTTCAATATCTAAACGGGAAAACATTAAACCAGAATAGAGTAATGTGAACACCCCTCCCTCCTCAACAAATATATTGACAGGTTCACTGGAACCCTGAATATCGATTTTTCGATTAGAGGTTTAATTTAAGAAGGACGGAGTTTAGAAGATCAGTTTAGTTTGCAGTGCTTATGGCGATAACACCTGCATGCCCACCTAGAAAAATAAGTGATTTTGCCCTTCGGATAGATGGTTCATCCAGATCAAGTTAAAGGAAAAAATTCATTGGTTTTCTCTAGATTAAGGATAATACATATGGATGGTATAGATAATACATTTGGAAGTGCCTGAAGGCCTTTTATGTGATATAAGACCTCTAGCCCTCAAAATATCCTACAAGCTTCTAGCAACCAAATTTAAATCTGCGTTGTTTTGAACTGAGACCTTTTGTGGCCTTGATTGGTGTGCTGAATATATTCAGTGTATTATATTAACGTTCCCTGTTAAAGGTTCTAACGATTATATATCTCGTGGTTGTTCAGGGAACCTCAATATACATACATATAAGGCTATGTGAGCTGAAGCATATGTGGTATCTATAGATACACCATTTGAGACTGAGCCTATTTCTAAACATCAGCCTGGTTAGCTATCGGAACACTATGCGATTGGTCGGTCTTCAAATTCATGCATAAATTACATTTTATTACTCAGTTTACCTGCACTCATCATTAACATTACATCACATTATTAATATTTGGTTGTGTCTGTAACTCAAACTCTTATGGTACACAACATCACGTTCTTAGTGTTTTCGATGGAAAGTACTTAAGATAATGCAACAAATTTTTTCATATATGTTTATAAATGTTTATACCGCTATTGTTATAAATAAAAATAAATTATTTTAATTCATTATTAACTAAGCCTTTTAAATTATATCGTTTAAATGGTTTTAATTAACATAAAAAAAAATCCGCCATAATTTATACACGAACACATATACGTATGCAAAAAAAAACTAATTATGTACTATGCATGCACACATAATATGTATGTCGTCGTGGTATAGGTAGTCCATTAAAATAAAAATAATAAATCGAAACAAATTAATTATTTATTAATTACTACAATTTGTTGAAACACCACTGTACGTATCGATAAATTAATTAATTCATTAATTTTTTGATTATGGCGCAACTTCAGACAGGTATAAGCGCTTGTTCGACGAGTGGGTTATATAACGATTAATAATTAATTTAAACGTGGTAAGTGGACCAGCCAGCATGTTCGATTACTTTGAACGCACAAATATGTAGCCATCGAAATTACTTTATAGCTGCAACATGCTTGGTTGCTATGCGGGCGCAACTCACATCCCAAAACATTGCTTATCGCATCAGGATCCCAGAGTTATTATATACCATACTAAATTCATTTGTTTGCCTGGTACTATAGCATGTTCAGCAACTTCCGGATTGAACATATTGTTATCATACTGAATCTCCGCTTAAGTACCAAGTTTTGATCTGCAGTAATGAATTATGTAATATTTTAACGTTTGCCGAAGAACCAATGTAACATTAAATGTCGATATTTTCAATAGTCATGACACATTGCCTTAAGGCGTTGTTTTCTTTATCCTATATTCGGCGTTCAATTTGTTGAATACAGCCGTGTACCTGACAATTTTATCACTTGATTTTTTGCTATGATGACACCGACCAAATATCGCAGTGGTAAATATTTCGTCGTTTGGACCTTACGGTGCCGGATTCAAATCCCAATAGTGACCGGATACAGACAAAAGTTTTGACCATCTTCCATGTCAGTACTACAAAGGGTGGCATGGAGCAATCCAATGTGCAGATCACGACAGATCGAAATCAGTCATATAGCACTAAGCCCTCGATTAAGCTTCGGCGAAAGCTAAAGGATTTAAAAAATGAATTACGAAAAATTTAGGGGGGGCTTCCAGCCGAGACCTTTAAATTAAAGGATAACTGTAGTTGAAAATTAGCTTTTACAATCGGACTTAATTGCCGACTTCTTATCAACAATCGCAACTTCATATCAAACATGCCTGTTGCCAATTCGTATTCCTCTCTTTCTTTTAGAATCCCTGATTAAATGGTATCCCAATTCGCAAGAGTTGCTACATTGTATCTATAGTGTTGTAGGGTTGTCGTTATAATATTTTCCCATTAGCCATCAAGCTTATCGTCACATCTTACTAATCTGGAAACGGGGATGAAGGTTATGAAACATCTGAATCTTGGAAGAGCTTAACACATAGTTTCGTTTCTTTCTCAGGCGCGAATGATTTTCAAGATGTTCTCATGATTTGTCGCCATTTTATCACAAACCGAACGTCTGACCTTAAATTCTTCTTGTACTGATTTGTGGCCTACACATTGCTTCACATTGACTAGTAGTCATCCCATTCATACTTTGCAATTTTGAGGCTACGACTTGCTCACACATACCGTGTCTTGTCGACGCTGTTTCTTTTTTAAAATAAAAATCGTTTCAATTGGATCAAATCTTTCTGGACGTATTCACTCTTCTAACCAATAAATTAACTAAATAAGGATTTATCCAAATCGGATACTCACTGCTCAAGTGACCCGATCTACGTATGCTATTGTAGTGCAAACTAATCGTGCTTTATCTGTGGATCATTAGAAATATTCGAAATAAATAAATATAGAAAAACGCACAGATACTCCTACTATTATATAAGCTCATACGGCCCGACCATCGAAATCTTATTTCGATAATCCAAGGGAGTAACTGACCCACTAGAATTATATTATATATTCAGCTTCTTTATCAAAATGAACAAGAATACAATGCCATCGATTTTGGTAGTGCCAACCAAACTTTTGAGACTTTGAGAGTACCTTGGACCTCCCGTTACTCATTATAATAAAGTGTAAAAGAGGATTTCAAGGTTTGCCTCGCCCATATAACAAGCTATAGTTATACAAAATTGGAGAGTTGGACTGCGCCCGAAAAAATCGGTGATGTGATTTATATCAGGTTGCTGTTAGCGATGAGTTAGTTACACAAATATACAACGATGAAAATACTTATGATATTTTTCTCCGGTCCCAGTTTGCTCTTCTCCTCCTTCTTTGCATTCAAAACAAATGATTTTCCAGGGAACAATGTTCCGTGAGAATGGCGAGCAAGATCCTCAATGTACGTCTATCATTATTCAAGAACGACTGGGATCTTTGCTGATCTATTGATCAACCTACATCATATCCTCTTCTTGATTTTGGATAATCGACAAAAGATGACGTTGTTACATCTGGTGTAGATCACCAAAGTGACAACCGATATCTCTTTAAAGATATAATGTCACTTCCTAAAGTGAGCTCAGGTCCACAAAAGCATCCAACTGGGAATTGTCGTCTCTAAAAATTTTAATGAAACAGTACTGTTAACAATCGCCCTTATAGTCAGAAAGGATGCGGATACGACGATCTCTGCCATACGTCTACTTTGCAAAGAATGCTGCTCTTAAAATTACCGCCATTACCGCATGAAAGACAGTAGTGCATTTAGCAAGCGAGATAGATAATATTACCTCTGGGTTTTGCATTTTCAGTAGATGTTTCATGCTTGATTGCATTTCTCTTCTATATGTTTTTGCCAAGCCATTTTCCGATCTACCAGACCTTCAAATACTTGACTTCCGAAGAATGCGGGGTCGTATGAGCCCCAATTTTTGGAAGACTTAACTTTTCCAAAGTCGAGCGTCTAGTACCATCTCAGTTTTCCTAGGGTTGACTGATAGACCCTGATCACTAAACCAGGCTACTAGTATGTGTATCGCTATTTGCATGTGATCGCAAAGTACATCCGTATATTTACCTACCACTATTATAGCGACCTTATCGGCATAACCTTGGTGGTCAAATTCGTTGTCGTTTATTTGGACTAAGAGTGAGTTGACCATATAAGACATCACAAAAGCGAAGACAGAACTGTGCTCTGAGGAGATCCTTTTCTGTGGTCACCATCGTAATTCTCCTTGAATTAAGCATGACGTTAAACCACCGAACCAGTGTGGTTTCCATTTCATGTCTTTCAACTTCAGAGATCATTGCACTTTTCAATCCGCCCAACGACTTTATGGAGTGCTGTTTCAACAGATCTACCTTTCTGGTATGAGTGTTGTTTCCTAAAGTACCTATCAATAAATCGCTCTAAACATTCAAGTAGAAAGGCCGATAGGCCGAAATGGACAGGCTGATAGGCCGAAAACTTTTGATTTCCATATACTACATTAGAATTAGCACTTTCCGGAAAATGAGTTTTATTAAAACCTCTTACGCTTCCTGATTTGTACTTATATGAGTCCCATCAGGTTTCTCTAGAATTCCGATAGTGACCTTGATGTTACCACAGAGAACCTCTTGAGTTTAGCGGGTGCCGTAAGGATCTCCGCGTCCTAACAGAAAGATATCCATTTCGATGTTTTTTCACTTACAATTCATGGCATCACTAAGAAGTATTGTTTCTGCTTCCTAAATCTGTCCAATTCACTAGTCCACCATGGCGTCGCAGTTCTTTTAGACAAACTTAGAGGACAGCTCTTCTCATAGGCGCTAATTAGTGCCACACAAGTGTCTCTTTCATTTCTTCGCACTTTCAGATTTTCATTATTGAAGGGACTATAGTTGAGATCGAGTCTATAAAGTTCAAAATCAGTGTTTCTAGGGTTCCTAAATTCTCTAACTTAAGGTTTATCGCTTGTTATAGATAACAAAATGTAGATCATATAGAGAGTAACGTCAACTATGACCATGCAGAATGTAACTTTTCCACTTAGACTCCGTGAAGCAAGATTAAAATCATCATAAGGTATATTGCCCACATTCGAGATGACAAAGCCAAACGTGGACATGTATATTCTAAGAGGGAGATGCCTCTAGGATTGGTATCGGAGCTGCCCCATACTACGTGATGTGAGTCTGCATCACATCCTGCAATGTTTGGGATATCACGGTTTGCATTCTCTATTATTGCTTTGATAAACTCTTGAGTAGCAGGACGAACTTCAAACTCGTATGAGCACTAGAACCATACGCCTAATACGAGTTCCTTTACTTCAACGACGAAAAATGTAAGATTATAATAATTAAAAAAGGCGGAAATAATTCCAGAACTCAATGCCACTAGAGGCCCACGGTTCAACCCACATACACATAAAGATTAAAAACACTCAATCGTCACCAACCCGGGAATCGAACCCGAGACCCCCGAATGACATAGCGAGTACTCTACTTTCTCTGCCACGAGAGCGACAATGTAAGATCATAACAACCGATTTCATTTAGGAGTCTGTAATTGAAGTTATTACTAACAAGAACACATGCTCTAAGTCCCGAGCAGGTATCACTAACCAGGAAAGACCTGAGGTCTCTGGATTGATTTGATTTTGTACCCGTGAATCCACTGTTCTTGAATCCAAATGACTTATTTAGATATTAATGTACTAATGACATAGTGCTTAAATTGTTTTCTCTTAAAAGCGATCTGGCATTCTGGCAACTGATGAAGTCGAGCTACTGAATTTTTATAAAGCACTGCACTGGCCTTAAGAAAGTTGCGAAAGACTAAGTTTCGAACATATCAAGAATAAACTTTCCAACCAACTATATCGATAAGCATTGATTAATGTTCGTGGCGTGGCATACATATCATTAAATCGTGTTTGCATATATCAAAATAATTATGAATCAAAATTAATTAAATTACATACATGGATGTACAACAATTTAAATTTGGGTTTTAGTTGTTTTGGGTATTATTAAATTTATATAAAAATTAAATTTTATGATATTGGTTAATTCAAAAACTTGAATCTGAAATGACACCTTGCACGAAACTCCAATTAACGTGCATCTCCCTATATACACAATTATATTTAGTTTTGTTTACTGGGCGAACGTAATCATTGTTTGTTCAATTTTTTTACATGTTCGAGTACAAATAAGCTTTAATTAAATGTAATTATTTTTTGTATTTACAAAATACGAGAAATTATTTAACAATTCATGCACACTTGGAATTTATGTGTCAATACTTATTTAGTTTTAATCAGCTCCAATTAAGGCCGTCCAAATATATCGTTTATCGCGTTGCAATTCATTTATAGGTCATAAGTTACCGGTACTATGATGTGCGGGTTCATTTATTGCTGTGATAAATACATACAAGTCGGCTTATATCACAAATTTTTTCGGCTAACCGGATCATTTGAGCCTCCACCGAGAGAAAAACGTGAGTCAAAAACACCATAAAAACTAGGCCAATTTAACCAAAACCTTAGTATTATTCAACCAACTAAATGCCTTAGTAAAATAAATAACTAAACTTTTGGTTAAAATAATTTTTAATTTCAAACAACCCAACTTTGGTTATTAAAATAAAACATTTAGTTACTTTAACCCAAAATATTTGGTTATTTTTAAAATATAAAAAAAATAATTATTTTATTTTACATACAATTTAGTTAGTTTTAACAAGTTTTGTTATTTGATTTAGTCAATATTTGAGATTATTTGGTTGTAGATTAATTACTTGTTTAAATTTACCAAAAATTTAGTACATTTCAACAATTGGCTAGGATAAATTCAACTGCCCATAACATTTAAAAGTTCAGAGTTTCATTCCCATATTTTAGTGTTTTGTCATCACTCGCCGATGCAAGTAGCCGACTGTCACTCGCCCAAACAACATCGATTATGCCCAATTTGTGTGCTTCCCAAATATTTTGCTTAAATAAATTATTTCTCTCCACCTAGTATTGAACAATATTTTCAAAATGTTAGTAAAGCCCAATCTTATTTAAACTAAAAACTAAAACGCTGCTTACCAAATAAATCTAGATGTTTGGAGTATCGTCCAAAATTGGGAAGCATAAACGTGTTTTGACTGAACAAAAACAATACGATCTGATGTTTAAAATTGCATTTCTAATAAAATTCTGTTTTCTAGTAACCAAGAATTTTGATCATTTGAACTAAATATTTGGTTAAAACAAATAATTGTTGGTAAAAACATACCTTTACTTTAATCAAGGTATATTTTACCAAAATTGTTTTAAAAATAACTATTGTTTGGTCAATATTAATAAAAACTTAGTTTACACTGCTAAATTGTTTAGTCAAAACTACTAATTAATAATAAAACTTAACTTTGTTATTTTTAATATATTCTTAGGTTATTTAACTATTTTTTTAAGATAATTTAACCAAATTCACGTACCAGTATTTTGGTTAGCTAATTTTTGATCAATTATTGATTTAACCAAGTTACTAAATTTTAATTTTTTAAATTAAAGTAGAGAATTGGTTAATATAACCAAAAAACTTGTGTTAAAGTAACCAATTTGTATTACTTAGACTTTGGTCATAGTATTTTTTCTAAGTGTCAGAGGAAGTAAAATATTCTTAATGTTCATCTCTGGTGCGTCCGGCAAGTTAGGCAGACTGTAAATTGTCTCGACTAATCTCGATCAACAATAAACAGTTTATTATTTAAAACAAACTCTTTCCAGCGATTGAATCTGGATTTTCATGAAATATTGCAGGAAGTGGGAGACTCATCAATAAAATCCACAAGAAAGAAAGTTGTCATTCCCATTCATATTTCGTTTGTTGATTTAGAAAGTTATTCACTTTCCCGCATTCACAGTTGATGAGCATACGTCGATAATGGCAAATGTTTATGTCACTGTTAGAGTTTTTGGAATGAACCACGAAAGATTTAAACAGTCCGTAAGAGTTTGCCTTGTTTAAATGTCCCTCATGTATATATCAGTGTAGATATACGTTGTATCAACAAGATGAACTGGTTCAGACATTTTACTTAATTTTCTTTGCCATGAAAATTATTGTTTAAATACGTCGAACCAAACATTGAAGAATACACGATCGAAATATGTCAAAGGACATTTAATGAAGAATTGTGTCGAGTTCATTTAAACAAACCGGTTTAAAATACAAAGAAAAGAGGATCGTTTTGATTTAGGATCCGTAGCCGTTGGATTTCGACATTTATGTACTGTAACTCCCCATTTAAGCAAGTAATTATATTTTTATTGTAGTATGGCAACTACATATCACCCGAAAGGCATATACATATGCTACTAGACTTGTTTTTCTCTACTGAGTGATACTTATATAAACTGTGAAGACATGCTGCGAAAGTAATTACCAATTAAACAAAATATTTACTATTTTTACTTATTTAAGTTGCAACTTTGTATTTGATGAACGATATGGGATTGTGGCGTTCAGAGCAACTTAAATAAATCGGACAGTACGAAACCAAGTCCGGTAGCATATGCATGATGAGATTGATTTGATCTTTTCGATCACACAGTCATTCAATGACGTCATCATCATCAGACCGATCTGAAACCGGCCTAGTGAATTACAACATGCAAGCAACAACTCAAAATACAACTCACTCAAACGCGCGATCCTTCATGTAAAGGTTGATAGCTACCTTAAACTTGTGCATTTTATACTCGAACGGAAACTGAAAACCAGCCAGTGAATTCCACTTCTTAGATGTTCGATAAATAAATTCGCGCTTTGCATCTTCAGTTCGAGGTTTCGGCAGCTTCACCGTAAATCTATGCGTATAACCCTGTCCTGGCATAACAAATGGTGGTATTTTCTCCTTTAATTCTGCAGAACATTTACCATTTATTAATCTATAGAACACGCAGAGTTCTGCAACATCTCTGCGGTGTTGTAGGATGTCTAGATCTTTCGTAAGTCGGGGGTTTCGTATTATTCGAATGCCACGCCGCTGAACTCTATCCAGCAACTGGAGAGCAGTGCAACATGCTCCACCCCAAACCTGACAGCAATATTCTATACACGATCGAATAAAGGTTTTATATATCTGGAGAACCTGATGCGATTTAAAAAATAATTATAATTGCTATTTACATATAAAGGTACACGCTTCATTGGTAACCCTGCCGGCTCTGTTAAGGGAATATTACACGTCAATATCTATTCAGTAAATTCCATTTTCTCAACTGAGAAGTTAATTTTTGATTAACTTCTCACAATGGAATTAATCTGCCTTCTCTCAATGGTGTTCCATGTCGCGCTTTCAAGGCACAGATATTTCCAGGAAGTTCGTTTCATGCTGCAACAAAGCCAAACACAAATAAGGTTGACGAATGCGAGCACTCACAAACACAGCATGCAGTCAGGTCGGTTTCATGTCGCAACAAGCCAAATCACTAAGCGGGCGGATTCAGACACCCCTCTTCCTACCCCCAGTCGGAGATTGCCAGTGTAAAAATGCGAATTGTTATATTCACAAGAACATTTTCGATCTGATGAGTGATGGTATGAACACCATATTTCGTAAAGGAGGTTTAAAAGAAATCGTCAGGGTTCTTAAACAAATAATTAATTCAACAAGTGTATGAAACTGTATAAGCTCCAAAATAATGATAGTACTAAATGATTTTAACGTCGAGGTTCCTTCAAAATTTTAGTTCTTAAAATTAGTCCTAAATTTTTTTTTATCGCTACAATCTGTTTCGGGGCTCGAGGCACTTCCAACTCTTTCGCGGTTTGCTTATTTACGTCCTTACCTTACGCTACTACAGCCAAATCGATGACGTACGGCTATAGGTCCGATTTGCGTAGAACCATCTGCACATTGCATAGCTCCATAACAGCCTATAGTACTGACATCGAAGATGGGTTGGCTCATGAGTTCTGCACTCCAACAAGGGGTCCTAGATGTGTTTATTCACACGGTCGTAATAATATAGTGAAAACTACCTTTTGCTTCCTGTCCCTATCGGGATTCGAACCCGGTACCTTCCGTTTCAACTGCCGCAGTTTTAACCCTGCGCCACCTGGGCAAGTTTGCTCTAAATTGTAAAACTAATGTTAAGGACCTAGATAGAACATTAACTGAAATGTTAGGTGCGATTCAGTTGTATAGCATACATATGAAAAAAAACATAGAGACCCGTTAACGTATTGGTTAAAAAACTACATCATTTCTGCAAGAATGAAAACTACTTAAAACGAGGTTATACATGACTGGAGCAGTTAATTAACTGAACTGGCAAACAAACGAGAACCTAAATATGTTTATACTTATTATGGGACAATGAGGTGAAAATGTGTGTGAAAAAACTCTTGTAATCCTAAGAGTCGTAGCAAATTAGACCTCCACAAGATAAAACTGGAGTAAACAATTCAACGAGTCCCAATATTCTCTCTGGAAGCAAACAAAAAACCTAAGTGACTTATAGTTCCGATTTCACATACATATATCAAATAGAAATAGAAGGATGGGTCAGAAACAATGTTCAGAGGTAAAATTATCTTGGAATCATATGCTAACCATTTACGAGATGAAAAGAAGAGGTGTACAGTTATGTCCTAGTTTAATTTCATAAAGATATTTTCTCAACCTCGCTTCATTTAGACTAAAGAGTTTAACACATATGTGGAAGGTAGTTGAAGTCGAATATGCATTATACAGTTGCAACCTTGATGAATTAAAAACAATAATAGAAATAATTAATCATTAATTGAATTCCAATCACTCTACAATTGATTAGGAACAGGGCTTTAACAAAGTAAAACATAAAGGACCAATGCGCTAATTTCCATATAATCTAAGGAAATAATACATTCTAACATATCAGGTAAGAAGTGTGATGTCAATTCTGAAATGAAGAAAATTAACGCAGGAGTTCCTCGAGGGGTCCTCTTCGGATGACACTGCAATAATGGCTTTCGGTAACAGGAGTGATAAATTAATAGATAAACTACAAATAGCTATATCACAAATAAGTGAACTGAGGGATGAAGAACTAAATTAAATCAAAGTAGATCCTTCTATGTCCAATCAACCAGCAAGAAAATTTCATACTAATCAGAATAAGTCTGGAGACAACAAGTCACTTCGTAGCATAGAAGATGCAAGGTGGTATATTCGAAATAGGTAGATCTCTGCAAGAACGGCATTAACAAATTTTCTCAGTCACAAATAGAGACTGAACTTGCCAATAATGACAACATAGTCGGCAACTCAAAAAGTAATACTCTTTGAACTGCCAATGTTGTAGAGAACAACAAATCAAAATATAATTTTCAATCAAAAAATAATCTTAAAAATCAAGTGTGTGAAGTTATCCCAGAAAAAAATAAAATGTTCATCAGGTAATACTAATTTCATCCCATGAAGAAAATCTAAGGACAGTTTATTAGCGGCACAAATCAAAATGCAACAAGCGTTTTATGAAAATATTTGAAACAAACTAGAGTCTATCACCAATACCGTGGCTGACTCACGCAAGTCATTAAAGCGACTAGTTTGATTAGAAGAAAAATCCATAGAATTAAGAAAACAGGAAGTTAAATTGAATCAACGGGAAATTGAGTTGAAAGAAAAGGAGGTTAAATAAAGAGAAATGAGCAGTTGGATAAACAAAAATTTAAATTAGGTGACTACCGATTTTTATCATTTGATGTAAATAATTAACATTTTTTATTTAGAAGTAAATACGCAACCAAACTTGTGACTGAAATAAATAATTTTATTTTGAAATTGAAATCTGATATGAAATGAATTTAAATAAAAGTTTATGTTATTGAATTTAAAATGTTCTGCCGTGTTCTTCTTGCTGCAATATTATCCGGTTCATTTGATTCTTGATAATTTTCTTCATGAGAATCTTTATCTACTGTCTCTTTTCTAAATCATTTGAAACATTATAAAAGAGACTCATATTGTGGAGCATGACACACACGTTGATAATTTGAGCCGATTTTTTCGGAGTATAGTGTAATTCACGAGCACCCAGTAGACACCGAAACCGAGCTTTTAGTAGGCCGATGCACCTTTCAACAATATTTCTCGTTTTCGAATGTACATTATTAAATGAAGCTTCTCTGCTTCCTTCGGCGGTCGCTATGAATGGAGTTATGAGCCAGGGTTCTAAAGGATACCCTGAGTCATCTAATAATGAAAATAAAAATAATAGTAAGAAAGTTTAAAATATTGTAGCAAAATGTTTGTATTTACCAAGCAGCCAGTAATTGGAATAATCAGTGTGTCGTCGTTGTAAATGCTGTCGGTAGCTACTTATACTCCAAACTAACGAGTCATGTGAAGCTCCGCCGTATCTTGCATCAACCGCCATTATGCACATTTTTGATCACATGCCTAGATTGAACGAAAATGTTAAATTAATCTATTATGGAATACAAACATATGGGTTGTAAAAACTAACAATCATTGTATTTACACTGTGCTTGCCCTGCCGATTGAAATACAGATGCTCATTATCAGTCGGGCGTACAATGTTGACATAGGTCCAGTTTTGGTTTTACCAAAGAAACAATTTGTCGCCATCGGATTGACGAAATGATATCCACTTGGCGTATATCCGATTCTCAATTGCGGTGAAAACTTCACCCATCGTTTCGGATAAAGTGGACTGCGACATACCGATTAAAAAATCTTACCCCACAGTTTGTTGGTAACTACCCTGAGCTACAAATCTCAGCATAGCTGCAATCTAAATAACGTTTGGAATTGATGTTGCCCGTGCCCGTTTTGGCAAAGCATCGTCAATCTCTTTCAATAAATAATTCACTGCAGCTTTCGGCAATCTAAACAAATCCAAAAATCTGAAATGGGTAAATATTTGTTAGTTTTATCCCCATACAGATATATATATATATATATATATATATATATATATATATATATATATATATATATATATATATATATATATATATATATATATATATATATATATATGAACTATTACTTGTTAACAGAAAAATGGTTTATCTACTTACGTTCTGTTAGGAAGTTGAAAAATATCCGATTTATCTCGAACTTGCCGATATCTAATTATCCCCATCATCGCTATCACTTGATAAGTACAAACCTATCGAATCCATTTACGATTTTCACTTTCTAAGTTAATTAAACAATTCAATCAAAATTACCGAAATCCTTTTTTTTAATGAAAATTAATCAAATTTATACACAGAAATTAAATGTCAAACAGTTGAAATTTATTGTGACTACACTGTCATTTAAGGCTATTTCACGTTAAACAATTCCCTATATCAACACTACAAAAATTAAAATAAATCATACGTTCGTATTCAGAAATTCCAAAGTATTTACGGATCGACTAGCGTTTTGGCTTTTAATGAAGATTCGTATCGTATACAGAAATAGGGCCCCAGTATATCCTCCAAAGACAAGTATTTTGACTATCGCCAAATATCCAACATTTTATTCCGTGAGCAAACTAGCTCAATAGTTACATACTCTCCTCCAAAATTTCACTCCCTTTGTTAACTGAAATAGATCAGTATTTGAGTACATATTGAAACCGAAGTTGTGATGTAGGTACCATTGTACCAACCTAAACATCATAAATAACAACCTTGTATACAGTAAAGTACAATACGTTTTTCAAGATTGTGGCTAAGCGACCACAAAACGAGCAAAACACCTATATATAAGAGAACTAAGAAGAAGAATTTAAAATATAATAAACACGAAAAGAAGAACAGCAAAAAGGTGTTTAAAACTCTCTATCATTTTCAATTATGTACATTAATTATCTGTTTTCTTATCGCGCGCAAACGAACAACAACAAAGTGCTTTTGTTTTTCTTTTTAAAGTACAAAAATTATTTTTAATTGTTATTTTTTCGCGTAATTTAACTTTATTTTTTCGTTGTACTTCATTTCATTATTTATGCCATCGCGTACTTGTATATGTATATATTCGTGATATCTTAAAGTTTTATTACCCAAAAATAAGTACATTCATGATAGTTTGAAGTATATTCTTAATTTGTTTTAAAAGTAAATAAATTGATAAAAAATGTGTGATGATGACTGATGAGTTTAATTAACATAAATGTTGAATTTATTATTGTACGTACATCGTCTCGTGTAACGTTTTCCATGTACACAAACGTGTAGTTTGAAGGACTCAATTCCGTGTACATGATATTAATAATCTATGGCTTAAGGGCTGTAGACGGTCCATAACCGTGTCTTAACTGAGATCTTTTGAACCAATTATATATATATATATATATATATATATATATATATATATATATATATATATATATATATATATATTGTAGGTGGTCAGCCAAACGATAGCTGTCAAACAGAATCGCTTTTTTAGGCATGCAGTTCCCTCCACACTTATTTTAGGCAACGGACTCGCCGTCAATCAATTAATTTTTAAAATAATAGAAGTTATAGAACTCAGATTTATTTGTATAATATGTTGGTCTCAAGTTTTGAGAAAAGTTAGCAATAGTTTGTAAGACATAGTATTCGTATATGCGTTGATGTTTGCGAAAATAAATCAAATTCAGTTATTTAAAAATAAATGAATATCAATAAAAATAAAAATAATTGCAATAAGTCATTTAAGTCAAATTTTTACTAACTACTTCCATCCTTGAAATTCCATTGCCCCAATTACTTCCATACCTGTACAAAGTTTTTGTACTGCTTGTCCCATAAATCCTTATTTGTTTTAAATCAGTATGTGCCGATCAATCAATTGTTTCCTTCAATTTGTGAACGAGATCATTGTCCTGCTGGTAATTCTGATTCGATGTTGATTGATTTTTACCAAAATCTATTCAAATCTCCAAAATCAAAAACAAAATTTAAGTTCCATTTTAAAAATTTTGAATCTTTTAAAAAAAAATCTTTGATTCAAAGTAGTAGTATTTAATATTCAATTATTTTATTTTTGATTCAAACAAGTTGTATTCTTTATTTTATATTGCGCCCAAATTTTATTTTTGAAAGGCTCAAATGCTCAATACTAAAAATTATTTTTTGAAATGAAAAGTTTGTACCTTTAATTTAAATTCAATAATTCATAAAATTTAATTCACATAAAATATTTAAAATAATTCGTGTCATTTTATTTAAAATAATTCTTGTCTTTAAAAAAAGTCTTTGAACCAAATAAATATTTTACTTTTAATGATATTACTTTTTCTATAAACAACTTAATTCTTTATTTGGTATTACGCATTAAATTAATTATTTTATGGTGCGTACACGTACGTGATCAAAAAATGATTCGCGAATCAAACCAATCAAATCATTGGAAACATATACAATTTTTTCCGCCTGTGATGAATTTATTTTAACTTTGAGCAAATTTTGATCGCAAACATCCAACATAATATTGGTCGTGTTCAAGCGGGAAGAAATGGTAAAAAAACCATGGTATTTTATCCTATCCTACCATCATTCTATGGTATTTTACGTCAAACCCGCTTGAACAACCAAAATTGGTAAAAGTGGTTACAAATGTGATTCAATATTGTTTTTATGCGCTTCATAATATAAACATAAATATAATTGTCCAAATAATATCTCACATAATAATAAATTTAATTTCTTTACATTCACTAAAATAAGTTTTTTTTCTTCAATACAGTTAATTTTTTTTTGTTGTTTTAAATTATTAGTATAGTATTGATTTTTAAATTTTTTTAAGGTTTGAATAAATTTTGTTAATACGTGTACATATTTAAATAGTTTATATTTAAATTTATGTGTGAATTATGTTCGAGGGAAGTGACAGTGAAAGTGAAATGGACGACGAAATGGCTTTGTTGTTGTATAATGAGAAACATTCCAACATAGACAATTTAGAAAATGTAATTGAAGCGTACTCTGAAATACAATTTCGAAGGCATTTCCGGTTGTCTAAACCCATTATTAAATTAGTTGTAGATAGTTATTCAAACCACTGTTTAGAAAATAATAAACATTTTCTATACCTTACTCCAAAAATGCAAATATATATGTTTGTTTGGTATTTAGCTAATACTGAAACTTTCCGTCAGCTAGGTGATCGTTTTGGAATAAGCCGTAGTTACGCTTTCTACGTGGTTTCCCAACTTGCAGTTATCTGCTTGCCACGTTGTCTAGTCGCTCCATGTATTGATCGTGGTGCCGTTGCCTGATCGCTCTATTAGACAACCTAAACTCTAAGAGACGATCAATACTACTACGCGAGCGTCTATTATGACACCGTGAAGGTCTTGGCTCTTCCTCTTGGATGCTAGGCTCAACATTTACCTCTTCAACCAGCACGTTTCTATTTAGACTAGGGTTCCGAAGACTAAGATCCCGAGTTGTGTCCGAGAATAGCCACTCCTCCGTAAACTCGGGTTCATCAAAATCTAAATTGACAGCATCAGAGCTGGCTTCGGCTGGTCTATCACCAAAAATATTGTTCATTTCATTGAAATATTCAAATGTTGAATGGGATTGCCCACTTGTCCGCATTCTATCTTTCGCCAACTTAAACATTTTTAATAAATTTCGCCATTTGTCTTTGATTTGCGGCAAAGAATAATCCTATTTAAAATAATTACATAAATACAATTTTCATTTTTAAACGCTTATAATTAATTAAGAACTTACATCTTTCGTATTTAAATAATTTTTCACATTCCTCCACATGTCTCGAACCCCACGAGGAGCACATCGCATATCTCTGTACTTCTCGTAGGCTTCGATGAGCATTTTTGTTGCATGTCTGTTCCACATTTTTCAAAAAAAACAAATTTCAAACATTTTTCAAATAACTGAACTTTCAAAAAAATTTAAATCAATTTTGACAACTACAACTCAAAAAATCGGAAAAAAATTTTGTTTTTTTCTTTGGAAATGAGTGCGTTTTATGCCAAAATTTGGTAAAATTTACCATGGTTTTTTTTACCTTTTTTGCCCGGTTGAACATAAAGAATGAAAAAAAAAGAAATATTATTAGCAATAATTACGCTCATTATATAAAAATTCTCTCGAGAGCTTGTTTTCTTACTCGAACCACCTATGAAGATTTGTTCGTCTGTGGACTTAGAATTGCAGGCTTCTGGTCTGTCTAAAGCTATTACAACAGCGTTTGAGACTTCGTGTCCACTTGTCACGAACCAAAAAACTCAGAACAAACCTTTCTGGTGCTCCACTTTAAAAAAGTTAAGGAAGACTACAAGAAAGCTGAAGAATAAGGCAACAAGATCTTATCTTCAGTCTGATTGGGACAGCTTCCTAGCTGCACAAAAAGTGAACAAATAAGAACTAAGAGCATCGCAAAGATCTGCCTGGGTAATCTTCTGTGAGGAGCTTAATAGTTTACCTGCTGTAGTTAGACTTAACAAGTCACTGAGCAGGAATAATACCTGTAGACTTGATTCACTTCGTCTACCTAATGCCAAGCTTACATCCTCAAAAAAGGAAGTAGGTGATATACTTCTCACTACCCATTTCCCGGGATGTAAAACCATTAATACCGACAATTTTGGTGTAGTGATTAACAATTTGGATGTAAGTCCCAATTGGGACTTAGCCTGTGGATTATTTAATTATGATGTCCTACGTTGGAGCGTATTCTCTTTCGAACCCTTCAAATCTGCCAGTCCTGACGGTGTATTTCCTGCTGTATTACAGCATGGATTTTCTCTCATTAAGGAACATTTACTACATCTGATCCAGGCATGTATCGCTTTTAGTTCTGTTCCACAATCTTGGAGCAGAAGTAAAGTAATTTTTATTCCTAAAATTGGCAAGTCGGACTACACTGACCCCAACTAATTTCGGCCTATTTGTCTGTCATCAACCTTTCTGAAATCTTTAGAAAGGATTGTTGATAAATTTATTAGAGACCAACATTTAGTTACCGCTCCGCTCAGTAATAGGCAACATGCTTACAGAGTTGGCAAATCCTGTGAGACTGCCTTACATGAACTCGTAACTAGGATTGAGAGATCTATGCACAGCAACGAGTTTCTTGTGGGCACTTTTTTGGATATTGCGGAAGCGTTTGATAATACTTCATTCGCCTCGATTACGAATGCATGTACTAAATTTGGTATCGAACCCTACATTATCAGGTGGATTAAATGTATGGTGGATTAAATGTATGCTTGAATGTATGCTTGAATATTGCATTGCAATATACGAGGATTATTATTGAGGATACCTTTATTTTAATCAAGGCTTCCAGATAATGCCCGCAGGGAGGTGTGCTTTCACCCCTGCTGTGGTTTCTGGTTATTGACGAACTTCTTGTGAATCTTCGTGATTCCGGTTTTGTCGCCCAAAGTTATATTGACGATCTGGTTCTGACAGTTTCAGGCAAGCATCTGAATGTCTTATCAGATTTAACTCAGCACGCTCTTCTCATCATAGAACGGTGGTGTCTGGATAAAGGTTTACATATGAACCCATCTAAGACCGACTTGGTTATATTTACAAGGCATAGAAATACTGCAGCTTTTTCTGTACCATCACTTTTTGGTTGTAAGGTTAATAGCTCAGCCTACGTCAAACACCTTGGAGTTTTTCTGGATAACAAACTTTCTTGGAAGTATCATC
Organism: Tipula lateralis; assembly: GCA_963932295.1. NCBI lineage: Eukaryota > Metazoa > Arthropoda > Insecta > Diptera > Tipulidae > Tipula > Tipula lateralis. The sequence goes on from OZ010737.1 coordinate 125,914,462, forward strand.
TGGACTTTAAACTACAAAAAGCCACTGCTATTTTTTGGCAATGCCGCAGAGCTTTTGGTAATTCTTGGGGATTATTCCCCAAAATGTTATATTTTATCTACAACTCACTGGTTCTCCCAATGCTAACTTATGCATCTGTTGTTTGGTGGCCAATGGTTAAAGTTAAATCTTTAATTGTTAAACTCAATTGCTTGCAAAACTTCGCTTGTCGAGCTGTAACTGGAGCCATGGCTTCAATCCGCTCCTAGCTGTGGAGCTAATTCTCTCCCTACCCCAGTTACAATTCTTCATATTAGGTACAGCTTGTTCGGCGGCCTTTCGTTTGAGGTGTGTTGGGGCGTGGAATGCTCTCGGCACTATTTTAGGCCATAGATCTATTCTTAATGAATTTAAACTGGCTATGCCAGAATTTGACATGGTAACTGATAGGCTTCTGCCTGTCTTTAATTTCCATAGATCATTTAAGGTGTTTCATCCATCCAGGGGTATGTAGTTCTCACCAGATTTTCTCAAACAGATATCCGAATCGCTTGTATTCTTTTCTGATGGCTCTGCCACTGAAAGGAAACAGGTTTTGGTTACATGTCCTTCGCAAATCTGAGAATCTCTGAAAGTCTGAAGATCTACTATACTATTCATCAAGCGGAATTAATTGCGATTACTCACTGCGTGATGTCAGCTTTTAATCTCGTGGCCGACGACAAAGAGATTATATTTTGTACGGATAGTAAAACTGTCCCTAACTCCTTGAGCAACCCTCTAACCAGCTCTAAACTGGTACTGGATTGTACGAAATTTCTAAATCTCCTTGGTCGTAACAACAAGGTAACGATCATGTGGGTTCCTGCCCATTGTGACATTGAGGGCAACGAAATTGCAGACAGTTTGGCTAAAACTGGTTCTCACCTATATTTCGTAGGTCCTGAACCAGCTGCACCTTTACATACTTATAACGTGAAAAAACAATTAAAACAGTTACCCTATCGAATCTAAAGCGGACGTGGTCAGCTACCGCTACTTGTCGTAGTGCGAAATACTTTATCAGAGGGATTAACTCTAACCTGACAAATTACGTTCTTTCATTGAAAAAGGACAACTTGAGAATTTTAGTCTCTATACTTACTGGCCATGGCCGTTTCAAAAGCCACCTTCATCGCATGGGACTCGCCAATGATGCCGTATGCGACGAATGTCTGGAAGATGTTGACGATAGTTTACACTTCATCAGCAGTTGTCCAGCTTTCGACCGTATGAGATTTCTTGTGTTTAGCTGCAAATTTATTCCTGTAAATCTACTGTCTTCCCTGCCCTGGTTCAAATTGCTTCAGTTTGCTAAGGTTACAGAACGCGTCTGCAAGCTTTCATGTAATCCTAGGTTTGCACCATGGGCCCTTTGTGGCATTGAGTGCGGAACCTTATAAGGTTCCAACCAACTTTAATAATAAAAAATAATAATAATAAAGTAAACGCTAGAAATTTTTACCTTTACTACCCAAAACATTTTACAACTTCAAGTCAAAGATTGAAATTAAAGTAATAAATGCTTTCGGCCAAAAGACTAAGTGTTTTATTGAAACAACCAAAAGTTTAAACTCTATAACTACAAGATTTTAGTTTAAAGCTTAAATTAATATTTAAACCAAAGATTTTACATATTTTACAATAAAATAAAAAAGGTTTTACGCAAAATCTATAGGCGAAAATTCTTTGACACGAAGAATAAAATTTTTAGCTTAAAGTAAAATTTTTCTCAGTGAGGCAAAAGTGGAGTGAGAAGTACGGTAAAAATGAAACAAGAAATAATATTTCTAATTCCCAAAATTCCCTTTGAAGTTCTCACACGTGTGCGTTTTTGGTCGGCACCCAACACGCGTCTAGTTTTTTGAGTGTTATATAGTGTGCACACGTTCATCTTGGATACCTACTATATCAACCATCTCGCGTACTTTCACTCTGCGGGCTTGCAATATCGTATCATAGATATTGTCAACGATTTTTCATTTATTGTGTGGTGACTTCATTTGGGCGTCCTGAATGTTCGGCATCAGTTGTGCTCGTAAGACCACAACGAAAATCAGTAAACCACATGTGGACCATTTTGAAGAGTCCCCGTAATATTTCAAGCTTTGTTTTGGTGCTATCAAAACTGAACTAGAATTTTAATTTGGACTGGTGACAGATGATATTGATACATGACATCTGGGTTTTGCGATTGTCACGCCCTTTTTTGCAATTTTACCAGATTTCTTTCTTTACATTTTACAACAAATTTATTAAAGAGTCGCATCCCAAATTTGAACCAATTATTTCTTTCTTATTATATTTTAAATCATGCCAGTAATACTTGAATCCACCAGGTTCATCTCAATTATACTTCCTCTCGTCCAAGAATATAATATAATTCCAATTTGGTCCCGATTTGACTTTTGCATTAATATTTTGATCATGATTTCTCAGATACAATTTTTTTTTATAACCAGTTCAGTTAGGTTTTAAGGCCTTCTTTACCTTTAAAGCAATTCTTAAAATTGTTAATAAACGTTCGTGATCTTCCTTTTATTTTATATCGATTTACCGAAATCTTAGCTTGGAATCTTTCTAAATTTTAGTGTTTTCCCTTTTTGCCCATTTTTCCTTAATAATGTCACGAATTAAAAGATTCATTCAAAATACACTAATAGTAAACTAATTAAATCAAACGCCCGACCTACTAAATGACTTTAATTGTACATATTTCACAATTACTTTATGGTGCAGCAGAACATTCGATTGTTTTTCCCTGTTCAAACATGATTGCTAAGTTTAAAATTATATTTATTTATATTTCGTGTAATTTAACTATTATAAGCATTCGAAACTATGTGTGGCTTTATTTCGCGAACTGTATACCACATGACAGTACGGATCGTGATTGAGTGCGGTAGATGATCTTGATTTTTGTAGGATGCTAGAAATGAGACCTATTTCTACCTTGATGGAAATTCCGAGTCTACCTAATTTTGAGTTTTCTGAATGATACAGCGATTAGGTTACTAAGTAGAAGTAGTTTCCTCTCTATGTAGTTCTAGAAGCACCTCATTGAACAGACCCAACTTTTGTCCTCATAGAGCAATAGTCCATGAAATTCAATTCACGATGTTATTATTCATGCACTCTACTTCATTTGCTAGATTTTGATTCTTTCCAAGGTTTGGGTTGATCGTTACTTAGAAAATGAATATGATTCTCGCCTCATCTTAGATCACTATAATTTTCATTTCACATTTTGGATAGGGTGCATTTGTTTTTTATGGTTGATAGAGTTTTAACACTGTTGTTCCTGTCCACTGAATGGCTTCTCTTGTTATTATATTTGAATTTTTATCAACAACAAGTTACTCCTTTTGATATTGCCATTGTTTCGCCAAAATATCTGAAGGATATAGAAATCTGCACTGGCGGAGATCAATAAATTATCTTCAGCGTACATCACAGTAACTATCGAGTAGGAAAAGAAACATAATTGAGAAAAATCGAATGTCCTGAAAATATAGCAGGTACTATAATATGCTTTTTATATAGTGCATCAATGTCTCGAAAAAGACCCTAAATGAGTTAAAGTACGTGGTTTAATGAAAGAGTAAATGTACTCGACAAAAGTAGAATACGAATAGTCTAGATAGGCAAAAAGAGTGCTTTAAGTAGTAATAAGCTGATAGAAAACGTGAAAGAAGATGTCAACATAAAACCTTTGGGCCTGGTTTACTAAATCGGGATCTAAACCGTCACTCCAATTTTATCGTAAACTCCCTTATTCGTCACGCCTAAAAAAGTCTCTATGGAAGTGATAGTTTAAAGAAAAGGAATTTTCTTTAACGCATGGAAAACTAAGCGGCTTCTGATCGAAAATCTTCACCAGCATATTGAACTCTATAGGTATGTCATATATGTACAGGGTGTCCGCCGGGAAGGTATACTACTTTTTTTATTTAATGTCGGCAATTATGTGTGGAATACAATATCAGATAAATATCCGCCTCACAATTTTCATTACATTCTCACACATTTCACGCGGTATTTCATTAATTTCATCACGAATATTTTGTTTGAGTTCCTAGTTTGTTTGCATAAGCCTTGTTTTTCAGATATCCCCACAAAAAGAAGTCCGGAGCAGTCAAATCAGGCTACCGTGGAGGCCAATCAACATCACCATTTTTTGAAATAACTTGTTGTGAAAAGAGGTCTCGCAGTAATTCCAATCCTGACTGTAATCGATGTGGCACCGTCTTGTTGATACCACATGTTAATCAAGCCCAAAGCATGCAGTTGTGGCGTTAAACAATTTTCAATCATATCACGATATCGCTCCCCATTCACAGTTACCGTTACGCCGTTTTCATTTTCAACGAAGTAAGGTCTAATCATTCCTCCTGACTAAATTGAACACCAGACTGTCACTTTTAATGGATGTAAAGGTGACTGATGAATAAATTGAGGGTTTTCCATTGCCCAGAACCGACTATTCTGTTTATTCACATATTCATTCAAATGAAAATGTGCCTCGTCACTCATTATGATTTTTTCATGAAAATCGGGGTTGTCATGGGAGAGCTGTAACTTCCTAATGACATATGTACGTCGGCGTAAATGGTCTTGGGTAAGAAGCTCATGTGTCAACTGAATCTTAAATGGAAACAAGGAAGGTTGTTCTTTGAAGAACAACCTCCTGAGCACGGCGTCGAATTGAGGTTGAAGGATTGTTTTGAACACTTTCTTGAGCAGCAGTAATGTTTTCAGCCGATCTTGCAGTACGTTGTGGCGCATGCTTGGGCCTATCAACTACAAACCCTCTTTCTTCGAAATCATTCATTACACGAGCACGAATGAGCATTTGGACACGTTTTTTCTCCCAAAAATTTCACGTAACTTTCTCATCGTCACAGTAATCGATGTTTGATTTTAATAAAATGTTTTAACGATTAAAACACGTTGGTTTATTGAATATTTTATAAATTTTCCTCGTGTCTACTTCATGACTGCCAAATATTAACTGTGACTAACTTTTACCAAAATGGCGACAAAACAAAGTAGTATACCTTTCCGGCGGACGCCCTGTATAATCTACTTATGTCACGGCTCACAGCTGCTATTAGGGAAAGATGGTCTGCTATTGGTGCTGTAAAACAAGTAGTTAGAGCTTTCTCGATATCATAAGAATTCATGAAAGCTGGTGGTACTGGCCACACTGACTGTTTCAATTTACTTAGCCAGATGAAGTGATATCATATGCTTTCTACTTAAACAAACAATTCCGTAAGCTGTCTAACGCAGATAATAAACAGCTATTTTCAGGACAGGAAATTTTTTTTGGGACCATAGAGGGCAAATGCGGTTAAGAAGGGAATGAGGATACTGTCAGTTTACTCAAACTGACTAATAATCCACAGCTTGATTCTGGCCACAAAAAACTGAATTAGTTTTTAAAACGTGACGAATAATTGATATACTGCCGTGTGTGTCAGATGGGAAGAGAATATTAAGACAATATACGCCATGTTTTACAGACAAGGTAGTGATGTACCAATTGATAACGCAGGACATTCCTTTTTCATACACGATGACTAGAACAGGAAACGTGAAGAACTGTATCATTAAATCGAAGTCAAACTAGACTATAATGACTCACTATCTTGACCTCCAAAAGTGAACATAGTTTCGAGATGGATTTTCTATCTCACGCAGCTGGTTATCTTTCTGATAAAGTGGGGTTTGTCTATGAAGAATTATATGTAGATGCTATATCTTTTTCATTAACAACGGTTAGCGACGCATAGTGAGAAACTTATTTGACCTCTGATTTTACAACTCAGGTGTACTAATCTTAGTAAAGTTGAGTACACGCCTGATAGAGTTCAGGTATATTGTCTCTCCCATCATTCAAATGATACAAAGTTAATATTGTGTAATCGGGAATCAGTTGCATTTCTACAGAGGACTTGTCAATGTCAATTCACTATGTCATTGACGACGGGGGTTCTCTTTAAATAGTAGACGAGACCAGAATACGCTGGCCCTGTCACGATCTGGGTACTGATCTATTTATGGTTGATAACTTACTCGGCACGGCATCTTTTGATGGTTCATCACCAGTAAAGTACTTATGCTATCGATTTTAAAATATTCACTGTGTATTCGAGATAAACCACCTTTACTAATTATATTTTTTACAATATAAATGTAAATATTGTGTAAAAGGTAAAAGCTCATTAAAATTAGACGAGAAATAGGAAATAGTAAATTAAATATGTTGTCGTTTTCTATTTTAAAACAACGCATTAACATCAAATTAGTTGGAATCTTAGAAAACAAATCGATTAATCATGATGAAACGTTTTTTTTTATAACAAATCCTAAAAAATGATTGATAATAATTAATAAAGACATCAGTTAAGAAACGTAAACGGAAAAGCATATATATAGAAGAGGATAAAGGCGGGCCCCTTGTTATTTTGGTATATATGTCTGCTGCGTGTATACATTGCCACAGAATCATAACGTTACAAAACTAAGATTTCGTCGTTTTTGTTGGTTTCTTGTTATTTTTTTTCTTTCCTGTGGGGTTCGATCTCTTTCTCTCTCTCTCTCTCTCACACACTTTGTTTATTTATTAAAAAGGAATTGCCGACACATTGCAACAAGCACTTTATGATTTATTTTCTGACTGGTTTTCTTTTGTTTTCATCATCTCAAAATTGTTAATGAGAAACTGAACTTAAAACAAAGATTACAGATTACGTATACCTACCCATACATACATGAAGCACAGGAACAAGAAGATAAATAATATTTTGTCATTTGGAAATGAATTTCTAATGTTGTTACTTATTAGTTGTGTGCAATCTTTAATTATCTATATAATTTTGAAATTTAATTACAGTTTCTGGAAAAATTTTATATAAATGATTACGAGTACAGTTCTCATATAGGTAATTACCTGTTATTAAGAATCTATTCTAGCACGGAAGTCAACAGTTGTTTTTTTGTAACGGCTTTTGGCCCGTAACGTGTCAACATTCTGATTCGATCGATTTCTATTTTGAGCCAGTACTTCAGGCCGTAATTTTAAAAAATGTCAGAAAACGCTGTATCATTCGGTCCGAATCAGCACGAAAACGAGCCAGAATATTCGTTGTCTTTTGATTTCATGTATGAGATCCGGAAATTGAATTATATTGAAGAGAACTCGATATGTGCCATCAACGTACCGTAAGTCATCTATGACAAATCACACCTTTGAACAATTTCAGTTTATGCTCCTATCAACTATAGGAGAAAGATTTTTCTTTAATCTCTAAAATGTATAAGTGAATTCCTCATAAAATAGATCCTCAATTAACATCACTGCGGTGTATTTTTCAGAGTATTAAATTACACCTTGTAACACATGTGAAACAATAGGCAGATGAGAAAAATTACGACTCCATATATCGAGTGCCATATCGACATTAACTAACAGGGTTTTCATCCTGATACCTAGGTCTTAAGGTGTGATGCAATCCAATTATTCATTCTTACACTGTTTACGAAACTTCTGTCTACAAATTCGTTTAGCTATCCTCTTAGAAACCGCGAGGTTTTTGGGCTCAACAGCAACACGATAATTGTCATCAAATCATTTTGGGCTTTGTTTTCACTATATCGAAAGTTTTCCGGCCGGCATTGAAAATAGAGGCTTTGTTGTCACCTTATGTTGCCGCTTGCAAAATCTAACTCTAAGATTTCCGAGGTCATCGCCACTGTCTAGCAATATATAGCCTAGAGACACATGGTCTTAACTTTTAGACCATCAAGCTTCCTGGAGCATCAGAAGTTCCAGCCGATACTCTTTCATACATGTGGCAAGGCCGTCCAACGCGCAAATTTTGAAAGTGGTTGCAAATCTATTTGCGTGAACTTTAGGGAGAAGTATCCTAAAAATACAACAACAAAACTATCCTAAAAATACAACAACAAAAACTAGGATTTTTTTAGGAAGAACTTCATACGTGTGTACATGAAAATGAAGAATTTCCTAATTTCGTATAATATCATAATTTTCACTTAAAAATAAAATTATTGTAAAAACAACGATATATAAATGAATAATAATAGAATAACTTTAAATCAAAAAGTTCCGTGCTTCAGAAAAACCGGAACCAAAATCCTAAATTCCCATAGAAACATTCTTCCCAAGGGCGTATATTTCTCCAGAACTTGGTCCAATTATAAACAAATTATGTTAAGTTAATTTGTTTCCAATTCGATACAGCACAATCGCTTTCAACCTACTTCAGACACTCGTTCGTGTCTCAATGGCTATAGTACGATCAGACCAGCTCGACTAAGCTCACCTCATTTTGGCAGATTTGGTCGTTCTCGTTCCGGAAAATTATTATTATGGAATTTTCGAATACTAATCACCCAGAGGACAATTAGAATCTTATGATGAGGTTTTTCTACTAGATCAGATCCCTAGTAATGTAAAAACAATCTATGATTTTGGTCTCGGTGTTTCTAAAGCACGGGAAAACCCCATAATGTATCTGTGGTTCGAATCAAAACAAAATATCTTTTATTCGTTAATATGAAGTTATACAAATACATATAAACAAATTAATTGTTGTTGTGAGTTTAGCAAGAGTAAGGAATAACTTCACTCTCATGCAAATCGTATATCCTGGGAAGTGCAGAGAGGATTACTTCCATGGATATGTGATATCTGTTAGTCCTTTTTCTTTTTAAATAAAACACACATTTGGGAAATGTGCTATTTATGAAAAAAGATCGTTCGTATGCCCACCACGGCTTCGTCTAAAGGTCTTCGTTCGAACAACAAAATGTATGATGACTTCTTCTAATAAAAGCGGATCAATTTCAGCTCGAATGTTGGTTTTAAGCTGTTGAATTGTTTGTGGATGATTAGCATACACCTTACCTTTCAAATTATCTCACAAAAAATAATCAAGTGGTATTAAATCCGGCCTTCTGGGTGGATTTCTTAAAATTAAAAGATTTTATTAATATTATTGACAGTAAATGTTGAAACCAAAGGTCGTTGACACGCAATTCGTTCAATTTGTATTACATATCAACAGTTAACATGTTACTGTTACTTTTCACAGACCACCGGTTCAATGGTGCCATCAACCTATAAACCACACCAAAGAATAATTCTTGAAGGATGAAGTTCTGCTTTGGTCTTAAATGGTCTGGTGGTCCCAATTTTTGAATTAGTCGAATTTTGTCCGGACGAAAATGTAGATCAACATGCGTCGGAACGTGGATCGTGAAATGTTAAGTTCTTGAAAACGATGCCTGGTTGATGTTATTGCTTCTTAACGTACTCTTTCACTAACAGCTGATATAACATCAAGAGTACGAATAGAGTGACTACGGTATACGACCTTCAGTAAATTGAAATTTACTTTATTGTGACCATATTTAGAAACAAATGTTCAATACCTTCTAGAACCATACAAGTATCACACACATTTTCTTCACTCAAAAAATGTTTATGCAGGCATTCCATCCAATTTTCATGATTCAATCAGTCACCCGCTCGATTGTTCGAATCATTTTTGTGTAGCCTTTGATTTCCCTAACGAAAGGTTTTTTCAAAGGGACACTACACAATTTAGAACTACTTGCCTTTTATTTACATTTTTTGCCAAAACAACCATTTTCTCCATAGATCTACCTGGAATATACCAAGTACATATCTAGCATCCAAAATAACATAATCATTAACCTCCTCATTCAAGCAACTCCATTTTGCAACCATATCGGCTCTTTCATTACCTTTGGTCTGTAGGTGTGAAGGTACCCATTGAAGAACTTCACTGCCACAAGATCGAAGGTAATAAAACCTCCTATTCACATACACGTGGCCCTGAACACCACCTGCCTTACATTTTATTCTTAAACCAACCAAAGAGTCCGATTGTAAGAGTGTGTGACTCTCTTTGTCCCATAATTTATTGCCAACTTAATTACTTCCATAATCCTAATCGATTCGCGGCAATCATTATACAGATACCATCTTAACATTTTCTCTTTGTTTAGTGCTGGATTGTAAGTTCCAACACCCACTCGATTATGATTTAAGCTCGCATCTGTATGCACTTCCAAATGAGCAAAATATTTCATTTGGATCATGTAAACTTATAACTTAACTGGCAACTCATGCAATAAATGTATTGTCGTGTCTCAAAAATTCAAGCAAACCACCAGATTTGCATGAGGAATAGTTGGCACCACTTTTTGGATATTAGTATCGAATGCATTCATATTCGCCAAAATTAAGCGAGCTGTTTCAGTTTTTCTAAAGTCTGATTTTTCTTGCAATATTACTACTATTTGATTCACTACGCATCTTACATAACCATTCGCACAGTTTCACATACGGTGATCTACTTTCTCTTATAGTTGAGGGGTGATCAGCCATTCGGACCAACTTCAGCACTTGCATTTTTCACTTTCAATAACGCGTGTAACATGTCAGTCACAACAGCATGAGCTCACCATTTGGGTTTACTCACTGTTTTGATAACATTCATGCTACTCTTACAATTATCAGTTAGTCTTCCCATGTGCGTTCTCATTATATAATTGCCTAACCATTTTTTCAGATCCACACATTCTTTATCTCGATCACATGCCGTTTCAATGTGCTCTAGCAGCCACAGTAACATAACTTGTAAACTGCAGAATTAATTGGTATTCTGAGTTCAATCTATGGATCGAAAGAAGATGACGAAAAATTTAACTTCCTTGCGGAAGTCCAATATCCACCTCTCCCTCCAATCTGTGATCTCTTCCACACACAAATAATTTTCGTTCTGACATAAAATCATACTCGCAAATTTTTCTAGGGAAACCCAAGTTCGAAAGAAGGAGCATTGATGATTATTTGAAAAAAAAAAAGAAAATCATATGAAATGTAACAATCATGCTTACATCAAGACAGTAAACGCCGTAATAGTCAATGGTCGAGTGGTTAAACTAAGTTTCCAGTTTTAGTGAGCGAGAGATGTTAACCCTCGGCGGCTCAAGCGGTAATGATAGTCGATTTCAGCTTGAGTAACGAGTTAAGGAAAGATACAACACTATATAACGAGCGAATCAGCAGCATTAGAATCCAGCGATCGAATGGAAACCAGTTGTAGCGGCTACTACTGGCACGCACGAAGACATCTCGAAGTAAACTACGCCAAAATCTACTACATTCCCTGTTGTAAGCAGGATGGAAAGATCGAGAATCCATATAGATTATATAGGGTGTCCCAATAACAAGTTCAAATTAAATAATTGAACAAAACCAAACCGGATTAATATATTTCCATTTTTTTCATTCAAATAGGAGCCGCGGCTGGTTTTGGCGTACTTCATTTGTAGCGTGTGCGGATCTCGAAATAATGGTTGCTTCAATATTGGCGTTCAAACGCTTAATTGCTTGTGGATTGACGGTATAACGCTTGTCTTTCACGGCACCCGACAGATAAAAATTGTAAAACATCAAATCACAGCTTCTTGTCGGTCACTTGACATCTATGATAATACGGCCATCGAATTCTTGACGCAGTTTTTGTGTGGCCATATCGTAAAAATATTGGTTTGGACGACACAAATATGTTGCTTCCGTTGACCGTAACGGTCACACCGGCCATATCTTCGAAAAACAGCCTAATAATTGTGCCGCACCTAACAGTAACGTACGATGGATGCATTGACTTCTTCACATATCCTTGTCGATATCCCGATTCACAAACAGATTTTTTAGTGAGTTTCTGTGAAAGAAAGATGACATCAGTGTTGCCAGAGCCAAAATAACCGATATGTTAAATCTGAAGCTGTTATGGGGTGTCTATATATATAACAGTGTTCAATCAAAAGTGAGTGTGCGAACTTATCCCAGGATCTCATCCCAGAAAAAATAAAATTTTCACCAGGTAATACTTATTTCATCCCATCCCAGGATTTTTTAAAATCATCCCAGAAAATTGTGTAATTGTTCGCAATCGAGAAATAAGTAATGAAGATCGAAAAAGTATCTACCAACTATAAACAAACACTAACAAATCACAATCAATGAAATTTTCAATCCAGATCAAAGTTTGTGTGGCAATTCAACTGTAAATACCAGCCGTATGTTGAGATTTGCGTATTTTGTGATTACATGGCCCAACTTATTTTTTTTATATAATAATGATTTATATTGATGGTTCCTAGGAACCACAAATGTCGTGATCGATCTCATGTGATTATGAATTGATATCATGTCCACTAAGTGCCAGCAGAACTAAAACACCAACTACAACAACTACAATATCAATTCAAAATCAGATGAGATCGAGAACGACACTCGTGGTTCCAAGGAACCATCAATATAAAACTTTATTATATAAAAAAATAAGTTGGGCCATGTACTTATTGGCCAATAGTGCAAATCTCAAAATACGGCTAGTATTTACGGTTAAATTGCCACACAAACTTTAATCTGGATTGAAAATCTCATTGATTATGATTTGTCAGTTATTGTTTATAGTTGGTAGATACTTGTTCGATCTTTAGTACTTATTTCTCGATTTCGAATAATTACACAATTTTCTGGGATGATTTTGAAAAATCCTGGGATGGGATGAAATTCCTACTCATTGTTCCCACTCATTTTTCTAGGCCACCAAATGAATGCGGCAAACGAGACTATGGGTCTGATTACTTTAACGTATAGTCAGTACACGCGTCTAGGTTTCAGGCCCCATGATTTACCAAATTACTGTTTGCATTTCCAGTAAATGTTGTATGCTTTATTGCATTTCTCTTCTATATGTATTTTCCAAGTAATCTTCCGATCTAACCAGATCCCCAGATACTTGACTTCCGAAGAGAGTGGGATCGTTTGAGCCCCAATTTTTGGAAGACTGAAGTTTCCAAGACTCCTGCGTTTAGTGAAGAGAACCATCTCAGTTTTCCTAGGATTGACTGAAAGACCCTGGTCACTACACCAGGCTACAACTACGTTGATCGCAGTTTGCATGCGATCACATATTACATCCGTATATTTTCATACCAGTATTATGGCGGTATCATTAGCATAACCCTGACAGAAAAATCCGTTGTCGTTTAGTTGGCCTAGGTGTGAGTTGACTACAAGACACCACAAGAGCAGAGACAGAACCCTCCACCCCTGAGGACGTCCTTTTCGGGCGGTCACCGTCGTCGTATCACCACCTAAGTCTGCAGTAATTCTCCTTGACATAAGCATGACGCTAAACCACCGAACAAGTGTGGTCTCTATGTCATGTCTTTCAGCTGCAGATATCATTGCAGTGAAGGACGCATTGTCAAAAGCGCTTTCAATATCCAAAAATACCCCCAAGGCAAATTCTTTGCTGTTCAGTGATCTTTCAATCTGTCCAACGACTTCATGGAGTGCTGTTTCAACAGATCTGCCTTTCTGGTATGCGTGTTGTTTGGAGTGTATAGGATTTACTAATAGAACATTATCCCTAAAATGCCTATCTACCAATCGCTCTTAGCATTTAAGTAGAAAAGAGGACAGGCTGATAGGCCGAAAACTTTTTGCCTGATCATATCTAGGTTTTCCATCCTTTGGGATGAACACTACCCTGACTTTTCTCCAAGAAATCGAATTTACCCCAGAGCTAAAATAGCTCTGAAGATATGTTCAAGGTGGTCTAGGATAAATTCCAATCATTTCTGTAGGAGACCTGGGAATATCCCGTCTGGACCTGGTGTTTTAAATTTTGAGAAAGAACCGATGCTTCATCGGATTCTGTATTTTGTCATCACCTTCGCCACCAAACTCCAATCTCTGAAACTTGGTAGTTTATGTGGGAGTTGATATCTATCAACTTCATTTGAATTCTCACTTTCGGGAAAATGAGTTTTCATTAGTACATCTAAAGCTTCCCGATTTGTTCTCGTGTGAGTTCCGTCAGGTTTCTCTAGAGTTCCGATAGTGACTCTCATGTCCCCACAGAGAACTTTCTTGAGTTTAGCGGTTGCCGTAAGGCTATCCACTTCCTCACAGAAAGATCTCCATTTCGATGTTTTTGGACTTCGGATACTTTTCTTGTACTCTCTTTGTAAAGATTTACAAGTCCCAATCTACCGTTGAACCGGTTTTCATGGCTTTGTTTCATGGACGACGCCCTTGAATGCTGCAAATTTATCTGTGTAAACTGTATGCCAGACATTCCAATCATGTTGAGATGGTGGAGGACATCATCTAGGCTCATCTAGGCCAAGATGAAAAAGTATGCCTTTCGGCTCCCTCTTATTGGCAAATATGGTCCATTTGCTGGTCTTTAGTCTTGGGTTTTGATTTTCTACTCCCTTCAGAATATCTGAAGATTCTTGAATCGGGCCCGGGACAAAAACTATACCCCTTACAGGCCTGACTTAGGTCGCAGAACAGGATACACTCCAGCTTAGCTCCCTCTCTGGGATGTAGAGACGGTACAGCTTCAAGGACCCACTTAAGCGTTTTATCGTTTACAAACTGCATGCTAAGCACGCCGTTGAACAAACCACAGCCCTCAAAAGCCAAAAGATCTTCAGAAGCACAAGGTGTGTTTATCACTTTCCGAGCAATTAGCTCGGAAAGTGATGAACATCGTCCCTCATCAAGATCCATGAGCATGTCCTTGACAAGCACACGGCGCTCGTGAAGTACAACATCTTTGAAACTCAGTTTCGAAATTTCTTCCGAGCCTTGGCCCTTCCCCCGTTTGAAACCAGAAAATATCCTGTCTTTAAGTCTGGTTCCCTGAGGAGGGCGTGGTCGTATCCGACTTGTTTCTTCTTCCAAGGGAGGAAGGAGTTTTGCCGTCAGAATCGACAAGTGACCGTTTCCGTTCTGCTCTTTTCCGTCGCTGGCAACCGATATTCTCTTCTTAGTTGAAGAGCTTTTGACCACTTGCACCCCACGGTTGTGCGTTAGTGTCTAAAGTAGTAGCTGAGGCATCATTGTTCCCTGTTAAAGGTTCCATTGATGCCGCCAGAGTTATATTTTCTAGAGAAGTCGAAAGCACCTCCAAGTTATTAGGCTTGGTTGCACTGTTCGGTTCCTCTAAATTAAGTTTTTTATACTTATTCATAAATACTCCTACGAGTAGTGGAGAAAAAAGTGTGCGTCAGTGCAGAGATTCGATGCACAGATAAAGCTACGTGATTCGGAGGGCCCCTGGTATCCAGATACACCGTTCGAGACTTAGCTAATTTTTAGACTGGGCCCCCAGCCAGGTTGGTTATCGGCACGATTCGGTTGACACCTTAACCCGGCCCAGTATTTAAGCACTTGGTTTTTGCCTGGCTCGCCACTTAAAGTGGTTAGTCAGTTGCTCGATGGTCACCACGTGGAGGTAAAACAAACACTTGTGAAAGCTGCTAGGCACGAAGCTGATAACTCGTGCCAACTGGATTGCCCAAGACAGCTTCATACCTGACCATCAATTGACTAGACTTAGGCATCAATATTCCAAATTAGTTTTTTTTCTCCTCCGTCAATCAGGCGCAACTGATTCATAGTGAGATCCTCTCGACGTTCGGCTATATTTACGTTGAAATATCTACACATAGCTCCATGCAAGTACTGACATGAGACGATAAGAAGTGTTCATTCACACCACCGATCACAATCGGATGGTGAAAAATCCCTTTTTCATCCTGCTCCTGCCACAGGTCTTGGAATATAATAGTTAAAGATTATAACTTTTATTTTTTATTTTGCGAATAATTATTAGGAAACTGAATACGACGCAAATCGAGGTTTTAGTGTAAATTTTTATTAAGAAATTTTTACAATAAAATATAAAAAATAATAAAAATAGTATTAAATTTTAATTTAACTATACATATAGTTAATACAAAAATTGTTATAGTGCCCGATTTCAATCTATGAATCATATTTTGTGCAAAAAGTTGGATTGAAAAGCTTAAAAGTTCAATAATATATCGTATCGTACACAAAGGCTACACTCAACTCGGCACCAAATCGTATTTTTTGGCATTTTATAATTATTTTATCGGATATAAAATAAATTATTAAATTATATTATTATATACAAAAGGAACGATATTATTTAAAATTTATTACCAAAAAATAATATAATAACAAAGATATAAAAAAAAAATAATAATTTTATTATAAAATGAAAACAGAAAACTGTCAAATGAAAATATAATTTATTGGCGTTAAAATGATTACAAAAGAGAATTTATTAATTAATTTTTTTATTTTTTAATAATTTTATTTTTGTTAATAAATTTTATTTATACACTTCGGCTTATGTACGACTGTATACATACACACATCTTCGATATAAACAAAAATCTTAAAAAATTTTTTTATTGATTTTTGGAATTAAGAAAATTTATTTAATTTTATTATTTTTACGGTAGGATTTTATAAGCGGTATCCGAGTATCGAGTGTGTGTGTAATTCGATCGCTTGTTAATGGGGGACACCTATAAAAAATAGTAGAAAAAAAAACTTGTATACGCCATACGTAATATAAATGTCAGTAGAGATCAAACAAATTAATTCGTCATTCGATCGATCAATAAATATTTTTTTTTAATCAAGTAGCAATCAAGAAGTTAGTGTTACACCGATCATCCCAGCGTTTTAACAACAAATACCATGCATATAATAAGCTTACTAAAAAAAAACTTTTGTGGTTTCTTATTATCGCCTCAAACATGATGATGATGATCAACATCATCATCATGAGAAGACGAGCATCTTATATACATAAAAGATATAAGCTGTATATAATCATTAATAATAACAATAAAATTTAATAAAAATCTCCAATAACGTTTATAGAAAGATAATAATAATAAATTTTAATATTTATATTTATTAATAATAAAAAAAAATATTTGTGAATAAAAATATTTTTTTTTTTGAAAATATTGAAATGAAATATAAATCAATAAAATTTTTTTTCTTCTGCTTTGAAATTAACAAATTAATTAACATTTTATTTGGCGTTGTTGTTGCGGTTTGAATCTTGTTTATGTGTTCGCGAGATTAGCGGCGAATTTTATTTGATATACGGATTATTAGAGAAATATTTATTTATTTATTTTATTGTTGTCTAAAGCTTTCGTTGATATTAACGAGGTTGTTAAATATACTATGGTTTTTTGTTCGCATTATTTGAAAAAAAAAACTGGGACTTCCAAGATTCATTTTAGAACCATTATCTAAGTGTAATGTCAAATTGTTGTACTCTCCTGTATTGCTTCGCACTGCCGACACAGAACTGCGTTCAAAATGGTCAGTACATTTTAACCCATATAAGAACATCAACATGGAAACATGTAATACCAAGGCTTTTCTCGTATTGATGCTGTTTGAGTTACCGGATTACACCATACCTTATGATTCAAGCAGAGTGATCACAGCACGTACGTGTTTATATTTTACAGTATTCTGCAAAAAGAATCAATTATAGGATAGAAAAAAATTAGTGACCATCATAGAGGATTCTTTAAAACTAAATCGAAAATGAACAAAGATCTCGATGAGGAGCAACGAACAACACTTTTCAAGTAAATGGCTCGAAAAATAATAATCACATGCAGTCTTCTGAGCATCCTTTAGTTTTTGAGGGCTATAGTTTGCATAACGATATGCTTAGTATGCCATGTTCAAACGATAGAGTTGTTTTGGAGTGAATTCTATTAAGGGAACAATCTAGGTTTGTCAGGAGTCCAATTTCGAGGTCTGATTCAGGACACTTCAATTATATTCACAAGGTGCTGGAGAATCAAACCGTTGGGCTAACGACCAATCTTTCAAAAGAGGGAGCTGCAAGTTTTCTTCCACATTTAGGCTTAAAAGCTGAACACAGTTTAAGGGAAATTGTAGAAACAATGCAGAAACATTAGGCTTTGTTCTGGTAAATGATTTCTCTTCAAGAGCCTGTGTTTATGTTATCAATAATATTTAATTAAGGCTCCTCTATGTAATTTCCTACAACGACCTCACAACAGTTGTTATGTTAAAGTACGTAACAGGCGTGATGTTAATCTAGTAATCTTAACCTACTTTCCATATGATTAAGAGTTTTGTGTTTTCCTTTTATTTATAGTGATGATAAAATTGAAATTAAAGCTGTTGAGGAACCTAAGAATAACAAATTGGGAACTATATAGACTCCCTCTATACCACTCACTTCGTACTTCCGCGAAGGTAATTAGAAAATGCAAGGGAATGATAAAGGCATCTGAGATGCTTGAAAAAGAACTAATTAGTTCCAATCAGAACAGCTGTTTTTTAAATAAAACCAAGAGGTGGACTAACTGAGGAAACCGACATTAAAACTTCTCTACAAAGAATATTGGAACTTGTACAGATTATCTCAAATCATACAAAGAAATGTATTTGTAGTGAAAAGACATCGAAATGGAAATCCTTCTGTGAGGAAGTTGACAAACCACTAGACAAGAGATTACTTTGTGGAAAAAGCCTGAAGCAAAATGCTAGAAACGCCAGATGATGCTCACACGAGTAAAAATAAGAAGAAATCCAGAGGTTCAATTAAAAACTCTTTTACCCGAAAGTACTGATTCAAATCCAAAACACGGATATCTTTCCACAAACCTGGTAGTCAAGATGGTGACCACGATAATGAGCAACACACATAACTTTTCTAGTAAATGGCTCGAAAAATGATAAACATATGCTTCTGGGAATTCTTTTGCTTTTGAGGGCTATGGTTTCCATAACGGATATCTTGGCATGCAATATGCAAACGATGGAATTTCAAAATGGGGCTTCGAAGCTGTGCCAGTTCTACATCTCTGGTAGTGAGTTGAATTGGAGTGGATCCTATTTAGAACCTACATACACTTGTATTGAGGTAACATTTTGGAGTCTGATTATTGGAAGGAGCCGAAAAGTTTACTTCTACACCTTTACCTGAACAACTCATCTGTACTTAAATTATAAGCTCTTACGTTTTATAACTCTTTTTCGCTCTGATTAGGTTTCACGAGAAATTGTCAAACACTATTCCACCTTGATTGAAATGTATGGTACAATAAATTTGCAATGCAAATAAATCAATTTTGAATGCATATACACTTTCTCTTCACTGGAAGGACAACGCAATGAATAAGGTATTGAATGTAAAAATTCAATACCTTAAAATTGAAATATGTGTTCCTGAGTCAAGAACCATTTATTAACGCGAATAATTTCTGATGACTCAATACAGGAATCTTCTTAGTTTAATGGTACCTGTTCAAGAACCTGTGTTTGTGTTAGAAATAATATGAATTACAAACTCCTGAATGAAATATTCTACAATGACTTCACATAAGTCGTTGTTGAAGTAAAGAAACAGATATTAAAGCTTGAGATTCTATAGTGATTTCCTCCTACTTCCCATATGACCTAGAGCTTCGTCCTTTTTCCCTGAGCTAAAAGTAGAAAGTTATTTTAGGAACACAAGCAACACAAATAGGGAATTATAGAGGCTTCATCTATGCCAGTAACTTAGATCTTCCGCGTTAAAAATCAGACTATGTGAGGGACTGGGTAAAGGCAGTGGACGTGGTTCAAAAATATCTAATTAGTTTCTATTAGAAGGTCTGTTCTGTTCGAAAAGCTAAGAGAACTGAGACACATGGTGGACTAGGAAACAGACTGGCGAGACTGACGAAACAGATAAGAAAACTTATCAACAAAGCCATGAAAACCGGTAAAATACAAAATTGGAACCTGCACAGATCATTTCAAAGACAAAATAAGAAACATATTCGTAGTGAAAAGTTATCGAAATGGAAATCTTTCAAAATGGAATTATTTGTGAAAAACATCACCTTCAGAATGGTAGAAACTCCAGATGGAACTCATACCAGTATAAATCAGAAATGCCTAAAGGTTTTATAAAAACTCATTTTTCCAAAAATATGGATTAAAATCCAAAAAGCGGATATCATCTCACACTTCAACTGCCGGGATTCAGTCTCTTAACCTGCTAGCGAAGATAATCACTAAAATCAGAATACGATTGATATCAAAATTTAAAACACTTGAACCAGGCGAAATCTTGGCTTCCTACTATATATATGATATAATCGGACTAAAAGCTTTCGATATATAAACTGTTTGAAAAATGGTTTTACAATCAATAGTTTCAAATGGGAACATTTTTGGACATTGAAGGTTACGTTTCATACTGCCCAAACATGGAACGAAGACCATATTTAAAAATTGGTTCAGTGTCATCCTTAATTCAAGGGAAATTACTATCGATTAAGACAGTGATACGAATATACCTTAAGTGCCAGGAAAGGATGTCTTCAAAGTGGACTTTTGTCTCCACTCTTGTAGTCAACTCACTGCTAACCCAACTTAATGAACACGGATTTAACTGTCACGATTATGCCGACGACATAATACTTTTCGCTAATTACATGCAAATGGTGATTAATATAGTGCTGACCTGATGTCGTGATTAGAGCGTACCAATCAAACCTTGGATAACTGAGATAATTTTTAGCACTTATTACAGGAATGAAGATAAATGCAATTTAGCATTCGAGTTTAACTATGGAAATGTCATTTGATAAGTCTTGGGATTTGAAACTTAGAAGCGTGAGCTATCTAAATTTTCAAAATTGTTTGTCTGGGCATTGGGGGAACAAACCATACCACACCCACTGTATAGGTTTCGAGATAGTGGTGGGATTGTTGCCGCTGGTTCTTTATATTAGAGGCTGTGTATAGAGGATAGAGGCAATCATTCCAGTAAAGTGCCTTGCACTGCCAAATATGAAGTGAAGTGTGCGGTCCCATAATGTCCTCGGATACTTGGACTCCAAACATATAGTAAATTATTTAGTATAATTATATATTAAAGTACTACAATACCTCATCATCTAGCTTATCCAAAATTATCCTTTAAACAATTTAACAGCCAAGATCACAGTTTGTCTTAAAATATGAGAGACACTGTCTGCTTCTTGCTGGTCATTCTCATTCGACACTGTTCTTTGTTTTGTCATGTGGCCTGAATGAAAACTAGAAACTGCGAGTAGTGCAAGAGCGAGAATCACAAACTGTTGCGCACTTCCTGTGCTCATTCCATGAATATTCTTTCGACAAACAGTAAAGTAATGAAAACCAATTATCTTGTATTTCCTTACGATTTAACAGTGTTTCTTCTATCTACATTAAAGACACTTAGAATGATACTAATCTCATTGTATTGTTTTAAGCCGCTGACGCGTACAGTCTTCAATCAACACTAATTTGATTTACTAATTTGTTCTTATTTTTTAATTAAGCAAAACACTTATCTTCGTGCTACAAATATGCCAAGAAATAACCAGCATCAACCATCGTAATAAATAAATAAGATCACAATGTAAATACAGGGTGTTCCATCTAGTGTGGATTTAGGACCGGTGGTATAATCGAGCCATGATAGCCACGTTTTTGTGGCCCAAAACTCAAAAGAAGGACACTCAAGACATTTTAACCATAACAGAGATGTCAATTGGCATCTGTTAATGGGTAAGACCATCCATGGAAGTCATTTGAATGAACTTGAGTTCGAATCCTTTCGTCTTTGAAGTTCGAACCAAATTAAATTACTAACTTTAGATGGGCCACCCTTTATAACACTGATATGTATATGTATGTATACACACATACATATATAGATGCCCTCGAATAATATAAATAAAAAAATGTTAAATTTAAGTTTTAAAAATAAAATTAAATTTAATTTTATGTTGATTATTGTTAAATCTATCTCTTTTCCGTCAACTCTTAAGATGAAAAATTTATATCTATGCACATGTATGAGTGAGTATAAGTTCAAAACAAAAACAAAAGAAACACTTAAGCACCAGCACAGAAAACATCACAAAACAAAACTTTTAGTTTTAGCGCTCTATTATTAAAAGTCATAAATCATTTAAGATCAGATGATTCGGTATTTTGTTTTCCGTCTTTCTTTTCTTTTTTTTATTCTTAATTCGTTTCTTTAATTTATCGTTAAAATTGTTGTTGTTATTATTGCCGCGGTTGTATACATGCTTACCTCTTGGATATATGGTGTATGGTGTTACCTTTTGAAGATTTCTTATTAAATTTCTTTATATGTATTCTCCTCCCAATTGTTGTTGATCTCTGTCTGTATCGTTATATAGTTCTTTAGTGCGCGAGATTAGTTTCATTTTTAATTTAATTTCTCGGATGCTGATTTGTTTTTTGTTTCTTCTTGTATCCATTTGACAATAGAAATTTATAAACAAACCAAAAAACATTACACGATAAGGTGTTGGTTAATGGATATATTTTTGATGTCTCTTAGACACATTTGAACACCATATAAGAAAACCTATAATGACGATTTGATTGATGAGATGTGTACGCACGTTCGGTAATATTGTGATGAGGCCATTTATCTAGGTTTTGAGATTATTTTGTTTGGATTCGTGGATATCTAAGTGACATTGACAGTTTGACATTCATACTAAACTCCCGAGCAACAAAATCGATTTAAACCTTTAGCGCTCCCATATAAAGAAGAATTTTTACAAGCGATTATTTTAAAAGCCTGATACTTTTACTGTTAAATGAAAATTAGTCCAGTACTACAGAATTTTGATTGAAAACGCAACCAAATTGATTATTATGAAAAAGATATTGAGTTATTAAACCCCACCCCCCCTTGGTTATCAAATTATGTGACATTCAGTTCTCAGCCAAAAAGAATTGTACACAGTTTATTATTTCACAAATTTAATTAGAAAAATAGTGAGGAGATGTTTTAATAGATGGTACTTTAGTTATTATTAGATTTGATAAGAGATGGCGTCATTTTTTACATATAGAATGTAGATTATACATTTTAACATGTAGGTTAGGTTAAGTTGAGTGGCTGCTACAGCACACTTTGTAAAAAGCCAAGAGATTCGGTTGCTACCTTTCGTATATGTATAATTGGTCGCCATTTAAGGTCCAGCTCCTTAAATCTCCTTTGTATGTTATTTGTCTGTTCGATTTTATTCGGTGTTTAATTGAATCCGTTGTCAATATCCGTTGTCCCAAGTAAACCAAGGTAGTAATAAATTCGTTGCGGTATCTATCGTGTCCAAGTATTGCGGTGTCAAAAAAATACGAAGCGGTATCCAATCGGTTCCAAATGTTTAATATTATGCGGTCAAATAGAATTAAGGTGGTATCCAATCTTGTCCAGATAAATGAAAATTCACCGTTTCTTTAATATTTTTATTTGTTTTTTATTTTTCTCAAATTCTACTGATTCACTGCTGTAGTTGATTCTCGAATGTGTATTTTTTTTTATTAATTTTACAAAAAAAGACTTAAGCTATTAATGATAAAGTGACATCTAACGAAAGTTACCTTTGATTACAGTATTTGATTAAACCTAGGATATTTGCTAAAATTATTTCTTATATTAAATATATCTTCTACCACCTACAAGTGCCTTAGAGGTCTTGTTTCACCTTCTCCCCGTGGACATTTATGGTAAGCAGATGGCGGCGATTACGGCCACTCGACTATCAGCCATATCTCAGTGGAAATGTCTTCAAATAGGACACTCGACGATAGTCAGATCGCTGAGGAAAGAACTGGCGAATCTTGACTATGTTACACCGACTCTGTGCTTCGAGAAAAGGTTCGGAACCACCTGCCCTTCAAGGGAATGGAGGAGCGGGTTGGCAGCTGAAACGGGAGCATTGCAGTTCTTTACGGATGGCTCCAAGCTAGACGGTAAAGTAGGAGCTGGAGTCGTCTTTGATAAACTAGAGGTAGATATAGCAGTTCGCCTCCCTGATCACTGCAGTGTGTACCAGACAGAAGTGATAGCGATTGAAGAGGTCCTGAACTGGTTGAGACATAATGTGGTATCCTCGACTGATATCGCAATTTATGTGGACAGTCAGGCGGCAATCAAGTTGCTGGGTTCTGTTTCTCTAACGTCTAGTGTGGCGTTGGGTTGCCGCTCGTCTCTTAATGAGATGAGTGAGCATTTCAACATCCAGGTAGTCTGGCTCCCCGGCCACTCAGACGTTATGGGAAACTGCAGGGCGGACGAACTAGCGAGGCACGGTACAACTCTCCAACTGCTACCGGAAAGGGCGAAGTTGGGGCGACCCATTAACGCACTAAGGACTGTGCTTAAAAAAGAGGCGGAAGCCTCTGCGAACAAAAGGTGGACGAACACCCTCTCATGTAGAGTGGCAAGACAAGTCTGGCCAAAGCTGAACTTGAAACGCTCAAAGGTACTTATCTCCTTGCGAAGACGTGAACTTAAAACGATCGTGGGGATACTCACAGGACACTGCCTTCTTGGAGAACATGCGAGAAGGCTGGGTCTGGAAGTAAATGACTTTTGCAGAAGCTGTAGGAACGAGGAGGAGGAAGAGACGTTAGTCCACCTCCTATGCTCATGCCCGGATTTGGCACACAAAAGACATGAATATCTGGGTAAGTTTTTAATGGACTGCCTTTCCGATCTCGAGAACTGTAATGTGCGAGACTTATTACGCTACGTAAGCAGCTCTAACTGGTTCTCATAGGGGTAAAAGGGGAGTAAGATCCTGTGGTATCACAACGGACCGTTGCCGGTCTAAGTGTGCTGTAGCAGTCACTCAACCTAACCTAACCTAAGCATATCTTCTACTACATTTTATTTTAATTAATTGTATTCATCTAAATGTGCTGAAATCAAATGTCAAGAAATCAAATATTAACAAAATATATTCGATAACGCTAATCAGATAAGTATAAATTCATTATTGCTGAAATAAAAAATGATCATTCTTTGTGTACTCTGTTTCGTGTTTATTGGTGACGGATCATCTTAAACAAACACCTCCCCCCTTCCGTTGACGATGTAATCGTCAACCAATTGGTAATCTGCATACTTAGAGGCCATTTTGATACGAGAGTGTCGTGCTCTTTTAAGAGTACAACATCATCTACTTGTAGTTCATTTTCAGTCGTTTGTTATTTTCAACGCTGTTGTAGATTGTTCACGTAATCGACATAATATTTTTTCCAGAATATTTGAATCCTCGCTTGAATTCTGTGCCATCGAGATGAATATGAATCCGAAGTTGTTACTGGCTTTTCTGGTACAGACCCATCGAAGTTCCAATCAAAAAATGCGCTGCGGTAAGCACCTCGTAATCATCCCCTGCAGATGTTGTACATAATGGCTGCGAATTAAGTATACTCTCGATTTGGTACAGAAGCGTGGCCATCTCTTCAAAAGTTAAAATAATATTTGTTACGGATTTTAATAAATGAGTTTTGACGGAATTCACCGCTGATTCCCATTAACCGCCAAAGTGGGGCGATGAAGGTGGTATAAAATGCTAATTTATATGATTGTGACTGAGATATTCTGAAATGATATAATATTTTTTAATTTGTTTTATCATATTACACGCGTCAAGTAATATTTGTCTTGCTCCGATAAAATTGGACCCATTATCGGTATAAATATTTTCAGGGACTCCTCGTCTCGCCGCAAAATGTTTCAATGCGGCCAGAAATGCTAAGCTCGTAAGGTCACTCACTGGTTCTATATGTACTGCCTTGACCGACAAACATACAAACACACATATATAACCCTTGACTGGATTCGTACCTCCTCTACCTTTCTTCGTCGCAAAATATAGAGGACCCACAAAGTTAATTCCACAATTTTTGAATGGTCTCTTAGGTGTGAGCCTTTCTATTGGAAGATTTCCCATTAATTGGCTGCTAGCTTTTTGGGAATATTTTGCACAAGTAACACAATTTTTTAGCAGTGACCGTATTTTGGATCGTCCGTTATGATGTGTTTCGCGGATTAATCTCTCAGTGAATATATGATTCGCTGGCAACACTATGGGATGTTTAACATTATAATCGCAGTCTGCATTGGAAAGCCGACCCCCTACTCGCAATATACCAGCCCTATCTATGAACGGCGCCAAAGATACCAATTTTGAACTGAGTTTCACAGTTTTATTTTGTCGTAAATAATTGATGTCTTCACTATATTCATTTGTCTGGACCCAACGGATATAATCAACTGTAGCACTTTCAATTTCTAATGCCGTTAGTTCATCCATATCTCTATCTGCTTGATTTTTGGTTCTTAGATTTTTTACAAAACGTTTTATGTAAGCTACAACTTGGAATATTTTTCCGATACTGAATTTATTTTCAAATATATTACTGAACAAATCTTCTTCAATGTCTGTGCCACTGCTTGACCTTTTCTCAACTCTCTGTTTACTGCCACATCAACAACACGTTTTGAATCTGTACATGTTATAGGCCAGTAATCTTCGGCTTGCTTCAGCCATTCTGGACCATACCACCACTGATGCGTCTTCACTATAGGCAACAAATGTCTTCAATCTGGATGGGCATGTCGCTAACCATGCTAAGACAATGGTCGAATCAGTCAACGCCTAACATTGCGCCGTCGGTGCGATAGTTTCTGTCACTGTCTTTAATCATTTAACCAATAAATGTGCTGCGCACAATTCCAAACGTGACAGTGAAATCTTCTTAATCGGAGCAACTTTGGTTTTTGATGCCAACAGGTGAGTAGTTATTTCACCCTTCTCATCGGTAACTCGCCTGTATATCGCTGCACAATATGCCACCTCACTCGCGTCTGCGAAACCATTAATTTGTATATTTCCGACATAATTAGTAAATCTAGGGATTTTTAATTCTTGAAAATATTTAAATTCTCCTCTCACCCTTTGGTATTCTTCTTCATAACGTTCGGGTAATTTGTCATCCCAATCTATCCACCATCCGTAATACTATATCATTCAATAATATTACGGATAGTGACAAAAATCCCAAAGGATCAAAAACTCGCGATGCCTCTGATATTGCCTTTCGTTTAGTAACCTTGCCTTCTTGTTCAGGCTTTACTCGGTAGGTTAGTATGTCGGAATCAGGATGCCAATGTAGTCCGAGAATTAATACTTCGGAAGTATAGTCATTGCTTAATTGCCTAGTGGTTGTGTCAGACGTAATTTCACTCAAACCTTGATGGTTGTACCGCCATTTTCTTAAAGTGAATCCTCCTTTGCTCAATACACGCGTTATATTTTTCTTCAATTGTGTCGCATTCTCTAAATCTATAGCACCAGATAGAGAATCGTCAACGTAAAAGTCTTCGACTATGTGTTTGCGAATAATCTCATCAACTTCATCGTGAGCTAACTGTTTAAGCGTGCGTATCGCCAAAAATACAGAACAGGCAAGACCAAATGTGACCCTGGTAAACTCGTACTGTCAGAGACATTGGTAACGTGTCACTCGTTGGTAACGTGTGTCACTCGGAGAAACAATAACCTGGCGATACATTTTTTCAATGTCCGCGGTTAAAGCGATTTTATTGCTTCTGAATCGCAGCAGTGTTGCCCAATTGGTTGAATGGTCGGTCCAACCATTAATTTATTATTTAATGAAATACCGGTACTACTTTCACTGGATCCATCAAATACTATACGGATTTTGGTAGTTTTACTGGATTCCTTTAGCACCGAATGATGTGGTAAATAGTAATGCTCGTCTTCATTACGCTCATGCTGATCGGGATGAATTTCAACTAGATGTTGAAATATTCTCTCATTATTTTGACATACTGTTCTCGTAAGTCTTTGTCTTTTGTTAATTTGCGCTCCAATGATAAAAATCGTTGTACTGCTACTGTTGAAGAATTTCCCAATTTCGCCTCCACTTTATTAAATGGAAGTTGAACTATGTACCTCCCATTTTGCTCCCTTTTATGTGTTTTGCAAAAAAACTCTTCATATTCAACATCTTGTGGTGATTCTATAAGGGCTTGTGTCATTTCGTCCATCTTCCAACATTTTTTCCACATCTACATCCAATTGTATATTTAATGCCATAAAATTTGATGAATCCATACTCTGCAGTGGTTTCTGGTTGACCGAACACTATACCCAGCCAAATATTGTCTTTTGCATAGTAATTGAATTACATTGTGTTCGCTCATTTTCTAAAATGGTGAAGAATTTATCGGCTCCGATTATTACGTCTATATATAGGTGCTGTCATTTGAAAATCTAAATTCGCAAATATTTTATTGTCTCCAACATTAAAGTTACAACTAGGTATACTGGATGGTAGCTTGTTAATTATTAAGGCATAGACTTATATTTGAGTATTTGGATTATGAATTGATCCCATCACAAGAATAGTCTTTTCTCTTGATTTCACTGAATTGGCTGTTATTCCAGTTACGGTAATATTTTCTGTGTCTCTCTGTAGTTGTAGCCGCTGTGCACATTTCTCAGATACAAAGGATGATTGCGATCCTGAATCCAGTAAAATTCGGCATCGTTGGTTATTTCCGTTTCGATCTTTGATTAACACGATCGCTCTTGGTAAGATGGCTGTTGGTTGGTTGCAGTTGGATGATGTCAATTTCACTGTTGTATTGCACGAGAAGGTTTCAGATTTATTAGTTTAGTCAACATTTCCAACATCAATGTCTTTAATTGACCTTATCTTCTGACTCCGTATGTAATGTTATATGATGTCTACGCCTACATAATCTACAATTATTTCGCGATCTAAACACTATTGATTGATGTGTGGACCTCCTCGTCCATACAGCTTCTGCAAAAGTCATTAACTTCTAGACCAAATCTTGTCGCATGTTCTCCAAGTATAGGCAGTGTCCTATGATCGTTTTTGTTCGCGTCTTCGTAGGGAGATCAATGTCTTTCAGCGTTTCAAGTCCAGCTTTGGACTAACCTTGCTACACTACATGAGAGAATGTTCGTCCACCTTTTATTTGCTGAGGGTTCTGCTTCCTTTTTAAGAACAGTCTTGAGTGCCTTAATTGGCCTCCCTATACGGCCCTTTCTCCCAAGTTGTATTGTCTAGTAGTTGGAGAGTTGTGCCATGCCTCGCTAGTTCGTCCGCCCTGCAGTCCCCTTTGACGTCCGAGTGGCCGGAGACCCAACTATCTGAATGTCGAAATGCTCACTTATCTAATTCAGAGACAAGTGGCAACCCAACGCTACTCTAAACGTCAGAGAAATAAAGTCCAGCGGCTTGATTGCCACCTGACTATCCACATAGATTGCGATATTACTCGAGGATACCACATTATGTCTTAACCAGTTCAGGACCTCCTCAATCACTATCACCTCTTCCTGGTACACGCTGCAGTAATCAGAGAGACGAACTGATATCTGATATATCTATCTCCAATTTATCACAGAAGACTCCACCAGCCACTTTACCGTGTAGCTTGAATTCATCCGTAAAGAACTTTAATGATTCCGTTTCCAAAACCGACCCGCTCCTCCAAGAGCTACAGAAACTTCGGAACGTTTTCTCGGAGCATAAAGTTGGTGAAATGTAGTATAGATTTGCTAGTTTCTTCCTTGGCGATCTAATTATCTTCAAATGTTCTGTCTGAAGGTACGTGTTAGTGTTATCCTCAGCGTCCCGCTTAGAACTTCTTGATTCTCTTTTTGTACGTTACTTTATCAAGAGCTGGCCACCACACGCTCACCCCATACATAAGTACAGGCCTTACTACGGAAGTGAATAGCCAGTGTACCAACTCTGGCTTCAGGCCCCATCTAATTTCGATGGCGTTTCTGCACGAGTATTATATTAGCCTTGTTTACTCTTTCCAAAATGTTGGGCTTCCAGTGAAGCTTATGCTGTCCAAGATTACGCCTAGAAATCTTCCCTTGTCAGTTAAAGCTAGTCTCCGGTCAATAAAAAGAGGATGAATTACTTCCGGGATTTTATATTTCCTAGTAAATAGTACCAGTTCTGTTTTGAACGAGCTGAACATGTAAAAACCGTTTAACAGGCCCTCTATGGTTCAGCAGACAGACCTTGTCTACGGCCTCCACTAGTTACGAAAATAATGTATATTTTTTCACTCAAGCGATGTGCCCGAACACACCTTGCACGAATCGCCACCATACTAAACTGATTCAGTAGTACAGAAGAAATATACTACACTCATAAGTGAATAGAACGGACGTCCATTGCTCGACTTTCATATGTTCGCGAACTAATTCGAGCAGCCTTTTAATCAATTTTGGGTCTATCTTGGTGCTAGGTTGACATCCTATAACCGTCTTCTTATTCAGTCATTGTTGCTGCACATCGATATCAGTGAAATGGCGATTTAGCAGTGACGTTAGAACGTTAGGTGTCTCTCAGAGGTACACCGATGCTGGCTAGTATGTGGTCTCCTCTTAAGGATACCAGTTTTGTGTAGCCTTCTCTATACAGTCGATTCTAGCGATGAAGCAACAACTCATTTGGCTTTTTCTGGAGTAGTATCCATAATTTTGAGGAAAAAATAATTGAAACGGGTATAGGTTTGTTCTGGTCAACATCTGATAACAAACTGATGGTGTGTATTGGTTAAACCATGATAACAGAAATATGCATTTGGTACGCGCGGACATTTGAGTTGATTTAGTTGCTCGGGAGTGTATATGTACTTATCGATGTAAAAAATAAATCTCGAACTGCAAATTATCTAATCTATATACAAACGAACCCGTCATTATACGTACACACATAAAATAAATATTAATTTACATTTCGAACAATAAACGAAGTAAAAACTATAATTTGAGATAGAAACACGACACGAGAAGTGTTTTATATATCCAGGTATATAGGACGTCGTGTATATTTACTAATTCAAAACAAAACTTTTAAAATAACTTAATCAAAGGTAATCTCTCTAAATCACTTGGTCATTATAACTTTTCTTGTAACACACAAAATAATTATAATTATATATAATAACAATAGTGCCACTAACAACAAACAGAAAAGCCTAATTAATTTTATGTGATTACATAAAAAAAAATGAAAATTTAACAATCACAAATCACGAAATAAAATCATTTCTATAATAATTTCCCCGCTGGAAATCCTAAAAGCTTCAACAATGGAAAGTTTGCGGGTGGTGAATACACGACCGCCAGCAATAATTAATCCGTCATAAATAAAAAACTAAAAATCATTGTCTTGCTGTGATCATTATTTAACAATATAAATTTATTTATTATCGACATCGACTTGTATTTACGTGCGGGATAATTATTTAATCGAGTGTTTCAACCTGAGGTCTGATGTTGTGGAAAAAATTAAATTGTTAATCGAACCAATAAAACCATCGATTAGCTAGACTGTGCAGACGTTAAAGTTTTATACTTGCAAACGCCTAAATCACCACCAGGGTACATGTGGAACATGTACTTATATCAAGAGTGCCTCCGGCATGCTCGTTTTCAAATCTATTAGATTAGTGGCAACAGCAAATTAAAATATGCGAGCAGTGATCCAATATCATAATTTTAAGAGGCAAGAGCTAACCCAATATGGTGATTCCCAAAACTATAAGGAAGTTAGTATAGAAGTGCATTCAATAGAGTTAAACACTGAGACCGTTTTGGGTGGAAAATATTACATAAAAAAAGGACGAGAGCTTTATAGATTCAACCAATTATATTTTTGAGTACAAGACATTAGATGGTAGAGCAGCGGTCCATAAAAGTACGATATCAACTCTACTTGATTAATTTTTGAATTACCTATATATGCAAACTCCATATCGATAGGTGTCTTAGAAAAATATTTGGAACCAATTGGTCGTAGTCCTTCTTCTGGATTCTCTTTAACATGATCATCCTCAAATAATATTCTCACTTAATGATTTCTGTCTGAATTCTATTCTACAGTGACCTTCTAACTTGACTTCTTCTTCAGTGCGACATCTATCTTCTGGGATACAGTCATTTTCCGACGAGCAGCCATAGCTGCTCTTCAATCCTTGAGGAATTTGGTGACAATCTAACCTACCGTGTTTCGGATTACAATTCACTCTAACTATGTTTTTTTAGGGCCATTGAACCTGCTGGACTCCCTTTTATGATGCTGTAGTTAGCTATTGACGGATAGTATTCTGCTCATATTATTAATTCAACTGGTTGCGACTGATTAAATAGTAGATTAGCTAATTGTATTTTGTGGAGATGAGTCAATTTAGTCTCGAGAAGTTGATGATTGAGCTTCTCGAAGACTATGCCTTCGATATTTAAGAAATCTTGGTAATAACTTCTTGTTGTCGGCTTCTCTTCCACAGACTCCTGAAATTTTAACATATGTCTTTTGTTTTTAAAGTTGAACTGATTTGCGGCTTTTGCTGAAATGAGTGTCGCCTGCGTGACCCTGGATCTATTAATGCACGCATATTGTTACATGCTGGCCAGTGTTAGTAGCTGCCCTAATAATCTACGAATAAAATCGAGCTAACTTTAACTTTAACGATTTGGATGCCAAGTTATTGCAGTCCAAAAGTGTGTTATTTTCCGTTACACATTAAGCACCAAGTTCTTGATGGGCATTTGTCTTTTGGATGCCTAGTCCATCAGCGTGTACAAAGATTAGCACCATTTACCAATGTTGTTCGTTTTAATATTGGCATTGGCTATTAACTCTAAAGACGAGAATCTTCTTTTCAAGAAATTGAAAAACATTTCCAATTTAGGAACTCCTTTCGGATTTTCCAGTGTTGTTTCAAATACCTTTATGTAATCTGGATCCAGTTTTTTTGATAATCGTCTTTCACAGTAACATGCATAGCTCGAATTACTTGCCATGATGGTAATTGTAATGTTGTTAAAGATAGCAGTGCAATAGTTATAATAATTATTTGCAAGTAATTTTGGATTTTGTATCCTTAATGCCCCAGACCATCTCGTAATTTTCCCCTGTGGTTGCTAAGTGGTTGATAAGTTGTGCAGCCCCTTTTTGAAGCTTCGACTTTAAATATGACATTTTTACTACATTTGACAATGTTTTATGATGGTGGATGAGATCGGTAAGGTTATCATTAAACGCACTCTACCTTTTATATTCACCGGAGAATGATGGTACTTCAGTAATCAAAGGTTTGTGATTTTCTTCATATCTCTCCAACTTCCATGTTTTAAATTAAGAAACTCTTTCGAGTTGTTAATATCTATGGCGTCGTTAACTGATGTAAATTTTCAATACACTCTTGCATCAGAACCTGCTTTTGAAGAGTCTGTGGTATTTTTCCGATGCACTTATTGGTTGATTGATGTTCTTCGCTTTCTCCTCAGGAAAGTTGTTGATTATATGTAAACGATGGAGATTCCTGGTTCTCGAATGATATTGATGGTTTCAGTGATTTCGGCGGTCCATTATATTATTTCTTCTGTAGTTTCTCGCGAGATGAGGTAACGATGTGACGACTCTAGTGGTGAAATTGCCTTCAGCATTTTCAGTTTTTGCCACGTATTCAGTGTAGATAGTTTTAAAGACTCTTTTTTGTACACCAGATGTCTCGTTGTTGATATTGGATTTTTTATGATCAATTCGTACATAATGTTGACGGCTAGTTATATAAGGCTTGAGCCAGTTAATTCTTACTAAAATCCCCATCTACTTGGTGATATATTCGTCAGAGTAGACGAGTAATATAGATTTGTATGGCACGATTTCCATCCCGTATATATTCTCTGGGAGCTTTTTACGATACAGAAAAATTCGGTCCGCCTCGAATTTTCCTATTATGAAAAGGTTTTGGTCGAATTCGTCATATGTAAGAATGAAGTTGTAGTTATAGTGTATTATGTAATTGATTAGAAGTTGTTAAATTTTAGTTTGTTGTTGTGTCTTATTCGACTCATGACCTGTTATATTAAATCTGGCTCCTTAAACTGTGGAGCATTAAAAATACATAAATTCGATTACGTCGGTATAAGCAGAACCACAGCAATAACGGTCAAATATAAAGACATGGCGTGCGGTCAAGGATTCAGCCGCTGTGCAGCTTAGGCTGTAAGTCGGTTAAAAATTCAACTATATGCAGCAACAACTATATGCAGCCTATCGGTCAAAATTGCAGCTAAAAAGTGTGTGAATCCACTTATTTATGTAACATAACCTTAAACTTAATCAAGATGAGCGATGGACAGTGAGCATTTTATTTACATTTATTTCGAAATATGAACATAAAATTTTATTTTTATACTTAGTGAAAATGTTTGCTAAACGAGGTTTACATTAATCAGGTAATTTCAGTAACAAATATGTAAGTGTAAAAATACTTACATTATGGGACAGTTATATTTGTTTACTGCTTGCATTTTGAAGCCGGGCTGTTTGGAACCCTCAAGTAACAAAGTTGCTTACAGTCACAAGACTAGAAATGAAGCGTGAATTCAATGGCGGGAAAACAAATAAGGGAACTCTGTGGAAAAAATGTTAAGATAAAATGAAGAGAAATATACAGGAATTTGCCAACTCTCCATTAGAGGCTAGACAAAAAATTTAGCATCTTGTTAATTTCTTATAAGCGCATAAAAAGGGCAAAAAGAAAACGGGGAAGGGGGACTGTATATTGGCAATATTTTGAAAGGTTTGACGCAGAATACAGTACTCGTCATAATATCGTACCTCCGAGAGGCTTGACGTTTGACTCTTTTAGTGCCAATCGGTATGAGAGAGAAAATTTGAAAGAACTTAATGCTTCAGTTGTTGACACGTCCAACGAAGCACGGCGTTCTAAAAAAAAACACCGTACAAAAGAAGAAGTAATGATGACGTTAGCGAACTTCTTAAATATTTAAAAGAAGAAGCGAGGGACAGGCGTAGGCACGAGGAGTTAATGAAGGACGAAAGTGAGAAAAGTAAACTGGAAAAGGAAAAAATTAATGGCTTAAAAGAATCGATTGAAATCATGAAGAATTAATGTCCCTTAATAGTTTACCCACATAAAGCTGTGATAGAATTATTAGACTTGATTTACACAAACTTAATTATTTGTACCTCAAAAATGTAGGCTGTTTTATTTTGATAAGTTTTTATAAATAAATAAAGTTGAAGACACATTTTAAATTTTACAGCATGATCCACGTTGGATGTGATCGAAATATCGCAGTAGTCATCAGGATTATTTTCAGCTTCAGTTATTATGAGTGGTTCCATAAATTCCTCTTTCTGCTCTAAAATAAAATTATGCAATACATTTGCTGCAACTACGAAATAGTACCATAACGAAATAATTATTTTTTAAATGTATAAGCACTGTCACCCAGCAAGTGATAATTGCAAGCCTTTTCCACAGGCTGCTGTTACTCCAGACGCTGGCATCATGACTTCATCCGGGTCTTCCAAAAAAATATCAATAAACTTCATGTCACTATCGACAATACCCTAAACATAAAAAAATGATAAATATTGTAAAAACAATAAAAAATAATTATATTATTAGTAATTAATATATGCCAGTTGATATATTTTGACGAGTTTCGTCAGCGCCTGACATATAAATAAAACCGTCCCAATAGCCGAACCCTTCAAAACACTAAATCTATCAGCTACATCCCAATATCTATACAAATTTCTCGAGACCCAAATGGTCATTAACAAGGCTTTTTCCGTATTAATTGTTGGACGTCTCCTGGGTAAGATAATAGCGTTACCCAGAACCACTAATAATTTCTAAAATATTAACAGATTTAGGCCGGTTTCGATCTGATGATGATGACGTCATTGAATGACTGTGTGATCGAAAAGATCAAATCCATATCTCATCAGGCATATACTACCGGACTTGATGTTCAATCTGTGCGATTCGTATATATACTTTAGATCCTGACGCGACAGTACTAGTGAATTACAAGAACTTAACTCGAAATATCGAATTTTATATTAATTGCGTGTGGCGTGAGCTAATTTGCGATTTGTTTTTTTTTAGTTGCTCTGGTCGCCACACACCCAACTTGAAACTCCCTGCCAGCATATGAATAGAGCAACTATGAGCAAAATACCTAAAAGAAAAGCAATTTCGTTTACATACTATACCGGGTGTTTCTTTTAAACTGAGACGATCAAATATCTTGAAAAGTAGCCACTCTACGGAAAAAATATCCATAGTCAAAATTTAATCATACCGCGGGGGAAATACATTAATGCAAAAAAAATAGTCCCTCACCCCCCGATTTGTAGGTGGGGTGGGGTTAACTTTTAAACTATATTTTTATTGCAGATACGAATTCTACGACTAAAAGTACGTATGATTTGAATAAAATATTTGGTTCTTTAGTAATATGGAATAGAACGCCTTCTTATGTGTTGTGGTGATGTGGATAATGTAAGGATGAATTAAATATTTTTTTGTTTTAACACGAGATTTTTGTAGTACTCTATCCGTACGGCAACAAGATGAACCTACCATAACTCGACTGTAGTCTACCCCAACCAGCGTGTTATTTGCCGTATGAGTACGTTACAGTCTTTACACCAATATCTTCATGGCGCTGATTTCAAAAATAGGATAACTTTTTGTCAATGGGCACATGAACAAATACAACACAACTCCAATTTTTTTCGTTGCGTAATGTTCTCTGGCCAATCGTCTTTTATAAACAATGGAACGGTTAATCGACATAACTTGCATTTTTAGAATGTTACAAATCCGCACTTGCTTCGTCAAGTTGAACATCAGCGTTCTTGGACTGTCAACGTGTGGTGTGGAATAAATGTCAACAAACTCATAGGCCCCCACATTATTAAAGGCAACTTGAATGGTCAAATTTACCGAAACTTTTTGGAAAATGAACTGCCAATATTACTTGAAAATTTGAGCTTAGAAGTGAAACGGAACATGTGGTTTCCACATGATGGTTGTCCTGCACAGTATTCGGTGGTGGCACGTGACATACTTGACCGTGGTTTCAATGGTCGCTGAATCGGTAGAGCTGGTCCGATAAATTGGCCCGCCAGATCACCAGATCTTACTGCGCTTGATTTCTATTTGTGGGGCTATCTCAAAGACAGAAATGCGTGTGCTGAAATTCAACGAAACACACTTATCAGTTGTGTACAATCATTTGAAATGCGTATTAATAAATGCATTAAAGTCGCACGCAAGCCATCATTTTGAACACGTATTTTAAGCTAAAATTATTTTTTCACCTGACATTTATATTAATAAATTGTTTTGATGACGAATTTCGAGTATTTCAAATGAAAACGTGATGTTTTTTATTTCAAACGTATTGCAGAATCGAATGCCACACTAAGAAGAAGAAATTGAAAATATTGAATTTCGTCGATTACAACGCCATCTATCATGAACCGAACAAAATATTTCATTCAAGGACTATTTTTGGAGGGACTATTTTTTTCCATTAATGTATTTCCCCCGCTGTATGATTAAATTTTGATTATGGACATTTTTTCCGTAGAGTGGGTATTTTTCGAGATATTTGATCGCCTCATTTTAAAAGAAACACCCAGTATATATGATACACTATGAAAAAAAATTCTTATACTTTCGTACATCAGTGTTACAGGCAATCTAGTTTCAAGAGTTATTGGCATCCGATGGGAGTGCTTTGCTACTATATCCTTCAAAAAATTGAGCAACAGTTTAAAATGAGCAACACTCATTCGTGTTGCCTTTTCAGTATTTAATGCTCCGAGTCATTTTCTTTTATTTCTATAAAACTTCGTCAAAAGAATCTGTGTTGATGCCTTGTAAGATTAACTGGCTCAACCTACTAACGTCTATCATGGAAATTTTAAAGTGCGTAAAATTCTCATTTATTATAGTGTAATGGCAATATTAAATTATATTCTTAATGTGCCAAATCACAAAATAAACAGTATTGATTATTTTCCCAATTTTTAATATTTCAGTACGCTGATTTACAGAATCCATTTTGACATAAACCAAACAATGTTTTTCGCTGTTGTTGAGCTGACGATCTGTCGTTAGCGCTCTAGAGGGCTATTATGAAATACTCCGATATCGGATTTTTTCCAAAACGAAATCCATCTACTACATAGTAGTCGAATTTTGACATTCGATTAACGGATTTCGTTTTTGTTTCATAATAGCAAAATCGGCCTTCGAATCCGATATCGAATTTTTCATAATGACCCCTGTTTATACCTTAACACAAACTAAAATTCGTATACCAACTAGTAGCCTTTTTAGTTTCATAAAAGCGGATTTTTCGATAACGAATTTCATAATAGCAAAACTCGCTTTCCGATCCGACATGGAATTGAAAGACGACACTATCTAATTGGATTCCTTTTTCATAGGTTATTTAGCTCCGTGAGATTTCACAGTAAAAAGTCTGATTTGAGCAATTGTGGCTTATTTTTAGTCATATCTTCGTATACCTCCTCGTATTGGGATAAAAGTTGCTAAATATCTCGCTGAAATTTGAGAACTCGGTCAAGATTCGATCCATGTTCTTGAAAATAGTTGCCTAATTTTCTACCATTATTTCAGCAATATCTACTTCTGGGTGTTGTGTTGATCTTCACACCGAGTGGACGTGTTTTTTTCCTCTCGGTGTTGTAAAATAAAATAAAATAAATTCGTTTGTGGTGTGTGTGTTTGTGTGTGGTTTTAAATCGGATCACAGATGAGTATCGCTATTATATTATTATATTATATTTTATTATGGTTGTAATTACATTACATATTATATTATATTGTGTTGTGTTGTATTTAATTATATTTTGTACGATACTATCTATTACATCTCCTACGCTATTACGCATTGGCATCTCACAGGCAATGCTTTTTTAGTATTGGTATTGTGTTACATTCAGTTCTTGTTTCTCCGTTATATGTATAATATTGTAATATATAACGATTTGTCTTTGTGTCTTATATACATCAATTTTCAAATCACACGCACACCACAGTATTCCATTGAAAGCGATCGCATGCTTTGTATGTTTCGTCTTCTTTCGTTTGACTAGCACATCGCTCTTCATACAATTCTCTTATTCCCCTTTCCTTTAGATGTTTTTTTTATATTTTGGTTTATGTATCTTTCAAAACATACAGTAGTAGGGATTTTGTATATTTAAATTTTAACACGATCACTGCCATTGTGCGATCGTTGTGTAGGAAAATGTTAATATATTTAATGTAATTGGCGAATTACATTTTATTTTTATAAATTTTTGGATTGTGTTTGTGTTGTATATACATCATTATTTGATTGTTGAAAACGCAAATTGACACACGACTGTCTACATTTAAATGCCTAGGTATTCATAGGATACCGTATATGTTGTATATACATCATTATTTGATTGTTGAAAACGCAAATTGACACACGACTGTCTACATTTAAATGCCTAGGTATTCATAGGATACCGTATATAACAAAATTTTCGTTTCGTCCATCAAAATTCTGTTCCCTATGTTTATTAGATTTTTTGTTTATTTTTATTTTATATTTTATGCAGGTGTTATATATACATATATACAGGCGATCCTTGACTTACGTCGTAGATTGTCATATACATATATACAGGCGATCGTTGATTTACGTCGTGGATGCGTTCCTGAATAGTGCAACGTTACTTGAAACGACGTAAGTCAAAAAAGTATTCAAATATATAATGAAAAAATATGTTGGTTCTGTACAAAGTACAATGTATTTGAATTCTAAAATCGTAAAAGTGGAATAAAATTAAATATAATTCAGTATTATGTACGTGGATTGTTGCGTTATTTGTTTGAGTCTATAACTCTTTGAAATCATCAGATGATGGTATACTTTCATCATTTATCCTGCTAGGTTAATACATTTTCTACGTCAGGCGGATCAGCATCTATGAAGCCAGTTTTTTGGGCCATGTTGATGATTTGAGTTTGTACTTCAGCTGCATCTTCAATAGAACTGGTGGGCTGATTCGACCAAGACTTTTTTCACGATCCAGACATGGTGGTGCCGCTGACTTCATCCCAAGATTTGCTAATGTTGAGAACTGCATGTCCTTTCGTGTAGTTTCTCCATTGATCTATTGCAGTGACCTCGTTTTCTTTGGATCTTCGATCAATTTCAATAAACATTTCAAATCAGTAAAGAGACTGGCGGTAACCCAAGCCTTTCTATAACTTCTTCAAACAACAATAAACTTGTTTTGGTGATACCCTTTAAAGCTCTCGGGTTCTCCGAATGGTAAATCAGCAAAGGATTTAACTTGAAGTCGCCGACGGCATTACCACCAAGAAGAAGCGTCAAACGGTCTTTTGCTGCTTTAAAGCCGGAAGCATGTTTTTCTGCTGTGGCCTAATATGTTCGCGAGGGCGTTATTTTCAAGTACTAAGAAGCTGTTTCGTCGTTAAATAGTTGATCGCTTAAATGCCCATCTGCAACGATGCTTTTAATTGTTTGCAGAATGGCGTTTGCTGCAGCTGTGACTGCGCTAGCTGACTCACCTGAAATTTTAATATTTAGGAATTCGTTGTGATTTTTAAAATTTTGGAACCAACCCCGACTATATTGGAAAGTATTTGTTTCTTCATTACTTAGTTCGGCAAGAGGCCCGCAAATACTCTTAGCTTTGGTTTGGATGATCGACGTACTAAATGAAACATTTTTTGGATTGCGCCTTTTATTCAATCTATCAACAATGATTTCATTGTCTCGATTCTAAAATTAGCAAAAATTTTCGCAATTTCTGAGGTTCCTGCTTTAGCATGATTTTGGTTCCCGCTTTAGCGAATATTTTTTTCTTGCGTAAAAATTGTTCTTTCAGTCTGTTGTTGGTGGGATATTTAAATTTCTGGAAATTTGTTTTCTGTATTCCAATTCGAAATGTGTGTGACACATAGTTAATAAGGAAGGTGTACAAATCCTCAGGGATTTTGTAGGACAGGAGTGTTTAGATTTGGTGCAGAACACGGGTATGTATCTTCCATTATCGGAGTTACATTTTGGGATTGTGGTTGAGGGTTGTTTTAGACTGGAAGATTGTGACGGGTCGGGTGGGGATTTGATTCTAGTGGCGAGGATTTCGAACTATTTAAATGTTTGGGTGTCGGCGGGATTGTAGTAGTTTTGCAGTGGTGGTTTGGAGGCATTCAGTTTTACAGAGTGGTGGGAGGTTTTGATGTTTTGGTTGGATTTTTGAAGGATGTCGGAAGCGGTTTGGAGGAAGCGGTTTTTGTAGGTATCCTGGTGATTTGTTATTTGACTCATGGTACTGCTGTGGTTGTTGGGGGAGGTGTGAAGGGGGTGGGGAGGTTCGAGACTGGATTTGATTGGGACGGGCATGAGGGTTGATCTAGTTGCGGTGGCGGTTGGGAGCCTCTGTTGGCATGTGGAATTTTGGACGCGAGTGGGATTTGTTGGGGGCTGGAGGATTCGCCGGAATGTGGGGTGTTAACGATGGATTTCGGTTTGTTGGATGTCAGTTGAGATAGGTCTGCACTTTCTAATTTTATTTTTATGTAGGTTGGTGTCCCGTTGTTGAGGGTGCTCTGAATGAGTTTGTATTTTGGATGCTTACGATTGGGTTCTCGTGTTAGAGTTTATTTGCTACTAATAGATGTATGATTGGTTGAATTTTGAGTTTGGATCGTGTTTGGTTTGCTTGAATAGGGTTCGCTCCGAGGGATGTCGATTTCCTCCACTTTTGGGGTGCTTCTGCTCCATACTTTCTGCATTATGTGGCATCCCTGCCTGCTTTATGGCCTGTGTGTCGTGTATACGTGCCTGTGGGTTATCCATGCGTAATTTCAATTTATTAAGTTTCGTATTTGGATTAAAGGGTACTTTTTGAAGACAATATCAATTGTTCTTTTTTGATTTATGAATGGTGAAGGTCGGGGCGGATCTACTACATTTGTAGTAAAGTGACATACCTGATCATGACCATAATACGAGCATTGCATTACAATTACATTGTATTGCAGTAATATAAAAATAATAATAATAATTTATGGAAAAAGTTTGATTTTAATTACTTATATAAGTGTAAATATGATTATAGTTGGAGGGGGTTTACAAGGAAAGTTTATTTTATTTTAAAAAAGATGTTGCATAATTTTGGAATGTAAAACGTTTTCACAGAATTATTTGGATTTTCTGATAAACCTATTCTAATATTATGGTATCATCAGCGTAATGCATATCATATTAATTTAATTTATGGTTACAGATTCAGGAGCCGTAAGTTAGTTAATAAAGAGTTTTGAATTTTATTTTAACTTTGATAGGTGTACGGACTGGAGTTTAAATAAATAATAAAATTAATAATAATTAAAATACAGATTCCTATCTAGTAAATTTATTTTTATAATTTTATTAAATGATTTAATTTTAATACGTTAACGCTAAGCTGCAGGTAATAGCTAACTTACTCAATTATTTATTTAGATAAATAATTTACTCTATTCACGAATTGACAGTTTATTAGGTTGCCATTATGTATGTATATGAAATGCTGTCGGGTCATAAAATAAATAAATACTGCCGCTCGCGTTAGATGGTGGTGGATCTGAAAATATAGGGACGCAACTTTATATGCAGCATATGATGAGAAGATCTCAGGATAATTAATTTACCTAAATACTCCAGTTTCAACTGTTGAGGTTACACAAATACATATGATGGAATAGGAAATGTCCTTCCTATCCTAATAAAAATAATAATGTTAATGTGAAAATGATATAGATTTTACTAACAAATTATATTATTGTACTAATTATGTAACAGGAAAATGGTTCTGCTGAAGATTGTCGCCCTATAGTGTATTTTGACTCTCTGATGAGCATGTTACAGTATTATGGTAACATTATCGTAATGGATGGCTTAAACTATCAAACTAAATTAATTCAATTGTTACGACAAAAAATGGTTTTTGATTTTAAAAACCGTGTAAGATCGAAAACTTGTTAAACGGGGGATTGGTGTATACCTATTAGTTGCAAGAGCAACCTATTGCCAACCTCTATAGCTTCTTCAAAATCTATTCTGCAGTACCTTACCCTTTTAGTTGGATGTATTGATGTCCTTACCTACAAAAGAAAATTTCCCGAGTACTTTGTCACAAAAAGTACCATCTTGGTCCATAAAAGCTCGCCAAAGGATACATGTAGGCTTGATCTGATAAAAATAACTTTGGTGAAACTACAAACACACACATATAATAACAAAATGTTATCTTTATTTAATAATCTACATACATGACATAAAATATATGTCGTTACAACCGGCTGTACGAGTACACATATACATAATTTTTAATTCATACAACCCATTACGTGTCACTAAAAATTAATGTTTAATTAATTTATTATAAACAATCTATTTATCCGGTTTTTCATTCAATAATAAATAATAATAAAAACAATCGTTTAAACGCAAAATTACTGTACGAGTGTTAAGTATATAGGTACATGGATGGTATATATAGACCAGATCATCAGTTTAGCGCAATTATAATTTATTAAAAGTGTACGCTTCAAGCGCAGTCGTATATAAACAGCAAAGCGACACACATGCAGCTAATAAAATACTTTAATGGTAAAAATAACATACATTATGTTAATTATTTTATTTATACATACTCGTATATATAATATGTAATATATAAATTAAAAATATATTATTATTATAGACATAAAGGTATCGTGTTAAAATAATTTAAAATAATTTTCAAGATGTTCACTGCATTTAAATTAATGGAGTGCATTCTGTGTACGTATATATATATATATATATATATAGTAGATACGAGATAAATTTCGCCGCGCATAAAAATAATTTTTAATCATAATTAATTTATCGAGACCCCGAAAAAAAAACATATTTAATTTCTTTATTTATGGTACCCGAAAAATTAATCAACGTGAAACTATTAAAGTTTTGCCCCTTTCGTATATAAACGTTTACTTACCGTTCTTCTTCAATGGTTATTGTGTGTTTTCTTCATATGGTGTGATTATATATTTTATAAAAAGACGATACATACATGTCTTCCCGTCCCATCCCATAATATTCCCAAAACGGTTGAGTTGTATATCAAAATGTGTTAATATCTTATAATTTCCTTAAAAAATGTTATTTATTTATTTTTTGCGCGTTTTCGATTATTTATTAATAATAATCTTACATATATGTATGTGTATATACATATGTGCTATTTCCTTTTTATGTTTGCCTTAAAATTAATAAAAAATAAAATATAATTCAGCGAAGTTAACAGTCATGCGAACTTATTTACTTTTGTAGTTTGAATATTTTTTATTGAGGTAGCGAAATGAAAGCAAAAACCGAGTTTGATTACTTCCTCTAAATAATTCACTAGTCCGCCATTAGTTTTAATTTCACTATTAATTCACTTTTTTCCGCGATTTTTACTTATCGCGGTTTAAATTCAGACTGATTCAATACGCATTCTGCTCGTATGTATTTATACCCAATTCTTTCTTTTGTTTATTATTCACCATGAATACTGCGTTGTTTTGAAATTGTAAACAGTAAGTTATTCTACTGATCCAGAGACGTCATTAAGAATACCGTTCCATTCCACTTCTCTGTTGAAAAAGAATCCTTCCAGATGCACGATCCTTTTGTTTACTTCGCAGGCATTTGGACATTTTTTTTAAATTTAGCTTTAATTGAGTACAGGG
The DNA here is from genome assembly GCA_963932295.1 of Tipula lateralis. NCBI lineage: Eukaryota > Metazoa > Arthropoda > Insecta > Diptera > Tipulidae > Tipula > Tipula lateralis. The sequence continues at coordinate 125,959,032 of OZ010737.1, forward strand.
CGGACTTTTAGAATGTCCTAGCTCCTTGTAACTGTCAGAGCTCCTGCACCCAGCACGCGATCCTTCAAGTAAAGGTTGATAGCCGCCTTATACTTGTGCATTTTATACTCATACGGAAACTGAAACCGGATATCGAATTTCATTTCCTAGATGTTCGAAAAATAAGTTCGCGCCTTGCAGTTTGCACCTTCAGTTCGAGATTTCAGCAGCTTCACCGTAAAGCTATGTGCATTAACCGTTCCTCGTGTTACCCAATACTTTAATTCTGCAGAACATTTACCATTTATTAATCTATAGAACAAGCGGAGTACTGCAACATCTAAGTGGTGCTGTAAATCTAAGGCTTTACCGCGTAAACGGCACTTACCGCATCTCAAATGAGACCTTACGAACCAGTTTTAATGATTGGTGCACATTATAGGTGGTCAGCCCAACGAATGTTTTACACACAAACGCGTTTTTATGTCATCCGGTTGCATGTTAATTTTCGGCAGGAATCGAACAGGAAAAATTTTAAGAATGAAAATTATATAAAAAAAAAATAAAAAAAATTTAAAAATGCGGGTGAAGACCAACAATCCAACCATTTAAGTCGCCTCCTACGACAAGCAGTGGATACTGTGGTGGAATTTAAAGCGTTCATCTCAACCACAGGGGCAGAGGTACTTGTGTAATTGTTCACCATATTTAAAAGTGCCCAGAAGGGACAAGAAAATTATCTTTGCCTTGAACGTGAGCGACAGTTTGCAGTGCACAATGTACATCTTCGGTTGATTACATCGTTGGTTTTTGTAATAACCTTATACAGCCAACTATATGATATGCTCTAGGTTTGGTAATAAACTCAACCAGTTTAGGATATTAACCAGACTTCCTGGCCCTCAACTTCTCTAAGTTAGTGGTAAATTTAAACTGCATCTTGATTCACTTCTGTTCACTTTATCAACAATATCCACTTACAGAACTTCTTGACAGAATCGCTTTTTACCAATTTCATTAATCATTCTTTAATTTATTTTCGCAATTGTGCCGGCTTCTGGTTTCAATTTGTACCCTACGACATTGTTCCTTTATCTATACTCAGAAAAATAATGGACTTTCATATAAATAATCTATGTCATGAATTAAAATTTTGAAATTTGTTTTATTTGAAGAATAAATCATTTAAATTAATGCAATTATTCTTTAAAATAAAAAAAATATTTCTCAAATTAATTTAGAAAAAAATTCTTGAAATTGAAGAATTGATTTCTTTAACACAAAGTTCTATTTTTTTCATCAAGGAAGTTAAAATTAAATAATTTTTCATTTAAAATCAAGTTAATTGAATTTATTTTTAATCGATTTTGAAATGTAACTGTAATCTTACATTGTATCCACCATACTGGTGTTTAGTTTACATTCAGATTTGGCTCGAGAAGCATCTTAACGTACTATTTGGAATACAAAATTGATAAATAGTTTTTTTTAAATCATTAAGTGTATTTTTGGTACAATAGAGTCAAATATAAACTACAATAGTTTTAATAAATTTACTTAAAGTATACTTATACTAAGTATACTTTGAACAATTGTTCCAATCTAAGTTTTCGAAAAAAACGTGGTTTGAACGGCAGAGTTTCATATTCTATTTAATTTCCTAAACATTAAGGTAACTTATAACTTAACTATTTTTATTTTATTTTCTTAAGATATTTTATAGCAAACAGTGTTAAAATGTCGAACGAAAACGATAACGCCGAGCAAAATACTTACTGCCAAAGAAATATTATAAAAGAGTTGGATGATCATGAGCTAGATGATAATTTCAAAGGCGTTATACCTACTTGGGGCTTTCTGAAGATACATATAACCTTTTGAAACTTCACAGATACAGCATCACGACGTTGGAAATTATGAATCTAGATGACGTAGACGAGTTATTTTTTCCTATAGTCCTAATAAATCAACAAGTAATCATAACGTGTTGTAAAATATTACAGTTTTGTCTAATTTTAAGAAAATTATTATTTATTTATTTAACAGGGATAAACCAACTTTACGAGTACATAATCTACAATATGAAAGTAACATTACTCAAATTTTAGACAACAGCATTAAAGGTCGAATGGTGAAAGAATTGTACCAAAAAAATAAAACCCTAGATCGAAAAAGTCGAAAAAACTTAGTGCATTGTCTTATTGATTATTATATGGCAAATAAGATATAACTTACATTAGAGGACTTTGATAAAATATCAAAAAACATATCTGTTTGTTTTCCATCTGAGATTCAGGTTAGTTAATTTACCAAAGTTAGTACAGTAATATGTTAAAAATTTTTTTATTTAAATGACTTAAATAAAAATAATAGAGTGATTACAACCAAGAAACGGTAAACGAAAAGCTCCTGGCAAATTATTTGATCGATGGTGCAATCAATGTTTGGTATCAAATATTTGAAACTGTCAAATAATGTAGAAGAGCTCACTGTGGAACATGAAGCGGTTTTATCGACTCCTTTGATTAATGATGGTAGTTATTACAATACAAATTTTAAAGTAAACAAGTTTCTATTTAGTTAGAAATAATTTATAGAGAACTTCACAGAAAATAAAGCGTGGTTAAAAAATTATTTTGAACCAATTGATACAGTCAACGAGAAATGGAAGCAAGGTTCAGTTGGACAGAGTGATGTCAGATGTAGGGAATTTTCATCAAACAGTTTACGTGTAGGGAAAAACGGAGATTTTGAAAAACACCGCAAAAATAGCGAATTTTTACTATAATAAAACTAACGGGTGATTTTTTAAGAGCTTGAGAACTTGTTTTTAAAAAAAAACGCATAAAATTTGCAAAATCTCATCGGTTCTTTATTTGAAACGTTAGATTGGTCCATGACATTTACTTTTTGAAGATAATTTCATTTAAATGTTGACCGCGGCTGCGTCTTAGGTGGTCCATTCGGAAAGTCCATTTTTGGGCAACTTTTTCGAGCATTTCGGCCGGAATAGCCCGAATTTCTTCGGAAATGTTGTCTTCCAAAACTGGAATAGTTGCTGGCTTATTTCTGTAGACTTTAGACTTGACGTAGCCCCACAAAAAATAGTCTAAAGGCGTCAAATCGCATGATCTTGGCCAACTTACCGGGCCATTTCTTGAGATGAATTGTTCTCCGAAGTTTTCCCTCAAAATGGCCATAGAATCGCGAGCTGTGTGGCATGTAGCGTCATCTTGTTGAAACCACATGTCAACTAAGTTCAGTTCTTCCATTTTTGGCAACAAAAAGTTTGTTAGCATCGAACGATAGCGATCGCCATTCACCGTAACGTTGCGTCCAACAGCAATGATTCCACCAGCGTACAAACCACACCAAACAGTGCATTTTTCGGGATGCATGGGCAGTTCTTGAACGGCTTCTGGTTGCTCTTCACTCCAAATGCGGCAATTTTGCTTATTTACGTAGCCATTCAACCAGAAATGAGCCTCATCGCTGAACAAAATTTGTCGATAAAAAAGCGGATTTTCTGCCAACTTTTCTAAGGCCCATTCACTGAAAATTCGACGTTGTGGCAGATCGTTCGGCTTCAGTTATGAAATGTCAAAGCATACTGAGCATCTTTCTCTTTGACACCTTGTCTGAAATCCCGCGTGATCTGTCAAATACTAATGCATGAAAATCCTAACCACAAAAAAATCACCCGTTATAACCAATTTTTCATTAAAATTCTTCAACGAAAGACATATTTATTATAAATATGTATAGTTTTCTGTCGCAACATTTTATTACATTCACTGTGCTTCCCGAGTCATCCCCGATTGTTTGGGTTATTTTACATTATTATTTATGGTACTTAGGGTTTTCCTTCTGTCAGTATTTTTTTAACAAGTTGAATGTTGATTGATGTGGACATGCGGAGTTTGTATACATATTTTGGCTGTATTGTAACGAAATTGCGAGGGACATTAGAAAAAAAAACAATTTTCTGGTTAATGCCCATTGTTACCGAATTTATTATACAGTCTTTCAGAGCTTCGGGTGGTTTTTAGTTTGCCGGCTAAAGCTCAGGGATTGGAGTGGGGTTTCCGAACATGAAAGACCGCTAGTTAAACCACATGGGACGATGAAAGCAAAAGGAAGGAACTGACAGGAGCAGAACAGGAATACTCACCTATAGCAGCATATCAACTCACCCTATACCTCGTTCTTCACAAGATTTACTTCATCTTCACATACACTTTTCAATACACTTTTATATACACGAATTTCGTACTATAAATAATAAATCCATAAAACCAATCGAATTCAGACAATAAAACCCCAAAATTTATAGAATCGAAACAAATAAACTACAATGTGGCCGAATTTATTAATTAATAAAATCAAAATTAAAAAAAAACATTAAAAAAAAAATTCAAAAAAAAACTTTTACAAAGAATTATTTAGCTCTATAAGAAATTAATATTTTAGATCTTAGCTCTACCCAACACCATTTTAATCCGAAAAAAAATCAATCATAGGAATTATAAAAAATATGTATTATATTATATATATAAATTAAATATTATAAAAAAACTTAACTAAGAAAATTAATTATAGCGCTTTCATGTTTTATATAAATTCCTCCATTATTATTTATTTAGTTATTTAGTTTTCTTTTTGTTTTATTAGAGTTTTTCAATTTTCTATAAATTATATTAACTATAATATTATCATATACAGAATAATTTTTTTTTCACCAACTGTACCTCATATTTGTTTGAACGACTGTACTTTCATTCTATCATATTTGATTTTTGTATTTTTGTTTTGCTTATTTTTTTTTTCACTGATATATAATTAGTACATATTAGTACCACACCAGGCACGCTGTTATACCAACATGTTTGAATGTACAGTTTTTACACTTTGTGTGGTTTATTATTTTGATTTATATCTAAATTCACTATTATTTCACAATTTTTATTATTATTTATCTTGTATTATTTTGTTATTATTATTGAAGACATTAATAAATTTTAAGTTTTTTTTTTCATTACGCTAGATTTAGGTAAATGCAAACACGGTACATGGTACTATTTTTTTTTGATTTGTTTGGATTTTTAAATTTTAAAATACAAAACTCAGACAATATTACAACTCGACGTCGTATGAAAGTGATTCCCAAGATGAAAAGCGCAAAAGTGGGTCATCAAAAAGTAAATTGCAGAAACAAAAATTGAACTGGCAAAGCAACTCGGACTGGCTTAACCTAGAAAAATTTAATGGTTGGCTGGAAAAATGTTCAGACGACGATTTCGGTGCCGTTGTATTGCATGCAACAAAGATTTAAATTGCGACAAATCAGATTTCGAGAAACATCCGTAACAAAAAACACGAACAGAATGTAGAAAAATTGAAAAATACACGTGAGGTAAAATCAGATTTCAAACAAAAAAATAATGACAACGTAAGTAATTTTGAATTACTTCTAAGTATGTTTTTTGTGGAATATGGCGTTTCAAATCGTCGATCATCTGCTACCATTTTTAAAAGAAATTATGCCAGATTTACAAATTATTAAAGATGCTAAATTGGGTCGCACCAAATGTGTAGGGATTATTAAAAATGTGTTGGCCCATGAAGAAGTTTATGATTTAGTCGAAACTTTGAAATTAGCCAAATTTTCCATATTAATTGATGAAAGTATTGATATTGCCACAAACAAGTCAATGTGTGTGCTAGCGCGTTACATTAGTCCTACAAATGGTAAAATAAACGTTTGGTTACTAGATTTAATGCCTGTTGGGTCCGATTGTACTGCTGCTGCACTATATACGAGTTTTAAAAATATTATAATCAATTTCGGTAAGTATTTGTCCAGTTTAATTCTCTTTAAATTTAGTAAGCATTTAAATTGTCAAACATGCAGGAATTCCTTTCGAAAATATTATTGGTTTCTGTAGCGATGGAGCCGATGTAATGATGGGTGCAACTAATTCATTTGTTTCACGACCACGTGAAGACAATCCTCATATAATAAGCATAAAATGTATACGCGATAATCGCAAGCAAAGCTTGTTTTGCTCTACCTCGGGCTTTGGAAGACCTGTTGAGGCAAATAGGAGTGTACGTTTCCGGTAGTTCGAAACGTTGCAGCAAACACCAAGAAATTCAAGAACTTTTACGAGAAGAAAACAAAAAAATTCTCAAAACAGACAATACACGTATTAAAACGTATTCTTGATAATTTGAACATACTACTAATTTTTTTTAAAGAAGCGGTAAAAGTTGATAAACTTAAAAGCACCGACGAAATTTTGCAAGAAATGCACAGTGTGCACAAAAGCTTATCTGCACTTTCTAAAGTATGTATTGCAGTTTTTCAATTGTCTTAATGTTATGTCTCAACCAATTAAACCGCTAATTTGACAACTTGATATAAAGTCCGTTAAAATTTTTATTAAACAAGAGGAATTGAAAACTAACGTAAATGTTGATTCACCTCATATTTTTCTACCAATAGAATCTGTTTACTACCATGGCCCTGAATGCATGGAAATAATAAAGACCATCCCAAAAACAGAAGCAAACATAATAAGTTACAATTTTACACTGTCGCACGTCCAGAAATTCAAAATCGACTACCTATAGGCTCAGAATCAATATTTAAAGAGATGATGTTTTTGGAAGCGATGATTGCCTTGGGTTAAGATAGGTTGCGACTTTAAAAAATTTCCAAAAAACTTGTCATCCAAAAAACAGCCCAAAAAATTCAGTATAGCAAAGAGTCTATTGAACAATTCTGGTGGAACATATCAACACTAAAAAATTTTAATGATCAACTGGTTTTTCCCGAACTATCAAAAGTCGCATTACACATATTATCCCTTCCATCCAAAAATCCAAAAAAGAAATAAACTTAGCAAAAGTGTTTGAAATGCAATATACACAATTCGTTCATCACTTTCCAATAGTTCCGGAACGTGTGTAACATTTAAATGCAATGAAAATCATTTAAGACGAATGAATGCGAATGATTTGTATAATTAATATTTTCATTTGGAATTTGGGATAAAAATTTGAATGCATTTAGATATTTTTTGAAATTATATTTAATAAACTGTAAAGGTCTAGGTAAAAATGAATTTAAATATGTGATATTTATTTTAAAATTTAATAAATGGGTTATAATGAATTTATGAATACCTCATTTAAACCGTTATGTTTTATTTTACTGTTGTAACGCTATTATAGAAATTTGCTCTAAACGAAGTTTGACTTGTGGCATTATTTTATTTTGATTGCATAGGATACCTTTCTCGATAATTTCCATATAAATGGTAATTATCTACTTAATTTTTATTTGTATTTATTAGAACTGAGTTTACAAAAAGTTAAGATAGATACATCATGATATTTTTTTCAGTTTAATACCGCAATTGTGGCCAGTGAGGATTGCCTTTTGTATTGAATTCCTTCATTAAGACTAACGACATCTACAAATTTTCACGTTAAAACATGTGAATTATATTGTGGTAAACATGATCTATAGAATTGATTTTAAATTTTAAAACTTTTATGAAAAAATTGTATGTAGGGAAAAGTAGGGAATTATTTTGCTAAATATTATCTGGCATCACTGGTTGGATCCACCAATGCCTTTCTCAATTCTACTGAGTCTAACAATAAAACTTTTTTAAATGAGTGGTCTTTACTAATGGTCACTCAATGGACACGAAGAATTTTCAGCCAGAGATGGCTGGCTTCATAATTTTCCAAAAACACCACGGCATAAGAATCTTGACGGTTTCCGGTGAAAAACTTTCCTGCAATGCTGAGAGTGCTGCTAAATTTACAAGCAATTTCAAAAGGATTATTGCCGAAAATCGATTTTTACCTGAACAGATCTATAATTGTGACGAAAACGGTCTAGTTTACATAGGTTGGCACTAGAAAACAAACGCTACTGTTTTCAAAAAAACTGCTGTAGGACGGAAATCCGTGAAGGAAAGGGTCACCATTATGCCTTGGGTAAATGCAACTGGGACGCACAAACTCAATTTGATGATGATTGGAAAATCTAAAAATCCTCGGTGTTTAAAAAATGTAAGTTTACCACTGTATTACAAATCATCCAAAAATGCTGGGCAAACTTCTGCGCTTCTTAAGGATTGGTACAACGATTTATTCATATCTGAAGTTTCTCGTCACTTGGAAGCTAAAGGCTTACCAGTAAAAGCAATTTTATTGGTCGATAATGCTACCTATCATGGGACAGCAAACACTTTTTCTAAATGAAAACTTCAAGTTTATATTTTTCCCTCCCAAAAATACACCCTTGTTGCAACCACTTGACCAAAATGTCATAAAATCCCTTAAGCAACGGTATCGAAAGCACCTTCTGTCAACAGTCGTGGCGTTATGTGTAAACGGTAATAACGATATGTTCTCAGCTCTTAAAAATATTAATTTAAAAGACATCGCATTTTTGATAGTTGATGCCTGGAATCAAGGCCCATGATCCGTTATCATGAGTTCATTTAAACATCTGTTTTCATCGATCAACGCAATAGAATTTAATATACCGGAAGATCATTTTGTGGAAGAGGACGATATCCCCCTGGCTAGACTGTACAATTTGGTAATCGAAAATGATTTAACTGAGAACGAAATAATGGAATGGGTGACTGGTATCATCGAGAGAAGCGTACTTTTTGAAATAGAAGATGAGATAGCAAACGACGAGAGCACCGCGAACAAAGAGGGTCATATGGCAGAATCAAACAGAGCAGAATCAGCATCGATAATGTGATGATTCCTGCAACACCGCGGTAGAATGGGCAAAGGAAAATACCCTTACAAGCAATGAGATCTTGTTTTTGAGACAAATTAGAGAAAAAGCCGTACTTAAAAGAATTAATACATATTATTTTAACTAATAAAATATAAAACTGCTTATTTATCTTTAAAAATGGATTGTTCTTAAAATTTATACTCCTTTTTTCTATATAAGCAACTTTTTCTACATAAGAAACTTTTTTGAAAAAATTGGTTCAGATAAGTTGGTTGTATAGAATGCTCACTGTACTTTGTAACTTTGAATAATATATTTTTATTCACAAATTGACATTGATTTTTAAATTAAATTCGATGAAAAGAAAATGTAGTGTTAGATAAATTTGACTCGTTAATTTTTGAAAGTGAAATTAAAAAAACAAAAAAAATATTAACAGAAATTAAAACTAGCTCAAATTTTAATCAAGGTACGAGTAAATTTGACCATTTGATTTAATATTTACTTATTTATTTTATCAATTAAACTTTTTAGATGGAAAAGATAGTATCACTTTTGTTACACGCAATTATTCAACCGAAACGCTGTAGTCCGAAATTTAAACCAACGATTTCTGACGCTCAACAAGATTTTATTTTACATATTACAAATTTAAATGAACTGAAATCGAGAATTGAACAAATTCAAAAAAATGGAAAAGATTCGACGTTCCAACCACAAGAGTGGGCAATAAATACGACGATATACAATAAGTATTTGTTTATTGTGGCGAAATTAACTATAAATGGGGATATGAATAATCAGAATTGGTTGGAGAGTTCGGATTTCGAAGGCCCTCACAAGACGTAAGTACCGCCTACTATTTGATAATCGTATATATATATATATATATATATATATATATATATATATATATATATATATATATATATATATATATATATAAAACTTTTACTATATAGTAAATTTTAATAATTTTTTTTAATAATTCCAACAGTCGCAGAATGGATTCCGAGGGTGGAATGAGAAATCAGTCAGGCCAAATTAACCCTGAGGAGGTGGCAATGCAAAAGAATATTGATTCGATGCCGTCAGGCGAAATCTTCCCTGAGGAAAACGTCGCGACGCATGATACAAAGATACGTTCAAAAAACGTATATTTGTATCATGCGTCGCGCGTTCTCCTAGGGGAGGAATTGACAAGCGCCATTCAAAATATTAAAATTTATTTTGAAAATGAAACAAAACTAACCCTAAAACTTTTTAAGTTTTGTTTTGTTAAAATGTTTGAAGACATTTTAACAATACAAAACTTAAAAAGTTTTACGGATTTTGTGTTGACAATAATCAATACCATTTTTTCGGCAAGGAAACTCGCAAAAGACTAACGAAACTTTATAAAAACAAAAATACCAAAAAAAAGGCTTCAATTGCCATTGCCACATTTTTTTATTGCAAATTTATCGCAAATTTAATGAGGAAGCTAACTTTTATATTTAATTTAGAATATTTGAAAATAAGTCAGCAAGTGTGGTATTTTTTTCAAGAGTATTTTTATGAAATTAATGCTAATCAATTTCGTTTGAAAAAATTTATAAACCAATTTACACCACAACAGAATTTTTAAGTTTTAATCATGTTTGGGTGTTTTATTTGTTTAAATAATTTTAAAAACGTTAATGATATAATTGATCATTTTAAAAAAGTTCACGGTAAAACATCCATTTACAAATTTATAAATCACCTGGAAAAGCACCTAAATGATGTTTCTTCAGTACCTCATTTTAATGATCCACTTTATTCATTTAATAATGTGATTGATTAGTCAAAATCTGCAAATACCTAACTTGGCGGGCTCCTTTGCTGTTTGTTTATCTAATTTAAATGCCCCAAAACATATGGAATTACCTTAACATCTGCATGATGAAAAAACGATGCCAAGGAAAATGTATTTTTAATTCAAGAAGCAATTAAAAAAAATATTATTTAACCCATACAAAATTGTTTTAACCAATTTTCTACTAACGTTTCGGAAGAATCTAAATATGACTTTATAATAAAATTTTTGGATAACCCTTTTCATAAACTCAAAATTTAAATTTTTTAAACAAATTCAGCAAATAGGTATTTATAGGTGTATTTATTTAGGCCTTTAGCATATTCAATCAACAATAGCGAAGTCTTATTTAAAACATATTTTAAATCTAAAAATGTTTTGGAACTAACTCTAAAAATAATAATCTATGGCTTAAAGGCCGTTAACGGCCATTACCGCGTTTCAACTGAGACCTTACGAACCATTTTAACGATTGGTGCACATTGTAGTTGGTCAGTCTAACGAATGTTTTTACATACAATCGTTTTTTTATGTCATCCGGTTGTTAATTTTTGGTCAAAGACGGGAATCTAACTCGACACCGCGGCGTGATGAGAAACTCTCTTAACCATTAAGCCACATCCGTTGACTAACTTTAGAAAATATAAAAAGTTAAAATTAAGTCAAAATTAGTGATGTTCGAACCTACTCTAACCGGATTTTATATTAACCAAACACTCAAAATGACTATTAAATGAGTTCGGACTATTAAATGAGATCTTTCCATTTTTCCAAACTATCGGGTTAAAAAATACCACATTTACATATTATACTTCATCAAAACATTTATCTGTATATGTTTTTCTCAGTTTCTAAATGGTTTTGATTGACTATTTTTTTATACTCCGACTCACATTTTTATACATTTCCTAAAAGAACTAACTATATCGAACAATAAAACAAAATTAATATTGTGAAAAGAGATAATGATATAAAAAAACTGACAAAATAGTCGAAGTAGGATAAAAATATAGTTTTTCTTAAAGTGCGAGAGAAATAAAAAGCATTTCGAGTGTAAAAAATGTATTCAGTACTGAATAAATATTTCTTAATTCACTGTGAAAATAATTTAAATAATGAATAATTATGTTAAGTTCATTTTTTTAAATTTATTATTGTAGATTCAAAGCGTTTTTTACCTTTTTTTCAACAACAAAAAAAAATTGAAATTTATTGGTTATGTTATAGGCATCTGTCAAAATATATCCACTTTAAAAAAAAGAAAAAAGTAAAAAACGATCTCTGTCACTCTAATGGTATTTTTGCTTTTTTTCTTGCTTTGGTTTTTTCAGAAAAAAATACTGCCAACATTTTTTTCACAATGGAAATCAGGCTTAAATCTGCGTTTTTGAATAGACCAGTGTTTTTAAGCAATTCGGTAGTTTTGAGTAAATCGGTGTTTTAAAGCATAACGGTGTTTTGAGTAAATCGGTGGTTTTGAATAGATGGATGTTTTTGCGCATATCGGTGTTTTTGAATAGATCGGTGTTTTTAAGCATTTTGGTGTTTTGAAGAAATCTGGGTTTTTGAATAGATCGGTGGTTGTGAGTATTTTATTGTTTTTGAATAGATTGGTATTTTTTGAGCATTTCGGTATTTTGAGTAAATCAGTTAAGTATTTTAAGCATATCGGTGTTTTGAGTCAATTGGTGTTTTTGAATAGATCGGTGTTGTTGAGTAGATCGTTGATTTTAAAAATTTCGTTGTTTTTGAGTAAATCTATGTTTTTGAGTAGATCGGTGGTTTTGAGTATTTCGTTGTTTTTAAATAGATCGGTATTTTTGAGCATTTCGCTAATTTTGAGGGTTTCGGTGTTTTTGAGTAAATCGGTGGTTTTGAGTAAATTGACGTTTCTGAATAGATCGGTGTTTTTGAGTAAATCGATGGTTTTCAATCATTTCAATGTTTATCTGGGTTCCACATTTAAATACAATATCCAATTTAAAATTCATATAAATATTGACAGATATGAAATAGTTCAAATTTATTTTATAGAATTAATAAAATGAATATTTGAATGAAAATTATTGTATGTATGATCGAAAAGAAAATCGGTGTTGAATGTATATTTGAAGCATTCCGATGTATTCGGTATCGGTGTTTTTGAGTATATCGGTGGTTACCACATTGACTAATAAGAATAAAAAATGTTATTCGAGATAGCAGCAAAGGAAAAAGTTATATGAATATTTTTATTTAAGCGAGTTGATTTTTATTAATGGAATTATTAAAAATAAAATAAAAATTCGTTATGAATGAATTTGATTTTAAAATTTATAGCAAATCGATTAAATAATTATTTCATTCATACATATATTTCTAAAATTCAGCAGATAAAAGTTAATGCATATTTGAGTATCAAGACTTAATAGATTCCATTAGCAATAGCAGGTTATTGTTCCAACCAAAATTAACGTTAAAAAATAAATAACGTAAATATTACTTAATAAGCTTACAATATAAAGGGTCATCCAAAAAACGCGCCTACATGTTTCTTTTAAATAAAACACAAACTATTTGCAATTTTTTCAAGCTGTTTTTTTTTATTTAAAGTATGATCCATTACAATTATACGTGGAATAGAATATCATTCAAGTGTCCACCACGACTGCGTCTGCAGGCATCAATCCGAATATCGAAATTTTCAATGACTTTCCGACATGTTGCTGGTGTTATTTCACGAATTGCAACTTGAATGTTGTTCTTTAGATCATTAATTGTTTGTGGCTTGTTAGCATACACTCGACTTTTCAAAAAACCCCACAAAAAAAAATCTAATGGTGTTAGATCACATGACCTTGGAGGCCAACTGAAATCTGAATTTTGTGAAATTACACGTTGAGGAAATTTTTATTGCAAAAACGTAATCTTTTGTCGAGTTGTGTGACATGTAGCACCGTCTTGCTGGAAATAGACGTCAGACACATCAATATGACTCAACTGTGTCCATAAAAAGTCTCTCAACATTGATTGGTATCGCTCAGCATTCACAGTAACAGCATTTCCAGCATCATTTTCGAAGAAGAATGGCCCAATGATTCCATTTGCTCAAAATGCACACCAAACAGTAACTTTTGGTGGGTGTAGAGATTTTTCATGAATAACACGAGGATTTTCATCACCCCAGATACGACAATTTTGCTTATTGACGAATCCATCCATTGTGAAATGAGCTTCATCACTAAACAAAATTTTGCTTGAAAACAATGGATCTGTCGTTCGTTGTTCAATAATCCAACTAGCGAAATTACGACGTTGTAAAGGGTCTCTTTCTTTCAATTTCTGGGTTAATTGAATTTTGTAAGCGTGTAAATGCAAATCTTTATATGCCCAATTCTTGCGAACGACGCGAAATTGATGTTGTCGGTTCATTTTCTACATTTTCACTAACAGCAGCAATATTTTCATTTGTGCGTACAGTTTTTGGTCTTCCACTTTTTGGTTTATCAGTAACACAACCAGTTTCATCGAATTTTTTCACTAATCTTTGAATTAAAGATTGATTTGGCCGATTATTTACACCAAAAAAATCACCAATTTTGCGATGGGTATTTTTCAAAGAACGCCCATTTTCATAATAAGTTTTAATGATGTAAACGCGTTGTTGCAATGTGTACCTGTCCATGGTTAAAACTGTACTACCTTCTAATAAAACAAAATGGCTTATGTCATTTGAAAAGATGTCACGTGTAAAAATTATATACTGCTGACATCTAGGCGTCACATTTGGATGACCCTTTATATGTATCTGAGAAAAGGAATGTTAAGAAAAAGCAATAATGATAACAACCAATGGTAGAGGTACTAATCGGTTAAAAGTTTCGAGTTAAAAGTGTCCGGTTAATCATTTAATTAAAGCACCGATTGATACCAATAAATTAGTGATTTATCGTTACCCCTGGAATTGTAACTGTCATCCTCGACGTATTTATACCCCTCATTTTACCATGTTATACGTTGTCTCGTTTATTAATAAACAAGCGATGGTTTCAGCAGATGAAGATTTCGAAGTAAGAGGTCAGTTCGACCTCGATTAAAGAGGCCAGTTCGATTAAAGAGGCCAGTTCGATTAAAGAGGCCAGTTCGATTAAAGAGGCCAGTTCGACCTCTATACCATGGTCAGCTATCATCAGTGGAAGTAACTTAAACTATGATTAAGGAAAATAGCATATGGTATAATGTTAAGACCACACATCACGAACGAAGAAATTGTATTATATGCCGATCTTGAAACAAAGCAGTGATGATATTGAAATTTAGACTCTTACATCAATATAAGTGCACTGATCTCAACTTTGTTACCTTGCAAGTTAAATGGTTTCATCATGAACTCGTTACTCTCAAAAACAAGTGCCAACTTAAGATTCTTTAGTTTCAATAATCTCATTGAATCATGACATTGTGCTCTGATTGGTGATTTTAATGCAAGTTTCTAAAATGATAAAACACTGATATCTTTTCGATATCAAAATGTTGAGGTAAACAAAGACACATCACATGTTGGTTTGTATCGGTCTTCAACCAAATACTTATTACAATTTGGGTATTGCGAAGGTACAGTGCAAATTTTCATACAAGTCAGGGAGAGGCATATACAATGTAATTTTTTTGTTAGAGTCTGACCATAATAGAAACACCATGAATAATAGTCATCATGTCGGAATAAAAGAATTATGATTGGAAAGCAATGTTAAATTTACTAGCACACCCTTGATGCTGTAAAAACAACCAAAAATGATTGGTTGTTGCGAATTGTAGATTGGTTTGATGTTTTAATTTGGAAATTCTCTATTAGATCTAGTCAGCTTTCAGATACTGACGTATACCCGGTATACTTAAATCCGTGCTGAGAAAATAAATTTAGTTAATAGAAAATTGGGTACCTTACCAAAACGGGAGTTTTGGCAATCACAATTTTTACTGGTTTGGTAATCACATAATTTTTATAAAAAAAACAGCTGACAAATTTGAATTTGTATATACAGTCTGAAGCGTGAAATTCCAAATTGTCATTTACATATATTTTTTTAACAAATTGGCTATCATTTACCACTGAAATGAGCCAAGCATTAACTGAACCCAAGGTGCAATGTCATCACGTTGGCGTCATAAATCGGTCATGGTGCAATGTCATCACTTTGGGGTCATAAATGTAAATCGTGAAAGCTTTATGAGATGTTGCTTGTGTGTTTGTAATTTGCTAGGCTGGGGTCGATCTGATGATGACGTCATTGAAGGATCAAATAGTATCGGTGTTGTCAAAATAATGTCGGTTTATATTTATATGCAAAACCAACAAATGGATTTATTGCGGTTAAAATTGTCTATGTCTGTATAGTATAGTGAAGAAATGATAGAACCGACTTCACAGCTCAAAAATCGAAAGGGTTTTCCAATAATAGTCATTGTGATTGAGTAGCTCTAAAAAATAATTTAAAGCGGGTCCCACCACAGAGAGAGCATAAGGAATAATTATGGATATCGAAATGGGTGGCGATTTTGAAGCATATCCCATGTACGGACATATCCCACGATGCCTTACACTTTGAATTAAAGTAATGAATTTCACCTGTAAATGTAATAATTTTCACTCACCTTAACGATTATAACGCTAAAATTAATTTTGTTTCTATATTCTCAAGCTTCAGATCACAAGTAAAAAACGCCATTCAAAGTCTCTAGGATTGATTTCATATTGAACTCAGTTTCATACGTTTAAACTTCTTTCGATACAGAATGTTGATCGGACCCGTTGTCATGTATGGATGTGATAGTCGGACAACACAACGTTGATCGCATATATATACCAAGATCTTTTCGGTGAAGCCTTAATTTTCGTAAGTAGAACTCGCATGTCAATCGTAGTATTGCAGTGACTGAACAGGCCGTAGCCAATTAGTTACTGGCACTTTGAATAGTTTACATCCAAAGAAACTGGGTTCTATATGAATTAAGGCCTAGAGACTTTCAACGATGTTTTTTTCGATTAAACGCTTGAACGGAAAAACTTTTTTTAGCGTGCAAGTTCTTACAGTTGGATCACATTGAAATTGGATCAATTATACTATATAGCCTATAAAAGATCTTGTATAATGGTTCAAACCATGCTCTCTATACTGTAGCTGCTCTATTCCGATGACAATTTTATTTGAAAACGCTAGGTAAACAGTTAATATAAGTCAAAACTTGTGTCAAAGTGACACGGTATAAGGGCCAACAATGGCCGTGAAAACAGCAAGCCCTTCGACACGTGTTTTGACATATGTTTACTGTTTACCTATAGCGTTTTCCAATATTAATGTTTCATTGGAATTGAGCAGCTACAGTATAGAAAGCATTAGGTTTGATCCATGGATATACGAGTTTGATGTCGATGTTAAAACCTATTCTGTCATTTTACAAGATCTATTAGTCTTTATAATTATATAATTGTTTCAATTTGTGGTGGGTTCAACTGTAATGACTCGCACGCTTTGTATGCTTTAATTCATATAGCGCACCTGAAGTTCCTTTGCATTTAAACTATTCAAAGTGCATGTAACCAACATTACGATTTTAATGCGAGGTCTACTAAAGCTTCCCGTTTATTTCAATTTTGACTAATAAATATAAACTGGCAATCCTATTCGTAATTCGATAACTGTCAATATACCAAATTTTGACTGCTGTCAAAATTATAAATCCTTCAGCACACGAAAAACCAACAACCACGATTACAGTTTATTTTTCGATTATCCATATATCAAAAAACAATCAACCAAACCAATTCCCGCTTAATTTCAACAATTACAAATTATTATTAATAAAAGCAAAATGTTATTATTACTATTATTATTATATTAAATAGATTGATGGTTTATTATTATTTTTAATGATTATCACGATAATACAATAATTACCACCATCACTGTTTGTAATTTGAGTCACGAATCGCTACATTAAACAAAAAATACGTGGAAAGCTCTGTAGGTGCCTATGTGTGTGTGTGTGTATGTTTTCGATTTAACATAATAATTTATGTTATTAATTTCAATTGTGTTGTATGTAAATGTGTTTATGTGTGCAAGTATGTTTATTAATACATATCGATTTGGACGGCGAGTCAATTATTTTAATAGTCAATATTATATCAAATAATCGTTTGGGTTTTACAATGAGCTTTTCCTAATATAGCTTTTACCCGATTGTTGGATTGCCGAAACCCTGCGGACACTTCAAATTCTTTATGGCACTCTAGAATGAATACCTTGACTGATTAAACATTGGGGTTTAATTATATGTAGAACATGGTTGACCAGTTCAGATCACAAAGCCATGAGATCTGCGAGAGATCGAGAAAGTGCCTATATCGGATATGATTTGACCCTACCCATTGTCTCGCATTACCATATGCAGAAACGGTTTCAACTCGATGGAGTTGAACTAATCACAACATCGAAACTCGTTTTGGTATTGAACCTACTAAGCATATACGGCTTGAAAAATTGTTATAGTTGAGTAGGCACTTTTACCTTTCCATAGTCACGTGATATGGTCAGTTTCTTTGAAATTTTACAATCTGATTCGTTTAAGTAAGCCCGTAAATTTTCAACAGTGGTCACTCTCGTAAATCCTGCTAAATTGTTGGGCTGTATGACCAATAATGGTTGCAACTTCGTTGAAAATTTCAACCAGGTTGCCATTCAACTCTTGCAATGACTTCGTGGATTCCTGTTTCCTTGTGATTATCGAAGTACCTTAGTTCCAAGGTTTATGTTGTGAAGTTTGTTGCTTTTCTTGGTATTTTAACAGCTTCTCCTAAGTTGCCGTTATTTGAAATATTGGTCAGCTGTATCTGTTGCTGTAGGCATATTAATTACAATAATTTTGATCACGTGCCAGCTCTTGATTTCTTGACCAGTAGATGCTTGAATTTACGCTTTGAGAAGCCAGTATCATTGTCTGTGATAATCTTAATAATAAATCTTAATCCGACGATTTTGGGGACCAATCAAAAAACTTCGTTAGCGCTAATTAAGTGAATAGGATAAAAATAATTTTAAAACATCGATCGAATACCGCTCATATAAATGAAATGATAACAAAACGACATAGAAACCAGAAGTAGGCAGTTGCAATGCACTGCATGTCATGACATTGGTAGCCATTTATATAACAATTCAACGACTGCTATCCAATGACCGCTAACCATCGAAAGGAATTCACGAAAAAGATGTTTAATTGTTTCATACCTAGGTGTCTAGATTTCTTATCCATCCTGCTCTTGGCTTTTGAAAGATACTAGATCATCCTAAAAGTGGGACCAATGAAAGGTGAATACTGTTCGTCTAGATCAAGTAACATTTTCATATAGTTCTCGCGTAAACCTATTTTAAACCGATCACTTGATACCGTCATTTGCACAAATGTATATATTTCGTTGGTATTTCCAAACTATCAAGCGCTCTCGTTTGATGCCAGTCTGAAATCATGGAATCACGGGACATCTCATAATTCCCGGACAGAATCATCCGTATTGGGCAAACTTTATCAGTATCGAGCCCATTTGAATATTCTTTGGTAAGTTCTTCCCAAAATGAGTGGCTCTTTTTAAAATATGCTAGGGCGGGTTAGATTACTATAGTTTCAAGTGATCACTTTTTTTAAGATAGGACATTTGTTAATTTTCAAGTTGAGGGAATTCAATCACATCTGACGAACATTAGCTTGATCATAAAATATTCCCGCCATGTGAGTAGTGCCTTTATCAATAATAACAAAACGATTTTCATCCTTAACAACCGTTCCTTAAGATCCTAGTCTTATGGAATGGTAAAATCCGTTTATTTTTTTTAAAAAAGCCACGCTATAGACGAATATGACTTGTGAAGAAGCCAGTTTAAAGCCTCATCTCAGTTCTGCCAGGTACAAAAAATAATTTGACTCAATTCAACGAGGGTGAGATTCTCTCAGGGTGCTACTACTGCTCTACGTAGTTGCTTTGGTTGTTACTCCATTGATGGGTTCCTGTTCAATGAAAGCAGTAGCAGAACCTTCGCGAGCAAGTTACATGAATTACTTTGTTTTTCGCGAGGATTTACCATGTGTTTCGCGAGCAAGTGTTACTTTGTTTTGTGGTCAGTGTTTTTCCTATTATTTCCTATTAAACTTAATGATATAGGATTCCAAGAGCTTTAAAATCATCACCAAGAGTTTTAAAATCAGTCAGAAATGAATGGACAATTTTTCCGAATTCCAAAAAAGCTGGCACTGACAGTATACTTAATGAATGGTTTGCCTGCATCCTCAAAATTTCAGTTTTGGCTGCTCTTTTGAGAAGCAGGTGCAAAAATGTCAGTACTAAGAGCATCTACATTGCTTGATGGATTTATTAAATAAAGATAAGCCGAAATGTATGTAATCATGGGGTTAACAATTGTTAAGAATGACCAATACAGCAATAACTGTCTTATTTAAGGTTACGCTTAGTTTTTCCTAGATACACCATCTCCATTTTAGTTTGAGTATATCTTGCATTCTAAGATAACTGTGTCAAATGTTCTTTTGAAGATCAGGGTCTCGTAGGAGTTCAAATCCCTATTCAGCAGAGTCAGAAGTGTATCAAGAAACGACCACAACAAAGGCAATCATACTCCTCGCTACCTAACCTGACTGTAATAGTTCTATTTTCTATAGAAGGAAGCGGAAGCAGAAGGCCTAGAAATCACCATCTCCTCTAAGAGATTGGAATGATTTGAATAATCCAAGAGCCCTGGAGTGAAATCTTACCAAAGAAACTCTATAGATGAGATAATCGGTTTCCTCTAGACCATAGTAGAAGTCATTTTGAGGTTTAGCTAACTATGCGTCTGAAAACGTAACCCAAACAGTCCAATCCTAAAAAAGTGATTGGATGGAGCATTTGCATGAACCTTCTGAAGTTTGACTCCAGTGGGTGGTAGGTCATTGATACTCTCACAAAAACTCCTTCAGGTTACTCTTGGACGTCCTTTTAATTCAAGGTTGCACTTTATCTAAACATTAAACTTTGTTAAATTATCTACTCGTTTCTTTTCGTAGTATCTTCAACTCTTCACCAAGGGACTTCTTTGATAATGTTCTTCTGGTTCACAGAAAAACAGTTCTTATGAGCTGAAAGTATAAAGTTATCCTGCTTTGCAGAATTTAATAGTAGTCCATGAGGCTCTATGCTCCTTGCAATAGGGAGTATCTCTATGAAGGATTATACTTCCCCTGTATAGGTTTATACGGGACGATGTCTACATTTTTTAGACATCGTCCAGTATGAACCTTTACAGGGTAATGATCTAGGTTTTGGGTATGGAACAAAAGATAAAAGAATGGAAAAGAAAAATATTCAAGAAGGCGGAAATTATTCTAGAACTCAATGCCAGTGGGGCTCGCAGTTCAATGAGTTAATGAGTATTAAAGAATGTACTGTTCCACACTATAAATTAGGTCAGTCCCTTATTTTTATAGTAGCATATCAAGCGCCTACCTTTAGACGGTGGTGTTGTTTCTAATTGTACAGGCGCGTAAACAAGTGCTATTACTCTCTCTTTTACGTCTTCTCCCTATATTTTTTTCGATTTCTATTGAGTACGACACTGTTTAATGGCGCACCTATTATATTAGATAACTAATGATTTTTAAGAGGAGTTCAGCTATCCAAACGCTGTTATTTCGATTAATTCAACTGTGATCATTAATGCCCTATGTTTAAGAAATGAAGTAAATTGAAGATTAATTTCTAATCTATTCGTTAATTCGATGTTTGCATGTCGTGAAGTCTTGCGGTTCAAAACATTTTTTCTTTAAATGAATAAAATTATAATTAAATCCGATCGTTTGTGTTTAATAGAATTTTTTTTTAGATTTTTTATTTGATTCAAATCACACTTTTGGTGTTTTCATTTAGTTGAGAACAAACGGCGGCGCCGCTTATAAATTGTACTTTTATGTATTCGTTAAAAGTGATAGATGTTGTTCGAAGGCGGTACTATAAATGCGTTCGATAAACTCTAACGGGTTGGATATTATTTTTATAAGAATACAAAATTTGTTCAATCTTGAAATAAGAATTACTTGAATGAAGTTGATAAGATCGCCGGAATAGTTTTAATAATTACTAAATACAGTATGAAGAAAATACTTTAACTATTCAAAGTGTATGAAGTAAGAAGTTTATTTGAAGGATTTTACTTTATGGACCGTATGAAATCAGTGTGACGATAGGGGTATGCTTCGAATCAAGTGAGACTTTTATCAATGATACTATCACTGCATATCGATCTACCAGATATCACAGATATGGCCAAAGAGTATTTAATTGTAATAAATATGCCTAAACAATACCGTTAACATCGTAAGCGTTAATGATCGACTGGTGGTAGTACGCGGTACGTAGTAGTGATCAAAAGAGAACCTGGTTCGTATCCATCCGGAAAAAGACCATGGATTTTTTATGTTTGAGTTCAGTTTAGTAAACCGAGTGACGTTATCACTTAGGCACCTCATAAGATAGAACAACCTTACTCGAATAACACAATAATTTTATGTGTTTATTGTAATTAAAAAGTGCAGTGCTAATAAAAAAAAAGTGTAGTGGTGTACATTATAAAGTGATAATGATCTAGATTTTGAGTGTGGAACAAACGATAAATGAATGACCCTTTGGTGCAAGAAAAAAATTAAATAAGACGGTTATTATTGGAGAACTCAAAACCACTAGGGCCGACGGTTCAACCCACATACACTTACAGATTAAAAACACCCAATCGTGATTGATGTTTGGTCAACATTCTGGGAATAGAACTCGAGACCTCCGAATGACAGAGAAAGCATGCTAATTTTGTGCCACGAGAGCAACCTCTGCCACGAGAGCGACAAAATTTGTGGAAGAAATACCGGACTTTTTTGAACATCACCATCAACTACACCACAAGAAAGCGCCACATTGCGATGTGTATCTGACAAGTCAACTACTGAAGCCACTTCTAGTGACCAAATAGTTATAATAAATAACGCGGAGATTAATAATAAATAATAAATTTGACCAAATAGAAAAATTAATCGCGTAGCTGAAAAATGAAGTTGCCATGCTAAAAGAAACAGTAAATAAAAAACAACGCAGGAAACTCAGCATTAATGAACAACCAATTTCAAGTACTCGGAGATCAAGACAAATATCACACTGATGAAGATGAAAGAGAGACCAATTGGAGATTACAAAAATCCAAATGAGCAAATAAGAAACCAAGACAATAAACCAACCTAAGCAACAGGAAAGCTGAATCGTCACCAGAAATTGAGCCAATTTAAACCAACATTAAAACTCCTAATGTAAGTACTGCACCAAAAGTGCGTGATCCAGAAAAGAAAAAAAAGGTTCAATCTCCGATCCATATTCCAGAAATAACAAATCACGGAAGTACTCAGAAAGTGATGACTACAAAGTAATATAGCTCAGTAATAATAATTGTAAAATAACGACAACAAAGCCTGAATAAAACTTTAGTTAACAAATAAAATTTTGATGGTCACCAGTGGTATACCTACGAGGGTAAAAATATTCGATCAATTAAAGCAATAGCAAGAGGTTTCCATCCAACTTGTTCAAAATAAGAAACTATTGAGGACGTGCAAAACAAAGGCCTGAAAATAATCGATGTAGTCAACATCGTCAGAAAAGAAAGACGAGAAAATACAGCGCCGCTATATAAAAGCACGAAAAGTGGGAGACTTTTCATGCTAACCTTCGACAGTCAAGAAAGAATCGAAAATATTTGTAAACCTCAGAGTAAAAATAGAAACACCGAGAAAGGTCACATGACTTATATCTCAATGTAAAAACTATCAAGATTATAATCATACACAAAAGTACTGTCACCGTGAAGCAAGATATGTTAACAGTGAATATTCTGTGAATATACAAAATATATTCACAGAAAACTACTCTTAATATGTAAATATCTGGGTATGACTTTAGATGCTAAACTTAGATGGAAGGAACACATAAAAAAAGGCAGACATTTCTGTGGTTATGCCAAAAAGACAAATATCAAAATCATATACAAACAGTCTTAAATAAAATCCTGCGATATATTGTTAATACACCGTGGGACATTCGAAACGACAACCTCCATCGAGATCTAAAGATCGACCTTGTCGCAGAAAACGCTACCAACAGTATGTAAATCTGGACATATACATGCCGACTTCCACTCCAACAAGAAGACTGCAAAGAGCCAAACCACTGAACTGGTCGCGACCTACTATGGCGAGAAATCAAAATTTTTTGAAATGTACACTGAGATTTAGCCACCTCTGTTGTAAGCTGAATCGAAAATCCATTAAATATTGTTCTGTCTGTCTGTCTGTTTATTTTTATTCGCAGTGCACTGATTTACGTCCTTCTTTACGCCATTACATAGCCAAATCAAGGACGAACTGCGCTAGTTCAAATTTACGTAGAACCGTTTGCAGATTGCATAGCTCCATGAGTGCCTACAGTACTGACATGGAAGATGAATTGGCCGAATTTATGGGCCAACTCATGATCGCATTCCAGCAGGAGGTCATACTCGTATATGTGTTCATTCACAACACCGATCGTAATTAAATGGTAAAAAATCCCTTTTGCATCCGGTCCTTATTATAGGATTCCGGTACCTCCCGCTCTAATTACTTCACTGATTAGTAATTAAAATGAAAGGAAGACTAGTGACTTAGCCATCACCAGTGCAAAGCGGTTAATCTTTCACAATTTATGAGATATTTCTGTGAAATATATAAAGTTGAGAGTTTGATTAAGTTCTGATCGTTTCAATTTGTATCATCGTTTCAAGTCAATAATCCGTATACGAATCGAATGAGAGTCGTAACAGATATACGATTATATCGACATTGTTTGAGCCGTTTCATATAATAAAAAAAAATGAGAAGAGAGTTAAAGTTATTGATCGTTTTCCAACGCTAATAAAAGCATTGTAGCAGCATATAGCATCTCAACGCTTCTTAAAATGAGTTAATAGATTCTATATTTATATACCAGTGCTGCGCATAATACAATATAGTCATGGTGTAATCACCATGTATTTAGACAGTTAGGAGTATATGACTGTCGAGAAGTGTCATGATATTTTTACTCTTCCGTAAAGGGTTCATCTCTTAAAGATGAAAACGAAACATCGATCGATCTATCCTCAGATTAATGATGCCAAATTCCTCGTTATCCTCGTGTATGGTTTGCTCAGTTCTAGTCTCATTTCCTGCTTATTCAGTTCTAGCTTTGCCAAATGTTATCATTTGGTGTTGGCATTAGTCGAGGATCTTTGTAAAATATATTCAAAGTTTGCCATAAATCCGTCAAACAGAGAGAAATATGACAAAATAATGTTGGTTTTAATCACAATTTTGACTTACCGATGTGCCATATCCGAACAAACGACACATTAAACTAACACCAGAAACAACCACAAAATCATCTCAGATGGCATTCCAACAAATGGAATTCCAGACGCCACACGTAGACCACGTATTAAAAGACCACTGATTTACATCGTCGCTCCATCGATGATCTGTGCCACAGCTATTTATATTAAAAATACGACCGAAAAGCAAGAAAATATTCTTTTCCCTGTGTTGAAAACTGGAAAACCGCGTGCCTACTCAAGAACCAACCTAAAAAAATCAATTTTCAGATCGTGAATACGGCATACGGAGACTTCTCTAAATCACCGTTTATTCATAAAAGCCTTATTTAAATAAAATAACTTTTTCTTGTGAACACAAACTGCGCTGCTCATTTTTAGAGTCATCTTAGTAGACAGACCAACTATTAGTGTTGTCGTCTTGACGAAACTCTCCCTGAAAATAAATCGACTTATCGACTCCACTACGGTATAAGCAATCTTCACCACGTCACGTCGTCCAGAAGGTGGATAGTACCATTGAAGGCCATGTGGGATGGTTTTTCCCATCCATTTAGTCTAATTTAACTCCATTTGGTCTGTTTTATTTGTAAAAAATCTCAGATCAAAACTCTTTTACCAACTGTATGAGTTGTCTACGAAAAACAAAATTATATCACCACATATTATTGATGTCAGTTCACAAAACTATATCTATCGTGATAGATAAACACTGTCAGCCCTAAAAAAATGGTGTCACGACAATAAAAGTCAAAATTTACAAATTTAGACACTCAACCCAAATTAGTACAAGTATACATCGTACAAAAAAATTGTATTGATTTGTGCAGAGTATTGGGTGCAAAGTATTGGACGATTACAATGGGGATCACATCCCAATGGCCCATATATAGCTAGTCGAAAAATGTTCACTTCATTTCAATGTAAGTGAACATTTTCAGTTTTGGAATTGATTCACATTGAAATGAATTGAAAATTTTTCGACTAGCTATATATGGGCCATTGTGGCTATGAGTACCCATTATAATCATCTAATACTTTGCACTGGTGATGATTTAGACCTTCAAATCATTCCGAAATCATACATACTTTTGTACGATGTGTACTTTTATTAATTTTGGTTGAAAGTATTGGACTGTAAATTTTTAGTGTCTTGATACAATTTTTTTTTTGGACTGACAGTGTTTATCATCACGATAGATATAGTTTTTTGAGCTGACATCAATAATATGTCGTGTAGTAATTTGTTTTTTGGCTGACACTAAAATATGATAGAAATGTCATTTTTAGTGTTGCCATAGCATTTTTTGGGCCAATTTCACATACATATCCTAATGATGTTTCCATCTCTTTTAGATCAAAAGAATTATGACAGTCCGTTAAAGACCAATGTGGTTCATCATATTAATACTCAAAGTTGTTTCTCTTTTGCGAAACCAAATCGTTTGTACCCAGTCATGAACAAGACAGCACTTACGGCATTTTAACATAAGACCCAACTTGGAATATACAGACCGTATTTCTCAGATAAAGTTACCTATTGTATTCCAAGTAATTACGTATATCATTCATCAGAACTGTCTTAATATTCTAGATGGCTTTGGTATTCTAGATGGCTTTGGTATTATACTTTTTAAGCTTTTAAAGCTCGTAACTCCTAAAGTTATCATAAATAGTATTCTAATATCCTATCAAGCAACATACGACCACTCAAGAGTGTAAATCTTTAGTTACATTGAACATTCAAAAGTAATCACTAATCAATAGTAGAACAAGTTAATGCAGGACCTCTTTCTCTTTCACTCGCCGCTGTTAAAGCAATCAAGCGTAGTTTATATAAGCGACAGATACGCAAACGGCAGGGGCGAAATCAATGCGAGCTTGTCAACGAAATTTCTGAGAATTTATGTGGACAGTTTCAGTTCACAAAACGAACTTGTTATTGATACCGGTATTTGATTTAATCAACAAACAAGTGACAATTAAACATATGGTATCAGGTAAAAAATTCCACTTACAAATAATGTTTACATACTTAAACCTCCCTGCATTGAAATCATGCCGATACTAGAGCCATAACGAACGATTGGGATCGTTTATGGTAAAATATGACATTTGGCAGGAAGGGATTTTCACCATTGATCGTTTGGACGGTACGATCGGTGGTGCGAATGAATTCATCTGAGACCCAGTTGAGGTTAGAATCCGTATGCCGTCCCATCTTATACATACCATGTCAGTACTATAGGCTGGCATGAAACTATGCAATGTACAGATAGTTTCTACGTAAATCGGAAAATATAGCTTGAGTGACAGTTAACACTACAACAACTAATGGCCACACAAAAATATCAAGATATGATTTTTTTGATGGCCCATTATGGCATCCCCTCCCAGACAATATACCATCAACCAACAAATTTGTTTGTTCTTCGAATAAAGCTCAAAATTTCCAAAATCTTCAAGACCATCAGTTGATCTTCAAATAGGAAACAAAAGCAGTACTGTCTATGGGGACAGTATGAAGAATAGGAGCACATAAGAATTGCTCAACAGTTTCTATTTCTCTTTCTTGTCCTCCTTCAGTTTTCGTTGTTCAAAATTTTTTTTAGAATATGGAATTAGGCAACAAAATATAAGGATAACCTTACCCTCTCTTTTGCTGCAGACCACCAAAGTGATGGTTGATATCTCCCTTGAGAATTAACAGCAGATAAAAGTTCATGAGACATAATTCAAAACGGGTCGCATGATGAAAATCACTTAAATGAAAGCGCTATAAATTAAGTCTTAAATGATCCCTTTGATATTGGATGCATAGGCGATTTGGTACGAATCGTTGGATTCTCGAAAGTGTTTTGAATGACCCATTGTGCAATCTACTACTTCTTCATTCTTGAATATTTTATATATATATATATATATATATATATATATATATATATATATATATATATATATATATATATATATGTATATATAATTATATATATATTTATAAATATATATATATATATATATATATATATATATATATATATATATATATATATATATATATATATATATATATATATAAATATATATAAATATATATATATATATATATATATATATATATATATATATATATATATATATATATATATATATATATATATATATATATATATGTATATAAGTATTACACTATGTCTGGCTACATAACATATATACCTTTACCTTAGGAGGTACCATTGCATAAACCAAATCCCGCATTGAATTGTCATGTCATAATCATAACTTCAATCAATTAATCATATCATAAATTAAGAATCATATGACAACAACAATACGAGTATAATAATGAGTATAATGAAGACATTAAATATATAATATAATAACAATAACAATAGTAATGAACAAAAAATTTCATAAGAAATCGAGACATGAGATCACAACGAAAATTATAATTAAATTAATCGTAAAGACGCAAGTATATATTATATAAAAAACATTTGTAACCGCACGTGTGTGGGTTGTTGATTGTATGTGATCATGATCATGATGATCTCCCTTTCTGTCGTCTTTAAAATTACATATATAATGTTCATTGTTTTCGTTTCATAATTTCTTTTGATTTGTGGCACCCACATGTGGAAGATTTATATATTGTTTTGCTTATTTATGTAAGACGATAGACATCTTAAAATTATTTCTTTTGTTTTTTTTGCTCTCTCTCCCGCAATTGGTTTAATTAATTGGGTGTAAACATATTGATGTGATTTAATTGGGATCATAATGTCGTTTGGTATGTGATCGTATAGATGCATCATAATTATGTTTTGAATCGATAGAGTTATTCAAATTCTTATGACCTGTATATAATATGCTGTTTTGAAAAATATTCGAACATCATGTCTTACAGCTAACTGGATATAAGTAAATATATGATGTTGTCGATGAAATCTTATAAGTGGAAATACATCGAAAGATAGAATAGTATACATAGTCAGAGATTTCGCCAACAGCATCTTGGGTGCCATTCTTTCAGTCTCTACTGTTTGGTTAATTCAGCCAATAGTCTTTACATAGAAGATGTATATATGAACACTACACCTCAACAGGGGATCGTAGATTCATTTATTTACAATTCCGATCGTAATCGAATGATGGAAGATCGTTCATGCATCCCGCCTCTATCGGGATCCGAACAATATAGATTCCGCTCCAACAGTCGTTATAGTTTGACCATTTTCCCATTTAGACGACATTATAGTTTTGAAGTTTTAGATGCTCCTAGCGTACTAAGAGGTCAACTTGTCTTTATTATTTCGATTTAGAGTTGGCCAATTAACAGTTAACACGTAGACGATGAACAATTCATTTTGCGTTCCGCCTGTATTAGGATTTGATTTCTGTTTTTGAGTGCCCATTGGTAAAGCATTGACCATAAAAATACTAAATCTTTTCCAGCACGTCGATACAATAGCTACATCAACAAGAGCAATTTTCTAAGTGAACCAAAACTGTAAGACCTGACATTGAAGTACCAAAAATTAATTTACATTTCACAGTAAAACAACTTGAGCTTGCTGTCTTCTTTGTGATACTATGAAATATGTAAATAGAAGGCACTCCATCTTGGATGCTTAAGAACAAGCGTTGAAAAGTGTGAATTCGAATTTTCACATAAATACCTACCTTGTGCTATATGAAAATAAAATAATTTGGAAGACCTTCGAACTTTAAAAATATATGGTTTCAGCAGAACGATGCCGGGGGCGAGAAAAACAATGGCAGTATTGGAATCAAAATTCCCGGAACGGATAACAACACAAAATCTTTTGATTTAACTTCATTAGACTTTGCTTATTTATTTTTATAAGCAACATTATACTGCCCTTAAAGCAGCTTGACTGCAGATACGATAACCTCTACAGTTTATCTTCATCCGCGAACTATATCCATTATATCTCTTCATCTGAGAGTTAGGTTGGATAATTATTATATACACGCATTTGAATGCTTCAACAACATTATGTTCGAGAGAATGTGTCCACTAGTTTGTGGTTTTACTTTGGTATGTTACATTATTCATTTTTAAAAATTGTGGGTGTTCAGTACGTTAGTTGTCAAATCGAGGCTATAAGTCTGATTTACATTCTTCTCAAGGAAGAGGGAGAAAACTCAACCATTTTTTAATGAACCATTTTTTAACGATTGGTGTACATTTTAGGTGGTCAGCCAAACGAATGTTTTTACACACGATCGCGTTTTATGTCATCCGGTGTTTTTTTAATTTTTGGTCAACGGCGAGAATCGAACTCGAGACCGCGGCTTGATGAGAAACTCTCTCAACCATTATTTTACAATTAATCTACAGGGGAGGATCTACAAGTTACAGACCTCTTAAAACAGTCTCGATCATTCAGAGTCATGACAAATAAACTGCATCCTTCATTACAGATAGCAGAAGTAATGCAAGAAACAAATTTCATAATAAAAAAAGTCGCTCAGAAACAGATAAAATTCCTCTTTCAATGTTTATACTGAAACTCGATAAAATATTTCAGAAAGTGCACAGTTCCTGCGAAAGAAGTAAACTGTGGGAAAGAAGATTCCGCCAAACTATAAATTACGAAAGACTTCAAAGTACGGAAATCTTGTTGCGAGGGCGAAATTCTATAAAAATTAATTTTTCTTAATTATATTTTAGATCCAGCTGATTCAACGCCACTTAATCGTTACTGCAATATATTGTCCGCTTCTATAAAAATTAAAGAAAGCCTACATAAAGCTTTTTAACAAGCTTAAGAAGAAATCAAGATAAGAATCAATGTCAGTTGGCTTCTATACTGGAAAACCAATATAATGACATAAAGATGTCACCAAGTACCAGATCTAATTTCTTTCTTAATGTGTCTACGAAGTTACTAATAATTCACGTAAAAACTTGGTTTGATTTGTGCATTTGACACTACTCACTCTAAGTGGTGAAATTATGGCACCTTCATCAATATATTTATCCATAGACTGGAATAGATTCAAATAAGAGCTTATAGTAACTGAGATAAAGTTAATTTGCCGTTTAGATTGAAGTGAACCAGATAAGGTGAGGTTACTGGAGATACAATAAACGACCTGACCAATTTCTCTCTCTCTCTCTCACAGGAAGCTACTTTAATATAAAACTAACAAAAAGCGCCAGAAGATTGTTGAGTGTGAATTTCTGATAGCGCAGTGAGAACGCACTCTTGTTCAAGTTTTACACGCTGATTCTGTACAAATATGCAGCGATCGTAAATGGTTGCTATCAGCAATGATGTGGAGAGTTCTGGTATTATATCGCTACTAAAGTATATGAAGAGCTGGATCGAAACCGATGTAGTCGGATTGTTGACACGATATTATCCCGAAGTCACGGATCTAATTTACCCGTTACCTAAACTAATATATCGATTTTAGACTCTTAATTTTGGAGACCAGCTACCGATTTCGGTACAGTCTGTAACGCTTCCATAGATGTTAATTTAATGTAGACTTTTTACCATATCTCTCTGTAAAAGATTTATATGGTAGTAGGTTCCTGTTACCAGATTAACAAGTTAATATCCAATCTTAAAAGCGAACAGGTTACGGAATTGGAACCATATCCTTTTCTCTCTCAATGAATTATTGTTTATAATATTAAAGTAAAAAACATTCTTTTTTATGACAGTTTTCCCATAGAGCTTATAGGACCAACTAACTTGTGATCAATCATTGTTCATACTAAACCCTTCTAAACAACAGTCCTCAAACATCTTATCGAATTATTTGCTACTACCGTTTAGATTTGTGCTAATGGCACCAAATACTTCATTTATTTCAGTGAATAGTTTCAGTTCACAATCCAAACCACGATGGTTATTCAGCAGTTTACCCGATCCTCTTAGACTAGGAGGGCAAATTGATACCTGCACTATAGCGCGTGTGCGTGTTACTGTAAGATGTCCCCAGGACATCTTACAGTAACACATATCTGGTAGGCACCACTCCTGATGTTATCCTTCCGTCAATTCCAAGTTTCAACTTTGCATCCATACTTAGCGACTGAAAGGGCAATATATGTAGCTCCATCCATTTGTTAGCTGGCATAGTTTACGGTATCTGATCGCGTTGGGTACTCTTACGTTCGTAATGAAATCATCTTTGGCAAATGATTTCGCTTATGTTAATCTTACGACGGTAACAATTTTCTTTTTATTTACTTACTATACAGTTGTTATACCAATACATCCATGTATTTGTCGATTTGTCGAAATCTTCATACTCATATTAAGGAATCACTAAGGCCATGCATAGATTAAAGTAAAATCAGACCTGGAGTTGATTGCATTAATTCAGAGAGCTTGATATTGTGAGGGGCAACATTACCAAACCGTATTTTCTCTTATTCACCAGCAGGCCAAACAAAGCTAACAAAAACCGCAAAGGGAGCAAACAATTGTGGGATCGCAGAGTGAATATGTAGTTGTGATGTATTCCATCTGCAAACTCATTAATTAATGACCTCGAACAAAACAAAAATTTTAATTAATTTTTAATTTAATTTATTTTACATTTAATTATAAATAAATAATTTTTCAATTTAATATTACTCAATAAAAAAATAATAATTATTTTAATTTTATCAGTCCACATTCAAATTTATTAATTTGTTTTTGAAAATTTTTTTTTAAACAATTCAATCCAGCAGAATAAAAAATGTTTGGACTCATTTAAAAAAAAAAAAAATAAAATAAATACATGATTATTAAAATTATATTTTATATAATTAAATAAAATTGGAATTATTAATGCAATTGAATTTTGTATTCAGTTCAGTAATTGTAAAATTAACTAAAAAAATTGAATTGGCCGCCCCACTTCGTGGTACGAGTTGTGGTGATGGTTTATTTGTTTATTTTGCTGTTTAAATTAATTATATTCAATTGTGTACGAATCCACTGGGGTGTTTTTTATTATTAATAATTGTTTTTTTTTTGTTTATTATTAATTTTTGTTTTAGTTTATTAATAATTGGTATATAGTGATTTAAACAGACACACATTTATAAATCACGTCTTCTATTGTTTAGGAAAGTGTTAAATAGTGTTAGAGCTTTGTTACAACCGAAATTTAATTAACAAAAAAAATTATAATTAAAATGTTAATTTACATTTTTGGATAAAAAACGAACTATTATTTCGAAATAGCATAAATTAAAAAAATAATAATTATTTAAATGTCATTTTTAATTTAAAATTTAGACAGTGATTTGTTGTGGGGTTACACGATAGCTTCGTGATGAATTTTTGAAGCAACACACTAATGTTGCAATGGGTTGGTATTTAATTTGTATACAAAATAATTAATTTGTAAATTAAAATAATAGAAATAATAATGAGTTATGGTTGCGTGATCAGTCAGAGATGAGCAGTTTCAAAAAAATTTTAACTTTTCAATATAGTAGGTATGTCGCCGTCTACACTATGCAAATCCACTGATATTTTCTATCGTGATATCTTATTTGTCATTGTATGTGTGAGAATATTATACAAATTTTGACACTATCAGCAAATTATTAGGAGGCTATTTCGCGAAAAATTATTATGAAATTATTACGAAATGTCAAGTTTTGAGGTTAGATTTCCTCATTATAAATATTAATTTTGGAGTAAAGACGTATTGGCTATACCAACCATTTCAATGGAAACTGGAAACCCCCGTAATTTTATTCGATTTTTGTATTATTTAATAAATATGTCGCAGTTTTCGACTGAAAGTACAGTTAAATTAATTGATTTGTACCGAAACCCGGTGACTATGTTACGGTTAAGCAAATTAAATAAAATAAATGTAAAAAAATATATTATTTTGACGTTAAAACATTGACATTTTAAAATAATTATCATGATAGTAAAATGCCCAGACATGATATTTGACGCAAACATTTTAAACAATACATTGAAAAACACACATATACATTCATAAACTATCATGATAGAAAATATCAGTGAATTTGCATAGTGTAGACGGCGGGTATATGACTGAGCATAGAATGCTACCTTGACCTCTTGCCCTTAACTCTCTCAGCCCAGAATACTCATCTTCTTGTTTCACTCTAAAAAGCATTTCAGATAATTATGATCTTAAATATCAACAAATATGGTATCGGAAGCATAACCTATAGTTTATGTATTAAACCCTTGTGATACAACTTATTGAAAGCTGCTTAGGTGAAGGCTTATAAGGTCGAACAAATTTATTTATCTTCTAATGCCTTTTCTATAATATTTGTAATTCTGTGTACCTGATCAATTGTTGAATGTATGCATATGAATCTAAATTGGTAATCCGGTGTTAGGTCTCTGCT
Source organism: Tipula lateralis (assembly GCA_963932295.1). Lineage (NCBI taxonomy): Eukaryota > Metazoa > Arthropoda > Insecta > Diptera > Tipulidae > Tipula > Tipula lateralis. The sequence goes on from OZ010737.1 coordinate 125,993,474, forward strand.
TTTAATTATTGACTTCATTCTTCTCAGGACTGGTCTCTCCATTAGTTTTGAAATGAAAGGAAGCAGGAATATCGGGCGATACGATTTAGCTTCATTGGGCGGTCTTCCTGGTTTCGGTAACATAATAACTTCTGCAACTGTCCGGGCAGAAGGCACATGCCGGAATCTAATAACACATTATGCAAATGAGTTAGTTTAACAAAAGCTTCCTCTGGTAGTTGCTTTAGAATATCTCCCGTTCAAAAATCATATTCAAGAGCCTTTGCTGTCCTCAGATTGAATTTTATTTTCCTATTAAATATTTTCTGGGTTATCAGAAAGAATCTACCCCTATTATCTTTGCTTCCATTTTCGATTATAATATCCGATTTCGTCTCATTCGGTTTGAAAATATTAGCAAGATTCGTCTACTTTTGATTTGTTATCCTTAGCCCACGAGCCATCACTTCGCTTATTAGGATGGATCTACTTAATTGAGGTTTTTATTCTTTTTGTTGCCTTCTATATCCGAGTAGTTCCGAGTATTTTCATCAGCGGTCAATTTTCCAATATACAAAGAAAACGATTTTGTGCTGTTGTGATTTGTTATTTAGTATTGTCTTGTCAGATGAACTCCTCGTTTGTCCTATGTTCTCCTGGCTTTTTTCTAAGACCAGGTTTCAAATTTCTAGAGTAAATTTACCAATAGTTTTGGATGCTATTATTCCACGAAGGTATCTGAACGATATCAGGGAAGTTTTTTTTACCTCTTCTTCGATTTATAATGAAGAACCGAGAGCGGAAGGAACCTAGGTAACAATCTCAATATGCGTTACAACATACATACATACAATGGAGAAAGCAAAGAAGTCAGCTCGAACATAGAATAGGAGATCTACTAGGACGAATAAACTGTTTAAGTTTGTTGGGTGTTTGAGCCATGATTTGCCTTCCGACTCTTCTTAGTTTTATTATCGCTTGATAACACTGATTTCATAGACGAATTGAACATGCTTGCGGAATAGGACAAATCCATGTTCCAGACTTTGTGTAATGTATTGAATGTTGACCATGTTTTGTTGTTTCACTTTTACAAATCTTTAACTGGATCACTCGTTTTCGCTAGTGTCATAATAGTGTGATATAATCAGTTCGGATATTGGTTTATTTAGCCTCATCGTCTTCTGTTGTAACACATTGGATCATATTGATGCGTCATACATCAGGGTACATATAACTGCGCTAGTTAGCAAAGCTCGTTGAGCGCTTCTCGTATGCTACATTAGCCATATACCAATGATTACCTTCACTCTGCTTCCTTTCTTTCGCTGGAGGCAATTAGAAGTTCCTTATATGACAGTATAGCATAAATCATTACCCTTAGGTACTTAATGGTCGGTATGATATCCAAGGTGTTCCTGCGAACGATCAGGACTGTTTTATGTTTTGCTAACTGCAGGCCAGTAGAATTTAACCAATGTTGAATGTGTCGTATCGTTTTGTTACAAATGTCACTAATCTCCACCACTGTGTACTCCATCATCGTTTTTAAACTACAGCGCCCTCTGGCAGAATTAGCTTACTAATATATACCACACATTGATCACTTTGTCACTATGTTTCACTCCACTTTTACAACTTCACTGATTAAAATAATACCTGTCCGATACGACGATGTAGCACTGCTTAGTGCTTATATACAAATCTAGTAAATTCTCGCTCTTTCACTTTGCTTACAACAGTCAATGTAGTCGTTCATAAATTTCAGTGTGGCACAAACGAGATGTTTCTATGTGTCACTGCAGTAGTGTCTGCATCTGTTTTTGACTCGGGGTAATAGATAGGTTAGGCTCATATAAATGTCATTCAAAGGGTGAGTAAACCATAATGGGCACTCATCTTGTTGTAACTGATACGTTGCGAGAGGGCATTTAGCCAATTAATGAAAAATGATAATTCATGGTGCAAGGGTGGTATTGGGTGCTATAAGCTTACACTCTATAATCTAAAGTGAGTGATCTTGTTTTTCATTTTAAGAGATGATCAAAATGAAAGACACTGTATGAACGACAGTTAGAAAGCATTTGGATGAAATTAGAAGAAGATATAACGAGGAGGTAGAATGTATAAACCGACTTATAGACTTAGAGTTATATCTGAAAACGTTGTGGTTATTTTGAACGTCGGTAACACTGGTCATATTATTGGAATTATTGTGTAATTCATAATTACATTCAAATTTTACCACAAAATTTATCCATCCGTGCATAGATCCACAGTTCATAGAAGAAACTACGTCACTCGGAGTCGCCTGCTATCCGGATACACCGTTAAGACAGCTATTTTTTAGACTGGGGCCCCAACCACGGTACGGTTGATCCCTTAACCCACCCCAGTTGTTTTGAGCTGTATTTTTGCCTGGCTCGCCACTTAACGTGATAAGCCAGTTGCCCGGTGGTCACCATGAGCATGATATGATTAAAATTAATAAACCTGATTTTTTTTATGTTAGATATTTATTGACTTTGGTAGTTGTAAAAATTTCTTTTGGTTTTCTTATTCAATCAATAAGTATTTTTTTTTGTAAGATGTTGTTCTTAAAGTTCTGTAGCCATTTGGTTTACCCTTTTTGCTTGCTTCTTGCAACGAATTAAGTAATCTTATCGATCAAATGGTCATCAAATTGAAACTGGCCTAGTGAAATAACATTACAAATACGGAAAACATTTGCTATTTGCCGGTGGATAGTGATATCCGTGATATATCACCGAGAGACGTTGTTTGTTCTTTATGTAAAAAAGAAGTCTTCCGAATCACAAGGCTGCTTCCATTTCCATTCTGCAAAATGGTATAGAATTTGTAATTCAAAATGGTATAGAATTACAAATTCTATACCATTTTGCTTATGCAAAGATATTCGGAGAAAACACAATTGAAGAATAGGAGTCAAACCAACATGGCATTGTTCAAGTTCATACAACACAAGTTCATCGAAACAACTTAAGGAAAGTATATGTAAAGGACTGAATGCTGATATAACCCTTTCCGACTAAACCAATTTTTTTCTGAAGCGCCTTTGAGACCGAGAATACAAATTAGTGTATAGGCAAACATTTTCTTCTTTGCGACCGAGCAATGCTTTTTTGTTAACTAGAACATGTTTTTCATGTTTTTTGTTTTACACAATTGTGTAGTTTAGGTCACCTACATTATCTAGCAGTATCTATCATTACAAACTGGCCAGTGGATAGTTAGATTATGTCTTTTAACATCCATCGGTAAAGGTACGCAATAGTTTCTTAGTTGGTTGTCTCTCATCTTCGCTATCTGATTTGTGATTATGTAAATCAACAGCAGAGCCTAACAAAGCCTCGGCTATTTCCAACCGAATGTCACGTAAATCTTTTCCCCGCTTCCTGCAAATAATTATCAATTGTGAGGTGTATACTATTATGTTGTACTTTAACTGTCCACTTTTTTTCTTTTAATGACTCACTCACGTCTACACCACTTATGAATTTATTGTAGTTTCTGACTACAACTGCACAAGGAACATCTATGTATCATTTCGATTTTTAGCACCACCTTGAAATATTTTCAGCTGGTTCTTGGCCTTCTGCTGTTGACAACATTACCACTGAGCTTCATCGGTATTACAAAATTCTTGCATTTCACCTCGTTTCATATGCTATCGGTTTTAAAATTAATATATTTTTGAAACGCAAACGATTCATCATTATATGGTTCCGGAAGAGGAACGGTAGCACAATATCTATTGAAAAACAGAAATGATCCTGCTGGCTCCAGAACCAACGATCTATCACTAAAGAGGGAGTGCAAGTGACTTGGTAGATCTTGAAATCAATAACCATTCCAAAAATTACGTGGTTACCGTTTTACATACTGTAGTAAAGAACATCGGCTAGTAAACGGGATAATTTCCTCATTGATCGAATGCATCGGTCTTACAAAGTTAACGTTTGGGAGAGCAGCATATATTATTGGCAGGGCATATAGGCAGTTCTTTAGCAATATACAACGGTTTCTCTAGTGAAGATTGATATTAACAAATCGATACGAAACCCATTTATCCAATATCCTCGCAATCTTGGGTATATGGCACACACCTTATCAGCAAATGGGTTCCACAATTGTTTTATCTCAACGATATTTGTCGTTAAAACGTAATCAACGTTATCAAATATCACTATCGATACCGATATCACTACCCTCTGTATTTGTAATGTTAGTTCACTAGGCCAGTTCCAATTTGCTGACCATTTGATCGAGAAGTTAATTGCATGTCATCTGCTTTTGAGCTTGTCGTTTAGTACTGTGCCATTTAAGCCAGAATGCCATTTAAGCCAGAATGTTAATGAATATAGTGTGGAACATATATAGAGTCCTCATACAGCCGAGCTCACACATATGTCTGACACGATAAACAAAGATTTGTTTTCTTAATCCAATACTAGGCAGGTACGTGTTTGTTTGTTGTTTTGATGTCTAACATCTTTAAGACTCGCTTGCGCATCTAATTAGAATTTACGATTTTGTGTTGTTGTGATTTTGGGTATATCGTTAAAATTGAACAGAGATGACACCTTACGTATAAACGAATTGAATTCCATTTGTGACATGTTGATTAATGTACATACTCGTCTTATACGATACTTGGCGGCGCGGCCTCGGTGCATTTCAAATACCGAAACAGAACACAAAAATAAATTAAAGATGTCGGTTTTGTGATCTTAAAGTGTTGTTATGTAAGACATTAGATATGAGTTAGTAATTTGTTATAAATTTTTGAATTGTTTTTAAATTATTTTTCTAATTTGTAATTTGAAGTGTAAATATGATTGATTAGATGGGCTTTTCGTATAGTTAAAGAGAATACTGCCTCTATGATTAATTGTAAGAGAGTTTTGTATATATGTTCAGACTATATGCTCGTGTATATAGTTGGTCAATATTTGAAGGTTGTGGAGCTTAGATTTGTTTTATTTGAATAGTTGGACTCCATTTTGTCTATCACATAACATTTAGAAATGATCTTGGAATATGATTTTTTGAAAGGTGTATGTACTTAATGGTATAAATCCTTTGTATATAATTACGTTACTTTGAGATGTGGTGTATTTGAAATAATTTCATTTTAAACCGAGTATTAGTCATCATCAATTGGACACTTAGATAGTAAGCTCAACTGGCTACAAGTCGATTTTTGGCCCACGGTACAACCCATATACATTTACAGATTAACAACACCCGTGATTGATGTTTGGTCACCATTCCGGGAATCGAATCCGAGGCCATCGAATGAGCAAGCACAAATCTTTCGTTCCAGTTTCATTTCGTGTCCTCTTTTAGTAGACAATGGTTGTACTATTTTCCAGTTTTTCTTTTCGTTATTAAATGATTAACCGTGGCACAGTCGTTAAAAGCTGCGACAGTTGAAGCTGGAGGTACCTGGTTCGAATCCCATTCCCAAAAATTAACTGAGAAGCTGGACTTTCTGAGGTTACCACAAGCTTATTCAGATGTGAAGCATCTAAAACTTGTATTTCTATCACGCTTTTTATATTAGCCGCGTTTCATGATACTATGTGATCCGGATCAAATCACATTTTCCATGCAAACCAAAGACATATTTTGATCCAAAATGAAATTTGGATCAAAATGTGTCATTGGTTTGCATGGAAAATGTGATTTAATCCGGATCACATAGTGTCATGAAACGCGGCTATTGTTCACAAGTACAATAACAACGCCTGCTCCTATTTTACGTACTGTTTGGGTCACAGGTTAGATTTTTTTTTTTTTTTTTTTGCGGTTTTTACAGGCCATTATTGGCCCGTACCGTGTCAACAATCTGACTCCAACGGTTTCGATCACGAGCCAGATCTTCATAATGTTGCAAGCAGTTGGAAGATGCCAGATCGCTCTCTACGCCGTGGAGCCATCGTCGCCGACAGCGACCTCTTCGCCTACCGAAAGGCGGTTCTCCCTTTAAAGATCGCTGTATCATTCGGTTCGGATCAGCACGCAGAACGTGACCGAGCCAGCGTATTCGCTGTCCTTTGATTTCATGCACGATATCAGGAATTTGCATTAAATTCCTGATCTCGTGATTGAAAAGAACTCGGTAAGTGCCATCGACGTCGCGTTTTGGACCATATATCACACGCATGATTCTTCTCTCGAATGTTAGAAGCCATCTTTCGTACTCATCCGTCAAGGTCCAACTCTCACATCCATACATGACAACGGGTCTCATCAACACTCTGTACAGTTTCAGCTTATCCGTATTTGCAAGATATTTTGATTTCAGCAGTGGACGTAGAGGATACAAAGCCCGATGGCCAGCGGCAAGGCGGACCTTGATATCCTCGCCCACACTATTATCGTGAGTGATGAGAGATCCAAGATACTTGAATCTCATCACTCCTTCAAACGTGTGGTTTCCACTACTGAAATCAATTGCGTCTTGGTCTCTAAAACCCGAGATTATATATTTGGTTTTTGACTCGTTGATTTTGAGACCAACGGAAGCTGAACACTGTTCCAGTGGATCAAGTATCTCTTTCACTCCGTTGCCATTTAATCCAATCACACAGATATCATCTGCATAAGCAAGAAGTTGATTGGATTGTCGGAATAAGATATTGTCCTGAGGTGTTTCACTTTTACGAAGGATGTATTCCAACATGAGATTAAAAAGTATCGGGGACAGCGCATCTCCTTGTCGAACACCGGAATTGATTGCAAAAGTTCTCGATAGCCTGTTCTCAACTTTAACACAGCATTGTGACTGCGTTACTGTCATTTTACAGAGATGTACATATTTTTTTGGTATTCCTAAATATTCAAGCGCATACCATAGCCTCTCTCGATTGATCGAGTCATAGGCTTGCTTGAAATCTAGGAATACCTGGTGTACATCGCGAGATGTTTCGTAGTACTTGGAAAGAATCACCCGTAGCGAAAAAACTTGATCAGTGACTGACCGATTTGGACGGAATCCTCCTTGGTAGTCACCGACAATTTCCTCCGCTAGAGGAGTAATTCTTCCCAAGATAATGTATGACAGTAACTTGTATGCTGTGCAAAGGAGAGCTATACCGCGATAGTTCTCGCATTTCATGCGATCACCCTTTTTGAATATTGGGCATAACGCGGCCACTTTCCATTCATCAGGCATAACTTCATTTTGCCATACCAATCGAACAAGGTCGAAAAGACAGTTCCACAAAGTTAGCCCTCCGAATATCAAGAGCTCTGAATTAATGCAATCAACCCCTGGTGAACGATTTTTCTTTAATCTCTGCATGGCCATTGTGAATTCCTCATAGGATGGATCCTCAATGAACATCTCCGCGGTCTGTATTTGAGAGTATTCAAATACAGCTTGTGATACATGTGGAACATTAAGTAGATCAGAAAAATGTTCACGCCATGTATCGAGTACCGCATCGAAGTTAACACAGAGGTTTCCATCCTGGTCCCGAATGGCAGTTGACCGAGATCTTAAGGTATGGTGCAATTCGGTGATTCCTTTCGGTGAGGCCAAGGTCTTAAGAATCCGCCGATTCTTAAGACCTTGGCCTTCCACCATTCGCGCTTCTTCTGTCTACAAATGCGTTTAGCTGTCCTCCTAGCAAGAACTGCCTTGTTTTTCCTTGCAATTGTAAACCGAGTCTGCGCTTCATTGTGGGCTATATTGCGTTGCTCAACAGCAAGACGACACTCCTCATCAAACCAATCATTTTTGGGCGTAGTTTTCACTATACCGAGAGTGTGCTGGGCAGCATCGACAACCGAGGTTTTCAATACTTCCCAGACACTGTTCACATCATCAGATTGGTAGTTGGATCCTAAAATGCTATTGCTGACAAGATCTTGATATTTTCGTTGCGTTTCTTCATTTATCAGACCTTCACAGGAGAATCGCGTTTTATATTCTCCTGTCCTCCTTGACTTGTACGAAAATTTCCATCGTAGCTTTGCAGCAACCATAAAATGGTCACTGCCTACGAATTTTGTTGACGACCGATACGATCTCACGTCTTGAACAACCCGAGCCCGGTCTTTTGAAATCAACACATGGTCAATTTGGCTTCGGGATGTTTTACGTGGATGTGTCCAGGTTTCCAAATGGATGTTTTTGTGGGGAAAGAATGTACTTGCCACTTGGAGATCATGTGCGATCGCAAAGTACATCATTCTTTCCCCATTTTCGGTCGCAGTTTCGTGTCGGGAGTACGGACCTATGTTGTTACATAAGTCGGTCTGATTTCGGCCAGCTCTAGCATTAAAGTCACCAATCACCAATCTGATATCGTGCTCGGGTATAGAGCCCATCAGATTATCCAAATTATTGTAAAATGAGTCTTTATCTTGGGGTTGGCTTACATCAGTGGGCGCATGTACACATACAATTGACAGGTTGGCTAATCTCATGTGCAAGCGAAGCTTACACATTCGATTATCGACTGCTTGGAAGTCCAACACAGCCTTTTTTACCTGCGGCCCAATGAGAAAGCCAACTCCAAGATTTCCGAGGTCATCTCCACTGTGTAGCAACGTATAGCCTTGGGACACATGGACTCCACTTTTAGGCCATCGAGTTTCTTGGAGCGCTACGAGTTCCAGCCGATACTCCTTCATACATGTGATAAGGCCGTCCAACGCGCCAGGTTTTCTTAGTGACTGCACGTTCCACGTGCTGATCCTCAATCTCGTATCCGGGTACTTAAGCGGGGGGTCATTGTTGTTTAGGCGGTATCCGATTTTTTTGTTTTTGTTGACATTTTTAACTGTTATTGTTTTTTACGGATGCGGGTCGTCAGCCCAGCGATCCAACCAGATTTAGTCGCCTCCTACGACAAGCTCTGGATACTGTGGTGGTATTCTATGGATCTCATGTTTCGTTCGAAATATTTACGAAACATGGTTGCCCCCACCCACAGGGCCACACAGGTTAGATACATAGTCTAGATCTGGCTTTATCATTCCTATATTTATGACGCAGATGACTAAGCCCGAAGCATTTAAAATGATTTCTCTGCTTGATTGCCTCCCGGATGCGGCAAATCCGTTAGTTTGCCTTTTGCCAAAAACTTTTTCACCACTTTGATGGACGAAGTAGCTTTTGGCTACTGACTTTTGTGTCTCACGATACAAAGGTTTCAATTTCTACATAGTAAAAACACGTTTTATCTTTTATAAAAGGGACTTCAGAGCAACGTACCTTATTTTTACTAAAGGCTTTTCTGGAATAAGGATTTAACATCAGTTTCTTGACCGATAGTTTTCTCCAACAAGGATTGAGAAATAGCTGTTTAAGGTTGAACACCACTGCTTTTCAATTCTAATAATTGATCGCATTTGGCTGTTTGAACCCCAATAAACATGTGAACTAAGGCTGCATTTACCTTTCGTATCAATTCAACTTTGAAAACATCCCTTTATCATCGGATCCAGACTTTCTTTTCTATTTCTGTTTTTCGGATTAATTTTTTTTCTAGTCTGACTGAGCTTCTAGACTCCCGGCATTAGTATGTTCTCTTTGTGCGTTTCTAAGACTCAGTTAGGATTTCACTTTGAGCCGGTGAATCACGTCTTCTCTTATTCGGTTCGGGGTTTGAGAGTGTTCCCCGTTCATCGTACTGCCTTTCCAAAATGAATAAAATCTCGCTCATCTACGGTCAAGGCTTCATGGAATGTGCTACCTGACTGAACTCGTAAAGTTTGTCTCATGTTCGAACTCGCCCTCCAGCTCATTATATGGTAGCTTTATTATGTCTATTATCTTATTAATTTCGACATGTACATTGTTATGGTCCTCCACAAAATCTGCAAGATTACAAATTACTAATGTTCTGTTTAGTGGAAACGAACTTGGAAACCGAAGCGTGCTGGCCAATTCTTTTTTCTGTGACACAGTAATTGACGTAAACGATTCGGGTAAACGATACTGACCCAAATATTTAACCACACGCAGGTTATCCATGAAGCATCACACTGCTCATAAATGGGTTAAGAACATTCGAAGTCTCATTGACTGGTTCAGGTGCATTAAACGAACTAGGCAGCCAAGTTTCTAACTCCTAGACAAAGCGATCGATGGATTTCGAAAACTGTATAGTTCAAACATTCCGGTTTATTGTCCAGGAATTCGGGCCGCTTCACCTGGAGAACAGACTCTGATCAAGATTGTGCTCACTATGAAAAGACCTCCATCTTCGAAGCCACACCTCCGAGTGAACAGAAGCTTCTTACTATGGTTTTAGTCTTCGAGTATAGTAATGTATTTCCCGCCAAAAAGGTTGCGGGTTTCCCCTATGCATCGTTGGGGAACACGCCCGCTGTACTTAGTTTGTAGTAATGACAGAAGGTGCATGAGAAAAGGAGTGTGTCTCTAAAAACTTGTTATACTTTAGAATGAGAACTAGTATTTCAATGCTCTGTTGCCCACTGGCTCTACATGAGCTCCAAAGTATTTTATGGGTGCATTCCTTTGGTATACAACCCAATGGGCAAATGGTTTGTTGTATTTCTGTTTTCGCCAGCCAAGACTAGCCATAATCAATTAACGGAGAAAATACCACCGCATAGGTGAAGCTGCCGAAACCTCGAACTGAAGGTGCAAAGCGCGAATTTATTTAACGAACATCCAGGAAGTGGAATTCGTTATCCGGTTTTCAGTGTCCGTTGGAGTATAAAATTCACAAGTTTAAGGCAGCTATCAACCTTTACTTGAAGGATCGCGCGTTGGGTGCAGAAGCTCTGACAGTTACAAGGTGCTAGGACTGTCTAAAAGTCCACCCTGCACCCAATTAAAGCTTAATTTAAAAAAAAAATTATTTAGTAATGTGATCCTGTAGTAATTGTAAAGTAGCGCAATATCATCGTATACGTGATCATAAAACGTGATGATCACTGCAGTGATCACAGCCATGCCTATTTATATTTCGATAATCCAGGAATGTGCTCACATGGTTTTGACCGGCTTTAAAATACGTTCTTAAGACGATATGACCATATGATCCTCCAAAATCACCGTAATTTATTAGGTTCAAGCTAAGAGTAACTTCACAAGGATATTTACTATGGAGATGCAAGCCTTAGCGTAGTAAAAGTGATCAGAATTTGCATGACCGAAATGTTTCAAGTCTCTGTTTTACAGCTTTTTTGGATTTCGATGGCAAAAAAACGTGACCAACACAATCAAATAAAATCGATATTTTAAGTTGTGTCCTTGTAATTCGCTAAAAACTTTCGATTCACGACTAAACGTATAGCATATGCCTGATGATATGGCTTTGAAATTTTCGATAACACAGTCATTCAATGACGTCATTGTCAGATCGAAACCGGCCTAGTGAATTACAATATATGTACAAGCAAGCAAAAAACTCGAATTACAACAAACTTTCAATTACTATTCAAATTATTTAAAGCTAACACGCTTCATTGGTGATTCCGACGTGATGTTTAGGGAACATAACATTACATGTCAATATCTTTCTTACAACCTCCCTAAAATTTCATTCTACCCTAATACCTAACTCCAACACGGCAAAAGGTAACTTCTCATAATGGAATTCTTATAGTCTTTCGTGTCGCGCTTTCAAGGCATAGATATTTCCAGGAAGTTCGTTTCATGCCGCCACAAAGCCAAACGCAAAATATAAGATGAGCGAATGCGAGCATCCACAAATACGACATGCAGTCAGGTTCGTTTCATGTCTCAAAGCCTATTACACTAAGCGGGCGAATTCAGGCACCCCAACGCATTACCGCATAAATAAACATAATCATAAGTAATGTGGCATTCAGTATACGTACCAAAAATAATTAGTTCGTATTATTAACGCCAAAGTCCAATAAAATCGATATTTCGAGTTGTATTCTTGTAATTCGCTAGAACTGTCACGTTACGACTAAAACGTACATATTCGAATCGCAAAGTCACATATGCTTGAAAAGATGGATTTGATCTTTTTGATCACACTGTCATTCAATGACGTCATCATCAGGTCGAAACCAGCCAAGCGAATCACAACAACATTAACATGCACAGCTTCGAATAACAATTCACAAAGACTTCCAACAACGTGGCGCTACAAATCTATATTATGGTGTGTAAATCTGGTAAAGTAGGCCCGCAAATATTAGTTGAAAATATACGTTGCCTTGATATCTGTTGTGCAGTTTATTCTTATCACTAAAATCTAAACCATCTAAAGTTTTTTTTCAACTAGTGCTTCTTTCGTGAATGGTAACCCTTAGCTCATGTCTGATTTGACAGATAATTAATTTTATCCTTCCGCTGAACGAATATGGTTGTGTATACGATTAAACAACACTGGGAAATATTGCGACATTACTTTGGAAATCATGGTAATGTTGCAGAATGTGTGCGAAAATTGCGTACGGATTTTTGAAGAAGAGAAGCACCGTCAGCTCCGTATGTTCGTTATCTTGTGAAAAAAGTGAAAGAAACTGGCATCCTCATCGATAAACCAAAGCGTGAAAAGCCAAAAACAGTGCGTACACCCGATAATATTGATACTGTGGCAGAAAGTGTGCGTGATGCGCCATCAACATCAATTCACCGTCGTTCTCAACAATTGAACATTTTGGAGACATCATTGAGACGAATTTTGCATAAAGACCTTGGTATGACGCCATACAAAGTCCAATTGGTTCAGGAATTGAGGCCAACTGACCATCCAATGCGTTTTCACTTCGCTGAGTGGGCCTGCGATCGACTTACAGAAGATGCCAATTTTGCCAAAAAAATCATCTCTTCGGATGAAGCTCATTTTGATCTTGGCGGGTATGTAAACAAGCAAAATTGTCGCATTTGGGGCACGGAAAACCCGCACGCATACATTTAAAAGCCGGTTCACCCAAAACGAGTCACGATTTGGGGCGAATTTTGGTCCAGAGGCATAATTGGGCCATTTTTCTTCGATAATGAGCAAGGAGTGGCCGTTACAGTCAATGGCGATCGTTATCGGGCCATGTTGAACAAATTTTTGTTCACAAAAATTGAAGAGGAGGATATTGGCAACATTTGGTTTCAACAGGACGGCGCTACGTGCCACACAGCTGAAGCTACTCTCGATGTTTTGCGCCCTGTTTAAGATCGCATTATCAGCCGCAGAGCTGATGTCGTTTGGCCACCTCGGAGCTGCGATTTGGCACCGTTGGACTATTATTTGTGGGGTGCCCTCAAAAAAAAAGTTATTTGTCGGACCCTTTATTTTGAAGCCTCGACTCTTTTGCAACTCCGACTAGCGTAGATCATCTGCTTATTTCATTACTCCATATAAGCCTATAATTACATGAAAGTAGCTGTATGTAGGCTTATGGCATGCAGCTACTGTGTCCGAAACCTATAGATATTTACTCCATCGAAATGACGTCATTTGGTCGTGTACATGGGAAAATGACCTTACGTTTTTTCTGATTGTTTCAGCTTACTGTTATTTACTCTGGCGAGTGCTGAAATGGGTTCCATAAGAATGTCCTTCTTTTGGTATTCGGCTTCTGTAGGATGGTTATTGTAAAACTTTGATGTTTCAGTGGGTCCACTCCGCTCGTTTCACGCCGGTACAGACGTTCTTTATGTCTGCATCGTATGTTACTCTCCTGTCGCACCTTCCATTCTTGTTTTTCTGTGGTTGATTCTTCCCGATCAGTTTAACCTCCTAGCTATTCAATATTTGCTTTTACAATGTAGGGCAGATGATGATCGAGTAGCCAATTAAAGGTGTAAAGTTATGATATATGTTTATAATTGTGGGGTGTATGGATTGGTTTTAGGAATCATCGAATCCAACGTCGAAACCATTGTATCTGCTTAAAGGATGCGCTAAGATAATATTCTTCGAATTTCTTCATAATGAATTTTACGACTCCGTCAAATATATAGGCCGTAGATATAAATAATTGGGTAAAATATAATTAAAGAAAAATGTTGAAAGACAGATCGGTCGTCCAAAATCAGTTTACATCTTTAAAACTCATGAATAATCATCAACACTTCTTCAGCTCGACAATTAAAATTAACGAAATTATTAAAATATTCTGCAGCACACATTTTTAACGGCCACATGTATTTATATATACAGTCTTGACCATCAAATCGGATAATATTATTACCTTTAAAATTTATTACATCCATTTCTTCTATCCTTAAGGTGATAATAAACATTTTCTTTGCTTTAGTTAAATCTTGCGCGCATATAAATTATAGCCATGAAGTAAAAAATAATAATTTTTCATTTTTTGTGAAATTAATAATAATCGCACATTTACAAAAAAAATATTATGAGTTATTTATTCGCGAAATAAATAAGAAAAAAAAATAAAAATTTCAATAAAAATGTATTTTAATCAATTTCAATAATCTTATATATTAAATGTATGAATTTTTTTCCAGTTTTTATTAATAAAAATTAAATTAATCGATTTAATAATAATAAAACGAAAAATAAACTGAAATGTTTCAAGACGCAGAATAACCTCCTCGAAACGTATTCGTACACACATAACATTGATCAGATAAGTTGGAGTGCGAAAAAAAAAATCGAAATCATCAAAGTGGAATACATTTCTCACCTCTGTTTGTATCACACTTTGCGCGAGGGATTTATTGAAAATTATTTAGTCTTGATCTTGGTTATATAAGGTACGGTACGGTGTTCGAGCATAAGTCAACACCCTTTTTATATATAAAATACACTTGATCGCAAAATTAACGCACCATTCATTGCCCAGCTCGGTTTGGAGGGCAAATGTATGTTTAGCTCATTAAGGTGGATTTACATATGTGACTAGTTTTTGCACCGCAAATCACGTGACTCATTCAACCAATAAAAAAAACAGCGCAGATGACCAAAATTTATCTTTTGACAAATCCACTTCTACGATGGGCATTTTCCGAGGAATTTTTTACTCCCGACTGACCAATAGAAATTAATCATTTGTTGTTGAGATTTCTTGTCTCTACCTTCCAGTGGTTATTTGTCCCACAGTCACAAAATCACCCGGAAGCTTCAATGTCCATGAACAAAATGTATACTCTGCATCGAAAATCGCCATTAATATGATGGCGACCCCTTGTAGTTAAAACAAGGAGATCTACTATTCGGAAAAGTTCTTTGAAAAATGCAATTTCCCCAATACAATTGAGGATGTTCCATTTTTTTATAGAAACCACTCTCTTCCATTTTTGCTCGGTTAATCTATCGAATTTTCCTGTCAAGGTCTGATAAATGAAGAAACGCAACGAAAATACCAAGATCTTGTCAGCAATAGCATTATGCAATCCAATTACCAATGATGTGAACAGTGTCTGGGAAGTATAGAAAACCTCGGTTGTCGATGCTGCCCAGCACACTCTCGGTATAGTCAAAACTAAGCCCAAAAATGATTGGTTTGATGAGGAGTGTCGTCTTGCTGTTGAGCAACGAAATATAGCCTATAATGAAGCGCAGACTCGGTTTACAATCGCAAGGAAAAACAAAGCAGTTCTTGCTAGGAGGACAGCTAAAATAATTTGTAGACAAAGAAGCGAGAATGGTGGAAGAGTAAGGTCTTAAGAGTACAACAACTCAGCAATGAGCAAAATTCGCGTGGTTTCTTTAAAGGAATCACCGAATTGCACCATACCTTAAGATCTCGGTCAACTGCCATTCGGGACCAGGATGAAAACCTCTGTGTTAACGTCGATGCGGTACTCGATACATGGCGTGAACATTTTTCTGATCTACTTAATGTTCCACATGTATCACAAGCTGTGTTTGAATACCCTCAAATAAAGACCGCGGAGATGTTCATTGAGGATCCATCCTATGAGAAATTTACAATGGCCATGCAGAAATGAAAGAAAAATCGTTCACCAGGAGTTGATTGCATTAATTCAAAGCTCTTGATATTCGGAGAGCTAACTTTGTGGAACTGTCTTTTCGACCTTGATCGATTGGTATCGCGAAATGAAGTGATGCCTGACGAATGGAAAGTGGCCGCGTTATGCTCAATTTTCAAGAAGGGTGATTGCTTGAAATGAGAAAATTATCGATAGCTCTCCTTTGCACAGCATTTAATACCGATAGCTCTCCTTTGCACAGCATATAAGTTACTGTCATACATTATCTTGGGAAGAATTACTCCTCTAGCGGAGGAAATTGTCGGTGACTACCAAGGAGAGTTCCGTCCAAATCGGTCAGTCACTGATCAAGTTTTTTCGCTACGAATGATTCTTTCCAAGTACTACAAAACATCTCGCAATGTACACCAGGTATTCCTAGATTTCAAGCCAGCCTATGACTCGATCAATCGAGAGAGATAATGGTTTGCGCTTTAATATTTAGGAATATCGAAAAAATATGTACATCTGTGTAAAATGACAGTAACGCAGTCACAATGCTGTGTTAAAGTTGAGAACAGGCTATCGAGAACTTTTGCAATCAAGTCCGGTGTTCGACAAGGAGATGCGCTGTCCCCGATACTTTTTAATCTCATGTTGGAATACATCCTTCGTAAAAGTGAAACACCTCAGGACAACATCTTATTCCGACAATCCAATCAACTTCTTGCTTGTGCAGATGATATCTGTGTGATTGGATTAAATGGCAACGGAGTGAAAGAGATACTTGATCCACTGGATCAGTGTTCAGCTTCCGTTGGTCTCAAAATCAACGAGTCAAAAACCAAATATCTGATCTCGGGTTTTCGAGACCAAGACGCAATTGATTTCAGTAGTGGTAACCACACGTTTGAAGGAGTGATGAGATTCAAGTATCTTGGATCTCTCATTACTCACGATAATAATGTGGGAGAGGATATCAAGGTTCGCCTTGCCGCTGGCAATCGGGCTTTGTATCCTCTACGTCCACTGATGAAATCAAAATATCTTGCAAATACGGATAAGCTGAAACTTTACAGAGTGTTGATCCGACCCTTTGTCATGTATGGATGTGAGAGTTGGACCTTGACGAATGAGTACCAAAGGTGGCTTGTTACATTTGAGAGAAGAATCATGCGTGTGATATATGGCCCAAAACGCAACGTCGATGGTACCTACCGAGTTCTATTCAATCACGAGATCAGGAATTTAATGCAAATTCCTGATATCGTGCATGAAATCAAAGGACAGCGAATACGCTGGCTCGGTCACGTTCTGCGTGCTGATCCAAAACGAATGATACAGCGATCTTTGAAGGGAGAACCGCCTTTCGGTAGGCGAAGAGGTCGCTGTCGGCGACGATACGGCGTAGAGAGCGATCTGGCATCTTCTGGTTGCTTGCAGCAGTATGAGGTGCTGGCTCGTGATCGAAACCGATGAAGCCAGATAGTTGACACGGTACGGGCCAATAATGGCCTGTAAAGACCGATAAAAAAAAAATAAAAAAAAAAATATATATATATATATATATATATATATATATATATATATATATATATATATATATATATATATATATATATATATATATATATATATATATATATATATATATATATATATATATATATATATATATATATATATATATTTATATTTATCCCTTGTCGACCGACCCAAATTTTTCTGAAATCCTGTTCAAACCGAGCATACACATTTGTGTAGACGCAAATGTTTTCCTCTTTCCGACTAAGAAATTTTCCATCCAAAATCGACAAAAATTTAATAGCAGTATCTGGATCATTACAAACTGGTCAGTGGTCAGTTCGATCATATCGCTTAGTATCAAAAGAGGAACGGGAATAAAATATCTATCGAACAGCAGAGACTATCCTGCAGGCAACGTTTCTATTAATCTAAAGATAAGTACTGGCATCAAACTCGAGAATATATCACTAAAAGTAGTGCCTTAGAACATCTCGAAATTCATAACCCCATTTCTCTGGAACAAGCCACGACGAAATTTTTTAAACCAATCAACTGTCGTAAAGAACATCGACCAGCAATAAGGGGAGCATTTGCTCATACATCGAATATGGCCCTGAAACTCTTTTTATTTCTCTGCACCGGTTTCTTATAACGTTAACGTTTAGGAGAGCAGAATCAAACTGTAAGCAGTTCATGGCATGAACGGTCTCTTTAGTGAAGACTGACTATAACAGTTCGATGCGAAACCCATTTCTTGAAAACCATCTCACTCTTTTATACAATTGATTTATCTCAACGTTATTTGTTGACAATTCTTTTCCTTGTTTTGAAAAAGCATATTTCTAAACAATGCAACCAAATAAAAGCGTTCAGGGGTAAACAATTTTTAAAATTATAATATCGGCGAACTCCTGGCCGTTTATGACCAATATTTAGTTCTTCTGGAATAAGAATCTCAGCTTAGATAAATTTTTTTTTAATTTGCCCACACAAATGTGTATGTTCGGTTGGATGGGGATATACATATATAAATATATATATATATATATATATATATATATATATATATATATATATATATATATATATATTATATATACATATATATATATATATATATATATATATATATACATATATATATATATATATATATATATATATATATATATATATATATATATATATATATATATATATATATATATATATATATATATATATATATATATTTATATATATATGTATATATATATATATATATATATATATATATATATATATTATATATACGTATATATATATATATATATATATATATATATATATATATATATATATATATATATATATATATATATATATATATACGAACGGACGTTTCAGTTATAAGTAAATGGAATCAAAGAGTTAATTATAGAGTCAGAGGTTGCGGAAAAATTCCGAATAGTACCAGCATCTATCATTGGAGGATTTTTCAAATCATAAAGATTTGTTAGAACTATTATCTTCTAGTGAATCATCGATTACTTTATGTCATTAGTGTCAGTTTATTGACAATACAATGGATCTATATAGTAGATAATGCTTATATACACACACAGATATTGTTTAGATGACACCAGATAAGATTATTATGGGTTAAGATTACTTTGAGAGTATCATGCTTTGAAGAAATATTTACATATTTTCTATTATAGATTTAATTTGATCATACCATCAGATTCCATTCCAGTCAAAAACAAGTAGAAATTAACGGTAAATGCGTATTAGTAAATCAGAGGTCTTTTTTTTTGGACATATAGTTAGATCAAATAGGATTTTATGCTCGCCTAAGCTATAGACAAGGTGATTTATGATAATCAGCCTGTAGTAATGCACAGGAACTGAAACATCATAACCCATGATGGATTCGAAGAGTGTAATAGTACTTTAAGTGAAACTAACTTCGGCCAGAATTATTAGTTGTCATATTGATGTAACTTATAGTTAATGACGTAGTAAGCAGTCCAACAACGATACATGGAGACCTTTTAAATTATTTCAGAAAAATCTCAACAAAAGTAGAGTGTATATGACCGGCATTTATAAGTGACATAAATTAGTATTGAAGTTCACGTTATTAGTTGAAAAGGATTTTTTTTTTACCTTCCCTCAAGGTGATTTTTAACGGAATCAATGTGTTAATAATTCTAATCTTAAACAAAGTATTGTACCATTTTGACATTAAGTATAAAGTCGACAAAACTTGTACATTGTAATTATTTAACAAATTCTATTCGTAAGATACAATAGTAAGAAGTTAGCTACAATTCGTTTTACTAAGAGTTAGCGCGTCAGTCTTTTGAAATCATTATTTACAAATAACATGAAATCATTTTTTACAAATAACATGAAAAAAATGACCTTACATTTTTTACATTTAAAAAGAAGTGTAAATTACATCGTGTATCAAATCCACAAATGCAGCAAATATCAGTTTCGTAAAACAAAATTATTTTTGGTAAAATGTGATGGACACTTCTCTCAACCGATAACTAGCCCGTTTAGCAAACCAAGATGCAATGAATGGCCAATTAACCTCTATACACCCTTATATCTTGTGTAAAATTCTTCTCAAAGCCCCATCGCTTCATTTGAGCCATGAACCGAAAGGAACGTTGATGCACACTTTCAACGATATAGCAACAATATTTGTCATTACAAACTGGATGATGGTGCGTAACGTATGCATTTTCTATTAATGCGCCAGTCAAATAAACTTTATTCACCAATTTCTTCAAACTGTTCTTAGTTGGTGTTTCATTTCTAACGATATATGAAAACATCCTACTGTAGACAGAATGACTCAGTTTATACAACATAGTTGTACTGGGACATAATTGGTGTATATAATATATAGTGGCGGTCTTTCAGAGTCAATCACGTGAAAAATCACAAAGTATAGACGAGTAACGACTTACCAAAGGTTAAGAAAGATTCCAATGGCGTATTCCGAAGTTTTTATCTGGATTATTAGTTACGGACAAAAAAAGCGTTAACTTTAAGTACATCCGAGTGGTGACGTTAATTTTGTAACCCAGCGCATTGGAATACAACATATTTGATAACGAATCTATATTCATAAATAGTAAAAATAAATTAGTTTCGAAATTAATAATCACCGAGAAGTATTTCTAAAATTAAAAAAAAAGAAATAACATCATTAACTAAACAAAGGAAAAACTAATCACCTGTCCATTGTAATAATAACACCATCCACACTAATCATAATCATATATGAACTATATATGTACACTTATATATAGAGTCAGAGATATTGCCCGATAATGGATACGTTATTATTATACGGGTACGGATGTTGTTGCTGTTTTGTTTTAATTTAATTTAGATTCGGTAATCATCAAAACAAATCTCTTTAAGACGAATGGTTTATTCAAATTGTTGATGATCAACTAGAGGAGAATTATGTAATTTCGAGATACACATACGATACGTGATTATGGATTTTTTTCATAATTGGTTAATCATTTATGTAGTTTTTTAATGACTTAATTTCCGATTCCGAAGACGGTATACGAAATTATAAGTGAAGAGGTTATGTTTTAATTGAATGAAACTAAAGATATACTCAGGCAAAAAAGGTCATTATACTATAATTTTGGCGTGTACCGTAATCATTCGTAAAGTGTTCAGCCACCAACTATAGACACCAACAAATAGGCTTGTGTATAGTCACATAATTGACAGGTGTGCTAATCCCATTCACAAACAAAGCTTCAATTTATATTCAAACTGCCCCAAGTGTATAGACTTGATGTGAGTTTGAATCCTATCTGGCAATAATTTTCTTCAGGACAGAGGAGTTTGTTCTCTCTGAGGTATAAGGACAGAGCCTTATAACTCAGACGCGATAAGCTAAGCTCGAAAAGTTTTTTTATCTCCATTATTAGGAGCATTCATAGGGCGTCTACTAGACTGGACCATCGAACTCTATTCGGGGCTATTCTCTTTAGTTCCTCCCATGTTTTTCCAAGATGTTTTGCTTCAGTTAGCACCGTTTTTTTCCAAGGCACTACTGACCTTCCAACTTTCCTTTTTCCTTGCAGATTCCATTCCAGCGACATACTGGTTATGTCGTTTGGTGTCTTTCCCAGCATGTGTCCTATCCATCTCCAATTCCGCTTCCTGGATCTCCTCCTCAATGTCCACTCGGTTTGTTTGTCGCAGTAATTCTTCATTTGTGATTTGGCCAGAAGCATTTGATCGATCGCCTAAGGCATTTATTCACAAGCAATTGGAGTCTTCTTGTGATTTTCTGCGTATGTTTCCACGTGTCACATCCACACAGCAGTACTGATTTTACACAGGCATTGAACATTCGAATCTTGGTGTTTCTTGACAGGACGCCTTGTTGATGCATTGGTTAATGTCTTCTTCCGTTCCGCCTGTTCTTGATATGGTACAGCGAAGGTATACGAATTTCTCGACATCCTCTATTGTGTCTTGGTTGATGCGAAGCGGTGTACTAATGCTTGTGTTCAGTTTCATGGCCTTTGTCTTTCTTATGTTTATCTTGAGCCCGACATGTTGTGCTATTTCTGATAACTTTTGTAGTTTCTGCTGTATGTCTGTGTATTTGTGTGTTAGCAGGCATATATCATCGGCATTCTGCGTAGTCGAGATCATTGGGTTTTCTAATTGGATCTCACTGAATTCCGATTGGAGATGTGATGTCTAGCTTGCGCATGACATTATCAAATACTATTAGAAACAGTAGTGGAGATAGTACACATCCTTCTCTAACTCCTCGTGTATTGTAGTATGTCCCACTGTATTAACCTTTGTGTTGCACTTTATTTCCAGCGTTCCGGTACATTTCTCAAATGAGTTCGGTTATTTTCCTTGGGATGCTTATTTCACAAAGTGTTTTCCTGGTTGCACTTCTATTGATGGAATCTAATGCGCGTTCGAAGTCCACGAAGAGTATAGATATAGTGGTGAGTTCCATTCGTTGGATTGTTCGATGATGATTCGGACTGTATTGATGTGGTCTGTACAGCTTTTTTCTGGTGTGAAACCAGCTTGTTCGTTTCTTATGTATTGGTTTACAGTTGGTGAGATTCGTTCTAGGATGACCATTGCTAATACTTTCATTGTACTGTTGAGCAGGGAAATGCCTCGCCATTTTTGCATTCTCTTCAGTCGCCTTTCTTTGGGATCGTTATGATTAAGCCCTCTATCCATTTTTGCGGAATTCTCTCAGTATTCCACACTTCTACTAATAGTGGTGTTAGCGCTCCTGCTGTTGTAAATGCGTCGCAATTGAGTAGTTCAGCTGGTGTGTTGTCGGTTTCAGTGGCTTTGTTATTTTTCAGCTTCATTATGGCACTTGTAACTTCCCGCTTCGTTGGTGGATGAGTATTTATGGTTTCGTTATAGTTTCTATCTGGAAGCTCCTCAATTGGTTCGCTATCTATGTCATTGTTCTCGAAGAACTTCTTCCATCTATTTAGTTGTTGGTCGTATGTAGTTAGGACTTGTCCATGTGAATCCTTTATTGGTGGTGCATTGGTAGATTTCCTGGTGACTTTTCTTACACATTGGTATCATGTGCGCATATTTCTATTTGCTGCCGCTGACTCGGCAGTCGTGAGAATGTCTTCTGTGTATTTCCTATGGTCACTCCTTGCCATTTTCTTTATTTTTCGAGCTGTATCTTCTTATTGTCTTCAAATTTCCGCCGTATTTTGATTACCTAGTTGTATTTGAAGTTGACGGCGTTCCTCAATTTTCTTCCATGTTTCATCTCTACACAAAGTCGATGAGTCTTTCTACGTTGTTGTTTCTTGCAGTCTAGTGCATGTTTTCCTATGATTGATGCCATTCCGGTATTGTCAATTCCAATTCTCACCTTGGATAATTTTAATGACATTTTGGTCTGCACTTGATATGGTGGTTTGTAGCTGCTCATAGAATTCATCTTTAATTGTGTCATCTGCTTCTTCTGTGGGCGCATAGCATTGTATGATTGTTGTACATATTTCTAATTTTTGAATGGAATCGTGCTGTTATTATTCTGCTACTTATTGGTTTCCACTCGAGTAGTGATTTCTTTGCTTTAGCAAACACACGTCTTCACAGCTCTACCGGAGAACATCATAGAATTTCCTGCACTGGTTGTTATGTCTCCACTTGGCCTCCATCTTACTTCACTGAGGCCGAAAATTTCTATATTATATCGCTTCATTTTCTTCTCAACTTACCTTGATGTTTCCGTTAGAGTTCTTTTGTTCCAGTTTCCAATTCGTGTCCGGGTACGATAGCCAATGGTCGATATATTTTGTGTTTACCGATTTGAGCTATTATTATTTCTTTTAGTATTCGTTTCTGTACTCTGTAATCATTTTTGATTTCGGATTAATGAATGATTGGTCTAATCAATCCTAGCCAGTTTCCAGGTCTACTGGATAAGGTAGACTGGCCTACCAGGGGTAAGTTCTCACTTATTCAATTTTGCGTTTTTACCTCTGTGATGTTCCCAAGCGGTCACCCAAATTTGTAGTAAGCTAAATGTTACAGTAAATGTTGTCCTCTCTTTGCTGATGACTCTAATCTTTTTCTCCGACCTTTTCAAAAATTCATTCGGAAATAATTCAAAAAATATTCATTCATTCGGCTCTTGAATTGGCTAAATAAATATTTTTTCCACAAATATAAACAAAAACTTTAACTCAAACTGTGAATGACGTTATCACACGGGATAACTTTTATGATGTCGCTTGACCTTTCAGTAAAGTGTTGGCTTTTGTCGAATGATGTCACCACTTGTATTTATATGATGTTATAATTTCTGTCGTATGATTGCAGCATTACGATTTCTTCTAACCTCATTTTGTTGAAGATAACCTTCAAAATTTTGATAGATTAATTCACTAATCGCGTTTAGTAACTAATCTCGGAATCAAAAGAGGTTAAATAATCTTGAGCTTGACACACTATTGCTCATATCGAAAAATCACTGATCGTGCTTAGTCAATTCTTAGCCTATTTGAGGTATTAGAATCCTAGGTTGTATTCTCTCTTATTATTTGAATGAATCCACGGTTTTTGAATCAAGAAGACGGATTTAGATTTTCATGTGTCGTTCTTTAAGAGAGAAGGACGACTTTGAATGCTACAAATTAATTTTAGTACACTATACACCAAACGTTTCCAATAAGTTAGAATGACGAAGTTCAATTTCTTTTGAACTCTCAATTTTTCTTTATGCATCTCATCAATTGTGATCGTGCTCAGTGCAGAACAGAGTTGGCCATCAAGTGCTTCTATTTTGAGCACAGGTGGTTCTTTTAGGCCAATAAACAGAAAAACACTTTTTAAACCTTCTTTTGATCATCGAAATACTCAAGCTTTTTCTTCAGCCGTTTCAGAAAACTCAAAGGTTTTGAATTACCCCAAAACAAAAGATGTACCCCTGACATATAACTAGCGAGATGTATGCGCCAAAATGATGTAGAGCTCATTTTGGTATTTTACTTTTGTAAATTATATGCTAAGTATGCTGCTATACAAAGTACAGTTTTCAAAGGCCAAATAATCTCTAAAAAAGTTTCTTCAGTGCCATGTTGTCTAACGAAGAGCAAGTTGACTGCACCATTAAGTTCCTCCAACTTTTATTCTAACCGGATAAACCGTTTCAGACTGATCTAGTTTTACAGCTGAACCCACATCATGGTTAGTTATCAGGACGATATGGTTGATATCTGAACCCAACCCAAAATAGTTTCCAAACCCTAAAAAATTTTAAAATTTATTTTTATTCTTTATTGGCATCATAAAACAATATTTTTTATTTTAAGTACCCCACCCCTCTTTTTTAAGTACTCCACCTCTCTTATATTTAAAAATTGATCACGTAGACACTGGCCAGGTAGATTGGCTTAGTTTTAAAAGTATTCACATAACAAATTCGTTGCTTGTAGAAGACAGATCTCTTAATAAATAAATTCAAAGTTTTTTTGCGTTTCATTTCGAAAACCAAAGTGCAAAAGTTACAGTGTAAAGTGAAATCAATAAGTGAGTGAAAATGGATAAAGTGCAGTTAAACAATTTCCCGGATTTATCAATGGTGGAGATAACCAAACTGCTGTTCAATAACGAACTCATGTCGGACATAAAATTTCAAGTTGGTGATAAAATATTGTATGCCCATTCGTGGGAACTCATGAAACGGAGTATTGTGTTTTGGCAACAATTCAACACTAATCTCGGTCAAAAGAAATTCATTCGGATTGATGATGTTTCGTACGAGGCGTTTTATGCGTTTTTAAAATTCATTTACACGGATGAGTATGAGTTTGAGCCACAGCTGATAGGCGACATGTTGAAATTGGCTGTGCGATACAAAATTGTGAAGTTGGAGACGAAATTGTTGAATACGGGCTGTAAGAGTACAGACATAAATTTAAAATTGCTTCAGTTCGGTGTTCTTAATAAATACGAGTTGTACTCAACCCATCTTATGGATCTAATTCATCTTGATTTAACACGAGATGATATCAAAAACGATACATTTTTAAATATGGATGAAAAAGTGATGGAACAGATTCTTAGACATTATATCGGTTTTAATAATTTAACAGAACGTGATCTATTTGATGCGCTCGTACTCTGGATGGACAATTCATGTGTAAAAAATAAAATTCCAGCCGAAAAACGACGCATGCACTTCGATAAGTTAATACGTTTGATTCGCTTTCCGGCGATGAGTGGCGATGATTTTCGCCTGTGTCTGCAAAAGCATCATGATTTATTCACAAACCAAGATATTGGATCAATTATGAGAACTAGCTTAGGAGTGACGAATGAAAATTGTATTTGGAAAAATGAGCCTCGTTCGGAATATACGGATCTGTGGTGTTTAAAAAATTGTTCAGAAGAGCAAGAGGCATGGCAATTAACAGAATTTATGGTTTTGGAAGATTTAATTTTAAGAGGTGTGTGTTATGGCAACATAAATGGTACAAATCATCAAATCAAAATAACTTCACAGAATATTATAACAAACGCTAACGGATCCACCATTGAGCTAACTAATAGTTCTGATCTAATTATAGTCACAAAAAGTTTCGGAGATTCAATCAGAGTTATTCCCGATACTAAATATACGATTGAAATACATGCAACGCCTTCGGTTAATAAGAAGAATATGCTGCGTATTCCCCACCGAAATGATGGTGTGTATCCAACGCTTACAGGCCCTGGTGAATTAATAAGAATATTGGAGACAAGCGAAATTTTATTTGAATTAATTTTTGAATTACCATCTAAATAAAAAAAGTCTGTAATTTTGTATATATAAGTATAATAAATTAAATAAATAGTAAAAAAATGTTAAACTAAAATGTTATTAATTTGAACATGGTTGTCACGTCCGCTATTAAGATACTCAATAGTGCGAAGCAAGTAAAAATCATGTATTTGCCGATAATCAACTATGATGAGACCATTTCTCAATTTTATAGGACACAGGCCTGTTGGAAGACTCGCTTAGTCCTGAGTGAGAGTAAAAGTAACAATGGAAGGGGTTGGCACTTGTAGAGGTAGACAAACCTGCTAAAGGGTTAATCAATCATATGCTTGAAAACAGGATTGTCAACCCAGCGACACTCTCAATCAAACAATTTATTTTTGGGTTAGTGGTCAAATATTGCGAAAAGCATAAATAAGACCAGTTTAGTCTTAAACTAGTGTAGGAGTACCACTGAGAAGAGATGAGGTTTAAAACTGAAACTGACCGCCCAGGTGGCACAGTGGTTAAAGCTGCGGCAGTTGGAGCGGGAGGTACCGGGTTCGAATCCCGATAGGGGCAGGTTGCAAAAGGAAATTTTTCACCACTTGATTACGATCTGTGGTGTGAATGAACACATCTATGATCCCCTGTTGAAGTGCAAAATGGGCCGGCCCATCTTTCATGTCAGTACTATATGCTGGCATGGAGCTATGCAATGTGCATATGGTTAGGTAAATCGGACCTTTAGCCGTACGTCCTCGATTTGGCTGCAAAGCGTAAGGTAAGAACGTAAATAAGCGAACCGCGAAAGAGTTGGGAGTGCCTTGATCCCCAAAACAGATGGCATAGAAATAAACGAAAAAAAACTGAAACTGGTGCATTGACTGTATATTTTTATAACTAGAGCTATACTAGTCTCTGACATCTCCAAATGCAGATTATATTGATGATCCATCTTATACGAGGAATTCACGTTATTTTCGAACTTATTTTGCAAAATGATATCCCGTACAATGGAAGTTGTCCGCGTTATGCCTAATCTCGTTCGCACAATACACAACCTCGTACGATTACAATAATAATACATTCATTCATAAATAACTAAATATATATATATATAAATAATGTTAGATGCAGTTCGCAGTGGATTCAGAATCCCTTTAAGGGAACTGCAATATTTCATTCTGTAATTTACAAATAATAAAATATTTCTAAGATAAATAATAAATAGAGGCTACTGTCTTAGTATCAACGCATATTTAAATAATATATTTATTTACAAGTGCTTTTAAATAGTTAATTATTCCTTTTTTAAAATTCACCTAATTTTGCTATTTAATCTCAGAATGTACTTCGTTATACATTTTAGAGACTATGAAACTAATACGTTTGCGACCATACTCATTAGTAATAGTATGGTTTCAGACTATTTTTCTTACGTGTATATGATATTGGTGATTATATGAATTTTAATTAACATTACACACACGCTCAAAGTGGCATGTGTTATCCTATAGATATATTTGACAGTCTGCATGAAATTTAAGGCTTTATCGGTAAAATGTTTTCGGTCTTTACAGCATATAAATCTCTCGTCGAAAACAAAATAGGTAATTTATATATAGCTTTAGTACAACGGTTTTGTAAAACTTGTAGCCTCCTTAAACGCGATTGAGGCGAGTTGCCATAAACAACGAGGCCATAGGTAATTCTAGAGTTAATAAATGCAAAGTATATTAATCGTAGTATTTTCTTAGGTATATAATGAGAGGCCTTACGAGTAAAACCAATTATTGGAGAAAATTTTGTGCAAACTATGCCAATATGGTGCTGCTAACTAAAATCAAAAATCATTCCTAAAATATAAGTTTCAACAAGTTCAATATCCACGTTTACTGCAGTAAAATTAGGTAATGTTGGAAGAGGTTTACAGATTGAACGGAACACCATGTATTCGGTTTTAACCAAGTTTAAAAACAGCTTATTCTCATTGAAAAAATCAAATAAAATATTAAGATCATGTGACATAAACTGTAGTCCATCAATCGGCTTCTTAACCTCATAAAACAGAGCTGCATCATCCGCAAACAACCTAAGTTTTCCCTTCAATGAAAGATTCCCCATATCATTTATGAATAATAAAAACAACAGAGGACCAAGTACTCTGCCATTAATGGAAACGAACTGTTTTCAATAAAAAACTTTTCATTATATCGTGAGATTTCCCTTTAAACCCATAGCATTCAAATTTATAACAACCGTATCAAACCATTTCTTTAGATCTAGAAACAAAGCACATGCATAGAATTTATCATTTATAGAACTACTAATCATGTCAACCGTTTCAACTAAAGCAACATCTGTCCTAGAACATTTTCGAAAACCATATTGAAATGTATATAGCAAATTGTTAGTCTCTAAAAACGAATTAAACCGTTCCAGCAGTTTATGTATAACTTTTCCAGCAGTTTATGTATAACAGACAACGTAGATATTGGTCTATAATTCATTTATTTATTTTGATCACCAGTTTTGAAAATTGGAATAACTTTAGATAATTTTAAGCAAAAATGCTGGATAAGATTTCAGAAAAAATATTAATGTATAATTTTAGAGTACAACTATCCAGCAGATATGGCCCACATCCTTTCTTAGATTTCAGATCAATAATTAAGTTAAATATTTCAATAGCTGATGTAGGCTTAATAAAAACGAATTGATTTACACAATTACAAGTATTACATTTAAAAATATTTTTTAATTATTAAATATTCATATTTCCCTGTAATGTAAGACAAAACTAATACCGCCCAGGTGGCGCAGTGGTTAAAGTTGCGGCAGTTCGAGCGGGAGGTACCGGGTTCGAATCCGATTCGAGGCAGGATGCAAAATGAGTTTTTCACCTTCGATCGTTTGGGTGATGCGATCGGTGGTGAAAAATAAACATAATCTGGATCCGCTGTCGTGTTTAGAATCCTTGGGCCGACCCATCTTCCATGTCAGTACTATAGGACTGACATGGAGCTATGCAATGCGCAGATGGCTCTACGGAAAGACTCGGACCTATAGCCGTATAGAGTGGTATCACAACGGATCAAATTTGGTCTAAGTGTGCGATAGCAGCCACATCAACTTAACTCTTTTTAAGACAAAACTACATCTGGTTCAAAACAAGTTACATCCACAGTTGTTAAATAGTGCTCAAATTCGGCATTTACTCGATTTTAATCAACCAGTTTCCTTACTACAACTTTATTAATTCGTTTGGTTTAATCAGAACCGACTAAAATGCAGAGCTTAAATATTAAAAACTGAGCTTTAATTAGAGGAAACAACGTATATTCTCATACAAAATTTATGAAAAGTTCACATTTTTTTTAAAATGAAATATTTCAGTGAAAAGTGTATCGAATTTAACATTTTGATCTAGAAATCATATTAAGAATATTTATATTATGTATCATTTAAATATTTTTGCATAAAATCAATTAAATATATCGTAAATAGTTAAATAAATATATCATTGAATTCATGTTTCGCATAAAAACTTATGATATGCAGACGCACAAATACATACATACTATCATACGAAAAAAAATTATTCTGTTGTATACGCATGTGCAAAATAAAATATCGATCGCGTACGATCAATGAGAACAGAGTCATCTCTATTTGAAAAAAAGGGAAACTACTACTAAAAAAGTTCTTTGTTTTTAACAAAAACTTTTGGATTATCAAAATTAAAAATTTCGAAATAATATTAAATAAATAAACATACATATTTATTTTAAATTTTTACTTATCACTTGTATCTAAAAACGGTAAAACCATCATATCGCATTTTTTCTATTCCTTTATTTTGCGAATGAGACGTAATAAACCACAGTAAATATTTTTCTCATTTCAACACACACATAATTGTATAGCTTTAATGTTATACTGCTATCTTTACTCTTGTTTTACTAAAGTGAAAGGGAGCTAAATATAAAGCATAATTTTCTCAACTTTATCACAACGTAAAGAGAAAATCAATTTTTAACTCGTTTTGTCTATTCGTCCCGTTATTTTTGCAATCGAACCGATTCTTTTAAACGAACTGATCTTTTAATACGAAATGATTCTTTTAAACGAATTAATCTTT
The DNA here is from genome assembly GCA_963932295.1 of Tipula lateralis. Lineage (NCBI taxonomy): Eukaryota > Metazoa > Arthropoda > Insecta > Diptera > Tipulidae > Tipula > Tipula lateralis. The sequence continues at coordinate 126,024,299 of OZ010737.1, forward strand.
TGATCGATATGATTCTTTTGAACAAATTAATTCTTTTTTATACGAAATGATTCTTTTGAACGAATTGATTATTTTAGCGAACTGATTCTTTTGAGCGAATTAACTTCGTAAACAAATTGTTATGAAATTTTGTAGTATGAATCTGTTTCAGTGGTGTAATGATTTATTGAAGTTTAATAGAAATAATTTTGATTTTTATTGATAATTTTGATATTTATTATTCCAAATAGATTAATTATTTTTAGCTAGAAAATGGATACAAAATATTGTTTTATAATAATTTTTCCTTGATTAAAAATCCCGTTTTTTTAAAACAAAAGAATCAATCGATCTTGATCTTAAAAAGTATCTATTCAGCCCATCACTAGCTTATATAAAACTTTTATCCTGAATAAAATAAATTTTAATAGAATTACTTTTATCTATATTGAATTATTAATTTTAATTAAAAATTATTATGATATGTGAAACTAATAAATTAATTTTATTATGAATGTTAGATGTCTCTTATAAAGTGTAACGGGCATATGTTGCCCATTCCAAATCATCCATCGTATTCCATAATCAATGGAAATACGATTCGTTGTTATTATTCGATGTCGGTCATTGAATTATTACATACTCTCCGCATTTTTTTAAGTAAAACATTGTGTGATGGTTTTAATGAACGAGAATATGTGGTGGCATACGACACCAATTCAAAATTATGTCGAGTAATAATAATGTTCACACATTGTAATGGTTTCAATCAGCGAAAGATATGTGACACCAATTCAAAAACACAAATTCAAAACTAATGTAGGTTAACTTTGCGGAATTGAATTGGTGTATATAAATTTATCAAAACAAATTGCCAACAATAAGTTGAGCGAAGAGACTTCCGTGTTTTTCTTCAATTTTTCTCCCTCTCGCTCAACTGATTAATTTTGGATAAATACCGCACGAAATTTGATTGAGGGATCATTCGGGGATTCAGAGTGATGGAGACGACCTCGAGTGTGAGGCTCGGCCCCCAGTTAGGGTGACGGACCTGAGTCAAGAGGACAGAAGAGCTGAGTCAGAGACGGAAGGTGACCAGCGAGTTCAAATTGAAAATACATAAGATATACAAACATATTTTTTTCTCCTGAGATAACATCAGCGAGGACAAACAAATAGTAAGTTAACACATAGCCAACCACTAACATCCGAGTACCGGTGATACCAGGTCTACCAATCGTCTCGCAAGAGGCGGGAGACAGTCGAGCATAACTACTCCGTCTCCCTTTCTGTTGGTAACTTGATATCACCTATAAACTTACTAACAAAGTAGTTCTATTTCGTTTTATTTTTTTTTATGGTACTTGCAAAGATGGTGCGGCCTTAAAGCACATCATCTAACTACGGGGAATGACACCCCAACCTTCGCATACAAGTGGTATACGGACCACGATTTTACATCCTTCTCCATGATTTATTCAGGCAGATGTAGCAACTACATTTAGCCTCTGACCCCCTCCATTATTGCGGTTCTCTAGGTCTCTAGAGAGGGATCTCCATAACTCCGACCATTGCGAGATCCAATCCCTCTAGAGGCAATTGTTGAAACTGGGTCTGCCATGCGTAAGCACAAGCTAACCCGTTTCAAAAGTGTTTCCGCCATATCATGCTTCTTGTTTGGGTTTTAGTCAGTACAATAAAAAGTGTCGCATAATTTTATTATAATGAAATTAAAATAACTTCCGTAATAATTATGTTTTATTTTGGTTCAAACATATATGTTACAAATATATTTCAATAAAGCTACGGATAATTTGCCTCAAAATTTAAAGAAAAATTATATTGGCATATGCTTTGAATCTAAGATCAAGATCACAAACACATACTGTGCATTCAATATTGTAAATTCATATTGAATTTTAGTTTATGTTTTATTAAATGATTAATATATCTTGGTAATTGGATTTTACATATCAACTATCTTCAACATTTTATGTACTTAACGTTGTAAAAACAGAAATCAAAAACAAAAATTTTTTATTCATTAAAATGATTTCCAAAAATTGTATTTTTACATTCTTATAGGAAAGTGTTAAATGTATCTCCTCTAAAAAATGCTCGACAAAAAATACGTCATATTATTACGGCTCTAATAAAGATGGCTCTGGTTTTATACGAGAAACGTGACGCAATAAAGTTGTGATCGCTAACGAAAGAGAATATAGTTAAATTTACAACTTCATGCAACCCGTTAAACCCCCAAAGAACATGGTCAACTGTATTTCCTGATTTAGACCGAGTTTCATAATTGTTTGTTGAAGCAATCTCATAACTTTACAATAAATTTGTATATTCTCTCACTATACAGGAGTTAATTTATTTAAAGGAATGTTAAAATCAATGTTTGAGAAAATATCAATGTTTGAATCACGGTGGCGATAAAACTTAATGATACAATTTTGTGAGGAACAATTAAGTTTTATTTGAATAAAATGAAATTCAAATTTTGATCCGTCGGTTTTAACTATATCGAAAATTACATCATCCCTAACATACATCACAATACCACCACCCATTCTATCATCTCTGCACGAAAAACCCTTCTAAAACTACAATATTTATGTATAAAAATTTGCAATTTTAGTCTTAACGCAAGTCTCACTAACAATAATTATAGGAAAATCGGAATTAAGATATTCAATGAATTCGAGTATCGAGTGAAATTTATCAAAATAATTCATACTAAGGCAAAGAGAATAAATATAAAGAGGAACATTTTATATGAACCGCGGTTGCATATAAACTAAATATTTCTAAACTATTTGGTGATGGCAAACGAAATAGGATAAACAAACATATTTTATTTCGTTTTCTCTTTCGAACATCAGAAAAAAAAATATTTGACTATTTCAAAACATCGCTTACTATGTCAAATTATAGTTCAATTGTAAAATGGAATAGATTATTATTTGAAAATTTATAGGCAACCGAGGTTCATATAACATGTTCCTCTTTATATTTATTCTCTTTGCTACAGGCATTAAACTGTATAACGTGTAAAACCAAGTTAGATCTTTTTATAGAACTGATATATTAATTGAATTCAGCATAGCGATTATGTACACATTTTAGCTAAAAAAAAATCGATAAACTAGTCAATTTTTTACTAGAAAAACATGTGTCGTAATTAAACTACAATTTTTATATTGTAGTAACGTAAGTCGGTTCTTACTTCGCTATATCTTATTTACAAATTACATGGCAATTTGACGTTTATCAATCAATTCGTTTGAAAATAAACTATAATTTTGTGTTGTGATAAAGTTTTTGTGATAAAATTAAATAAATAAAAAATATTCCATAAATATTATTATTATTTATTATATAATTTGCTGACTGTCGTGTTTAAAAAATTAAACAAACATTTGAGACAGTATTGTTGGCGATAATTAAATATTTTTTATTTGTTAAAAAATTTAGTATTTAGAATAAATATGAGTATAGTGCCAGTAGCTGCCTTATATTATGAGCAACAAAACCATATGAGGATTTTACGGAATCGATTAAGGGATAAAATGAATCCTTTCGATATACGATAAATGAATCCTTTCGAAAGGTAAAATATTTCATATTTTTAAACCATATAATGTTATTTTCCTATTTACAATTAGGTTTAAGGAAATGAACAGAATGCCAATAAGTTTGACAATAAATTATATTGAAGAAGTTCGTGAGGCTGGTGAAATAGTCGACAATGTGAAAAAAGTGCCATTACATTTAGAAGCAAGTTTATTAATTTTTGTTTAATGCGTGTTACGAAATTAATTTTTTATTATTTAAGATTGTAGCAGTGCTCAATTTCTTTGCTAGTGGTAGTTATCAACGTAGAGTTGGTGGTGATGCATTGGCTCATATGAGCCAATCGAAAATTTCTAATTGCATTTGAAAATACGCAACTATCATTGCCGAAAAGTTGTCTGGGAAATACGTAAGGTTTCCACAGACAAATTCTGAAATTGAGAGCACAAAAGCAAGGTAAATAAATAAATATTAATTGATGTAAAACGTGATTTTTATAATTTGATATGCCTTATTATTTTTTTATAGTTTTCTGGCAGAATATGGATTTCCTCACATATTGGGGCTAATATATGAAACTCATATAGCCATAGCTGGGCTTAAAAAGAATGTGGAACATTCGTATGTAAACCGAAAAGGCTTTCACTCTATAAATACTCAACTGGTAATAATATTATATCTATATATACTAATATATTCAACTTGTAGTAATTATTTTTTAGATTTGTAACAACAACCTGGAAATCATCAATTGCAATGCGAGGTATTGTAGGTAAGTGATAAATATTTGAAATTAGTGAAATTCTAATAATAAAAACTCCATATTGCAGCTCGACTCATGATAGTTATATTTGGTTTTGCAGTCAAAATTTTTCGTTTTTACAGATGAGATGCGAGCAAGGACATCGGCACGAATGGTTATTAGGTGAAGCTTTGTCATTTATACATCATTCCCTTTACATAATAATAATTACATATTTTATTTTGTTAGGTGACAGTGGATACCCATTGCAACCGTTTCTTTTGACGAATATTCGAAGGCCCAGATCGCGAGAAGAGGAACGTTACAACCAGCTACATGCTTAAGTACGCTCTAAAATTGAACGCTGCATCGGATTGCTCAAGAATGGGTTTCGGTAAATAGAAATAGAAAATTATATGAGAATGAAATTTTGGAATTTAATATATTTTATTATTTTAGGAGCATTTTACGTGAACGAAAATTGAGGTATGAGCCAAAAATAGTTGCAAATTTAATAACTTCGTGCGTTATATTGCGTACTATTTTAATAACACATAATGTTCCTCATGATAAACCAATCGAAGCAGAAGAACAAGTTGAGGAACCGTCGAATAATCAACGAGGGTCATTATTTTTTGCTGGACAACAAAGTAGAGATTTTGCCATGAACTACATAAACTCGAGGATAAGATAAGTAAGTATATACATAAAACAAAATTAGGTAAGTAAGAATAAGGTAAGTAGAAATGGTTTTAGTGAGTAAAAATCTCACTTAATTAATTTTTATTTATATGTACTAAATTTTATTATTATAAAAAATTCATTAAATTCATTATTATTATAAAAATTTATTATTATATATTTATTAGTTATATGTTAGAAATTTTAACGCTGATTCATCGTCAACAATTGCCTTTGGATTTGATTGCTTTCTTTAATGGCACCAATTAATTGTTTAAGCTGTTTGTTGGTGTCGTCCTGGCCCTTGACTACCCGTCTTAAATAATTGTTGGCCTCTTTTTGCAATTTAATTGATTTTTCGATGGGGCCCATTATTGACTGATGCTGGGAAAAGATTATAATTACTATTTATATTTTTACAATATTTAGATTATTCAATACCCGTGGCCTTCGTCGTCTTATTTGAATGCTTCGTTGTGACGAGTTATTATGGACTGTATATTTCCATCGAGGTCCACGTCCGAAACTGCAGGCTCTCCTCTTATATTAGGTGCCGGTGTGGATGGAGAAACCCGTTCAATAACTAAACCTAATATCTCCGGCGACCGCATTTCGTTTATATCATTAATCTAGAAAATAAATGTCAATTAAAGTATCATAACTTTTTCTACAAAAAAATTAAATTTTAGTTAATACATTAAAATGCATTAAAGTTATTAATAATCAAAACATCTTTTCGTGTTTTTGTTACTAATCATTATATTTTTTGAAGAGTTGAATAAAATTAAATAACAATTTTGTACTTACAGAAGTGGAAGAGTTTTGAATTTGATCTTATATTTGATCCAGTTGAGTGTTAATGGCTGTTGATATAGACGGTTCAGGACTTGCAGGTCTGGCAGGTAGTGAAGCTGACTATAAAGCTAAAATTAAATTAACCGCTTTTTAATTTATGTACCATTCTTACTCTTATATTGAAGCCACTTTCCATCGAGGAATGTCCGTCCAACGCTTCAAGTCCACATACATTTATAATTCTCCAATCCCACTCGGTCATATATGTGGCATCGAAATCATCTGAATCACCCTCTACTTCCCGAGACGTGATTGGTCCTAATCCACTACGATTTCGCTGGATTCTTACATGTTTCAGTTTTTGTTTTACTTTATATCGCAGCGAGTTCCACGTCTATAAGAAATAAAACGATTATGGTTTTAATAAATACTTAAAAAGAACATTATAATAATATTACATTTTGCCACTGATCAGCCGTTTTCAGTATTGGGCCAATACCATTTAAATGTTCCGATATCTTTTTGGATGTTTACCTAATTAATTAAAAAGATACAATTAAATCGAATTTTCTCTTTAGATTATTGTTTACTTACCTTGAATAAATAAAATGTTTTCTTCCACCACGTCTATAAGGGCATTTTTTTGATTGTTTCCTAATCTTACTCTTGACTGCAATACCACAAAATTTAAACTTATCAACATTTAATTTATGTTCAAATTAAGGACAATAGAATAGTGATTTAAACATTTAAATCATATTGTACAAAATAACTTATCATTTTGAAATTAAATTTATGTACGAGTATAAATATTGAATAAAAACGAATTTTGAATAAAAACGATCCAACAATATCAACGATAAAAAACAAGAGGAACAACCAAAAAAAAACCTAATATATTTGAAATTCAAATATTTTAATTTAACGGTTTTTTTATTCATACACGAAAATATGTATAGCAGATTTGGTTGCATTCAGTTTTCTATATAAAATAAAATTGACTAGTTTATCGAATTTTAGCTAAAAATTTAGCTAAAATTTGTACATAATTATTATAAGTATTCATTCATGCAATTATCACTTAATATATTATCTATGGTGTATCTAGCCATTACAATAAATAAAAATAATACTACGCCATTCAAATATTAAGCAATAAACATAATAAAACTACTTTCAAATAAATTGTAATATATAATAAATGTAAATTTTTTTCGCCGGTTGTAAGTTAATGTTTAAGGGAGTTTCTCATCACGCCGCGGTCTCGAGTTCAATTCCCGCCGTTGACCAAAAATTAACATTCAACCGGATGACATAAAAACTCGTTTGTCTGTAAAATGTTCGTTGGTGACCACCTACAATGTGCACCAATCGTAAAGCAACTGGTTCGTAAGGTCTCAACTGAGGACGCGGTAAGGGCCGTTTACGGCCTCTAAGCTGTGTAAAATAACAGTAACGCAGTCACAAAGTAGTAAAAAAGTTGAGAACAGGCTATCGATAACTTTTGCAATTAATTCAGGTGTTCGACAAGGAGATCCGATGTTCCCGATACTATTTTATCTCGTTGGAATACATCTTTCATAATCAATTGAAACACAATTGATGTCAGTACTGGTAACCACACATATCTTGGATCTCTTATTACTCCCGATAACAGTGTGAAAGAGGAGATCCAGGTCGGTCTTGATACTGGCAATGACCTAAGTACACCCACTTCTGATATCAAAATATCTTGTAAATCCGGATAAACTCAAATTGATTTGGTGGGAACTTTTGTCATGTATGGATGTGAGAGTTGGATCATCATGGATGAGAACGTGAGATGGTTTCTAACATTCGTCTGATATATGGCCAAAAACGCGGTGTTGATGGCAGAAATTCAACAAATAACGGGATTTTTAAAGGTTCTGAAAAAAAGAGATTTCAATCATTCGACGCTATAGGAGTCCCAAAGATGGCAAACACTCCACCACAGCCAATGGCACCACTAAAACGTGTACATGCCACAACTGTCAACAGCCAATGTCTTTTAAAAGGATGTCAAGGAAAACATCAATTGGAGGACTGCAGTCAATTCAAGCTGATGCCAACCCTAGACAGAAACAAACTGGTCAGCGAAACAAACACCCGTGTTCGCTGTTTAACTCATCATCCCAGAGGAAGTACATCAAATACTATAAGCACGTCCACAATACGCTGTTTTGCATGTCAATGCCACCATCAGCATGGTAATAGCATGGCGTCAACCAACAAGTGAACAACACAAACCTTTACATATAACTAATCAACAAAGACAACAGCAGAGGTCAGAGTTGCTTCAAGCGATGGTCAATTCACGACTATGAGACTATTCATTGATTCAGGATCACAGACAACACTAATTGCATCGAAGGCTGCTAATATTTTGAACATCAAGACGAAAACAGCACATATCAACATTTAATAGTTTAAATTAAATGGCGGGAGCGAGGCAGGTATCTGTAGACACCAGATTAATATAAAACTAGTGCCAAAATTCGATGCAAACTTCAGCTTAGACATCGAAGTCTTGATATTAAACATGCTGAATCAGTTTCCAACTTTGAGAATAACCTTTCTATAAAATCTTTCACCCAATGATACACTTTCTGTATACTTTTCAAATTACTAAGAATTTTATGTAATTTTCATGGCACCACGTGACATGCTCTTTCAACGTCTAACAATTTCCTTCACTTCCCATACAAACTTTTCACTTTAATAAAATTACTACAAATTGAAAATCGCTACAAAAATGGTGAATTTTTTGTCACAGTTCGCGAAACTGAAACACTTTTTGGCTGTCGTGTGAAGTGATACTGTGAGCTGCTAGGAAAAGTAAGGGATGTGAAGAATCGAAACCGTGTTTGCCCCTCAAGAACAACTAAAAATATTGCTACTGTAGCATTGTAGTGTAGAAGAAAAATGAGCATTCGACAACCGACATTACACCGTATCTTTCATAAATACATACATAGGTCTTAAGGCTTTTACAATTCAGTTAACAAAAGAACTCAAGCCGATCGATCACCATAAACGTTGTATCTTCAAATTATTGGATTTATTGGGTACTTCAAATGCATCAAAATGATCCGGATTTTCGTCGAAAAATCAATTTTCATCGAAGACCCGTTTTCACTTCGGAGGCTACGTTAATAAGCAGAATTGTCCCATTTGAGGCTCAGATAAATGGTGTCACTGTCACCACTGTGCAACCGAACTATGATTTCCCGTTTCGTATAGAGACCACTCTACATTCCGAGCATTAATGTAGTATTTTCGAGAACATGGACACATTGCTGAGTACTATTAGCAAATTTTGTGTTGCTCCAGTACTCAACTACTACTGAAGCATTCTATAACTTACACAATTAGTTCCTGGAGTAGTCGATTTATAACCTTCATTTTCTTAGAAAATCTCGTTCATTTCTCTAAGCCATTCACCTTGATCCACCATCTCACCCTTTTTTTATACACACGATTATCATCAATTGAATGATATAGTGATTCGAACCCATTTTCTCTTTCTCAATTTTCCATGTAACCTAGTCAGCCAACGCGCTGGATGCTAATAAAAGTTCCAGTATATTCGCTGTATCTCTCAATTTCGCTAATCTAGCTGTCCTTCCATTAGAATACGAAATCAGAATTCGAAATACTGTCAGCCAACAGGTTCTCTCTAGCACAGTCTCCCAAACAACCCAACATTTGCGAGTGTGTATTCCAATCTCTGCACACACAAATTAAGCTACTTTTTCTATTCACCCAGTCCAATTATTTAATATCTCGACATAGGCACGCCTAGCCTATACTAGCATCTACATATTCTTAACTTGAAGTATATGTACACACTCACTTATAATAGAAAAATGCCCAAATTGAAGGGTTCCAGCTAATACTTCCAAAAAGGTGAAATATTTCATATTTCATATCGGTTTAGCTTTGAACAGAAATCTATATCCTACCACCTCATTCCCATGTTTCACTTTAAAATATTACATCTAAATTCCCTGACCTCAAATAATTTAAAAGCCAATCCTCTTAAGCATATGTATATGTCTTGCATGTTTATTTGGCCTATAACAATTAACAATCTGCTCATTCATTGTTCCATTTAACGATCTACTCAGACGATAATATTTCACTTTTGCTTCGTGAAATGTGAGTCGATCTTCAGTTTTTGATTTGATGATCTCCTCTTCTTTGGTATACTGGTCAGTTTCTGCTGTTACTTTTTCCATTTTCCTTCCTCCTTTATCTTTTATATCTTTCAAGATATCCTCCTCACTTAAGTCCACCAAGTCATTGAAGAAGGCTACCTCATTGGATCTATTCAATGTTGGGTTTTCGATAACTTTAAGATCAACTATTCCTCTCAACTTTGTTGATTTTAGCAGGACTGCGGACGCTGCATCTTTTTATGCTAATATTAGCAGTTGGTTCTTTCTGTTATCTACATAATCATACAATATATTGTAACGTCGTGATAGTGAATGGCCGATTGGTTATAGTTCAATATTTATATACGTAGTAATGGTCAAAATAAGAACCTGGTTCAAATTCAACCCCGAAGACGTAGATTTCATTTTTGGAGTAGTAATAATAGTCTAAATATCCTAAATTGATTAAGGTTTAACTTTGGTGGATTGAATAATGATCTATACGTCTGAGGCGTCAATAATCCGGATATAAATGCAAATTCAATTCTAAAAGAAGCGATAAGTACTTTTATCGCTTCGGTATAATTCTCTTCGGTATAATTCGGTATAAGAAATCTCAATTTATCACCATCCTCTTCTTCAAAAAATAATTCAGTAGAACTCATATTTGTGATTTATGATTTAGTAAGCACATTTTTTCTCAGCCACTTAGGCTCGATTGGCCTATTGTGAAATCCCTTCCCAGACGTACACTTTCAGTCCCGAAATCTATTTGTTCTTCTAATAAAGCTCAAGATATCGGGTATCCTCCGAATATTAAGAGCTTTGAATTGATGCAATCAACTCCTGGTGAACGATTTTTCTTTAATCTCTGCATAGTGCATGGCCATTGTGAATTCTTCATAGGATGGATCCTTAATGAACATCTCTGCGGTCTGTATTTGAGGGTATTTAAATACAGCTAGTGATACATGTAGAATATTAAGTAGATCACTTGCTCTACTCTTAAGACCTTACTCTTCCACCATTCGCGCTTCTTCGTCTACAAATGCTACAAATGTTTAACTGTCCTGCTAGTAAGAACTGCTTTATTCTTCTTGCAATTGTAAACCGAGTCTGCGGTTTATTGTGGGCTATATTTCGTTGATCAACAGGAAGACTTCACTCCTCATCAAACCAATCATTGTTGGTCTTAGTTTTCACTATACCGAGAATGTGCTGGCCAGCATCAACAATCGAGGTTTTCAATACTTCTCAGACAATAATCTTCAAAATTTTGATAGATTAGTTCACTGATAGCGCATGGTAACTAATCTCGGAAAAAAACGGAGAAAAATACTTAGTCAATCGCTAGCCTGTCTGAGGTATTAAAACATGCATAAGTTGAATCCTCTTATATATTATTTCAGTGAATACAGGGTCTTGAATCAAGAAGACGGGTTTAGATTTTAATGTGTTGTTCTATAAGAGAACAGGACGACTTTGAATGCTTCAAACTAATTTGTTTACACTATAAACCAAACATTTCCAATAAGGTAGAATGACAAAGTACAACTTTTCTCGAACTCTCATTTTTCTTTATGGTTTATTTAGGCCAATATGCAGAAGAAGACCTTTTAATCCTTCTTTTAATCCTCGAAGTCCTCTGTCCTTTTCTCCAACCGTTTCAGAAATTCAAAGATTCGTGAATTAACCCTGACATTTGCCAGCGAGGTGTCCTCGAATAGGACCAAATCAAGTACCTTAAAATAATGTATGGCTAATTTTTATTTGCAAATTATATGCATGCTGTTATACAAAGCACAGTCCTCAAAGGTCAAAAGATCTCTGGACGACCGAAAATGGTTTATCATTTTCAATCTATTGGATATATTTTGTCCTTGTTGAATCACCTTCGATCCAGGACTTACATTCCGGTTAATTAATAGTTCAAATCAAAGAATACTTTTGTTAAGCTGACTCCCAGGAGAAGGCTTGTATTTGCTTATTCTACTAAAAAAAAATTTGTGATCGGAATTGAAAGTTTCTTCAGTGCCATGTTGTCTAAAGAAAAGCAAGATGACTGCACCATCAGGTTCCTTTCTTGGGACATTAGTCAGTCATTCGCATAACACAAAAAAGTAATTTGGAGAGTGCATAGTAACCAGATACACTGTTTGAGACTGATCTAGTTTTACAGCTGAACCTGCATCATGGTTGGTTATCTGTACAAGATGGTTGATACCTGAACCCAACCCTTAATAGTTTGCGATTACCCTAAAAAATATTAAAATTTGTTTTTATTGTTTATTGGCATCATAAAACATTATTTTTTGTTTTAAGTACCCCAACCCACTTTTTTAAGTACTCCACCTCTCTTATATTTCAAATGTGATCACGTAGACATTGGCCAGGTAGATTTGCTTGATTTTAAAAGTATTCACATTACAAATTCATTGCTTGTAGAAGATCTCTTAATAAATAAATTCAAAGTTTTTTACGTTTCATTTCGAAAACCAAAGTGCGAAAGTTACAGTGTAAAGTGAGTGAAAATGGATAAAGTGCCGTTAAGCAATTCCCCGGATTTATCAATGGTGGAGATAACCAAAATGCTGTTCAATAACGAACTCATGTCGGACATAAAATTTCAAGTTGGTGACAAAATATTGTATGCCCATTCGTGGGAACTCATGAAACGGAGTATTGTGTTTTGGCAACAATTCAACACTAATCTCGGTCAAAAGAAATTCATTCGGATTGATGATGTGTCGTACGAGGCGTTTTATGCGTTTTTAAAATTCATTTACACGGATGAGTTTGAGTTTGAGCCACAGCTGATAGGCGACATGTTGAAATTGGCTGTGCGATACAAAATTGTGAAGTTGGAGACGAAATTGTTGAATACGGGCTGTAAGAGTACAGACATAAATTTAAAATTGCTTCAGTTCGGTGTTCTTAATAAATACGAGTTGTACTCAACCCATCTTATGGATCTAATTCATCTCGATTTAACACGAGATGATATCAAAAACGATACATTTTTAAATATGGATGAAAAAGTGATGGAACAGATTCTTAGACATTATATCGGTTTTAATAATTTAACAGAACGTGATCTATTTGATGCGCTCGTACTCTGGATGGACAATTCATGTGTAAAAAATAAAATTCCAGCCGAAAAACGACGCATGCACTTCGATAAGTTAATACGTTTGATTCGCTTTCCGGCGATGAGTGGCGATGATTTTCGCCTGTGTCTGCAAAAGCATCATGATTTATTCACAAACCATGATATTGGATCAATTATGAGAACTAGCTTAGGAGTGACGAATGAAAATTTTATTTGGAAAAATGAGCCTCGTTCGGAATATACGGATCCGTGGTGTTTAAAAAATTGTTCAGAAGTGCAAGAGGCATGGCAATTAACAGAATTTATGGTTTTGGAAGATTTAATTTTAAGAGGTGTGTGTTATGGCAACATTCATAATCGTATAAATCATCAAATTAAAATAACTTCACAGAATATTATAACAAACGCTATCGAATCCACCATTGAGCTAAATAATAGTTCTGATCTAATTATAGTCGCAAAAAGTTTTGGAGATTCAATCAGAGTTGTTCCCGATACTAAATATACGATTGAAATACATACAACGCCTTCGGTTATTAAGAAGAATATGCCGCGTATTCCCCACCGAAATCATGATGTGTATCCAACGCTTACAGGCCCTGGTGAATTAATAAGACTATTGAAGGCAAGCGAAATTTTATTTGAATTAATTTTTGAATATCCATGTAAATATTAAAAGTCTGTAATTTTGTATATAGTAAAAAATTAAATAAATAGTAAAAAAATGTTAAACTAAAATGTTATTAATTTGAACATGCGGTTGTCACGTCTGCTATTCAGATACTCAATAGTGCGAAGTAAGTAAAAATGTATGTATTTGCCGATAATCAACTAGGATCCTGTTGGAAGACTCGCTTAGTCCTTAGTGATTACTCTAGAAACAGCGCGACGGTGCATCTGAAAGATTTCTGTTTAACTAGAAGAGGAATCAACTAGCGAGAAGAAGAGCTTGCACTCAAGTTTAAAGTGATCATATACAAAGCGATGAGGTATAAGATTAGATTCGTAAAAGTGATGTTTTGCAAAAGGTTTTGTCTTTCGCATTAACAGCACTCGAGGAACAGCAGTAATATAAGGTTGAAAAGAATAGAAAATATTTTACTGTTTTGGGGAAGTCAAAGTTTCACTACACCCTCCAACCTGTAGTTCAGTACTTTGAGAATAACCTTTCTATCACACATTTAATCTTTCACGCAATGATTCACTTTCTGTATACTTTTCAAATTACTAAGAATTTTATGTATAGTGACATTCTCTTTCAAAAATTGTCCTTACTTCCCCCATACAAACTTTCTGAGTGCCTCTTTTAATTATATTCATATATAAACCTTTCGATTCTCTCGTTCAATATTTATTCAATAGCCTAACAAATAAAGGGGTTTCCAATAAGTGGTTGCATTTTGAATTTTTGCCAGCTATTCGATCTGTCAAGTTTGAAGCTGTCATCTTTTGACATTTGACTAGGACAAATAAAATCACTAAAAATTAAAATTCACTATACAAAAATGGTGAATGTTTTGTCACAGTTCGCAAAACTAAAGCACTTTTCAGCTGTCGTGAAGCACCTTCTTGGCCAGCAATAGTGATGTGAAACCGCGTTCGTTCCTCAAGAACAACTGATATTATTGCTGCTGTAGTGTTGAAGAAAAGCCAGGTTTGTCGATCTTTGGAATTAGACATTCCACAACCGACATTACACCGTATCTTCCATAAATACATAGGCCTTAAGGCTTTTTAAGTCAGTTAACTCAAGAACTCAAGCTTTTCGATCACCATAAACGTTGTATCTTCGCTGATTGGATATTTCCAAATGCATCAAAATGATCCGGATTTTCATCGAAAATAAATTCATACATACTCTGCATAAAAAGTCCTGTGAAAGCTTTCTTTGATTCCATTACTGAATCTCATTGTTCCACCATCTATTAGAACCATCACATAGAAAATCGAATTTCTATAATATCGACGGGTTTCACACATGAATCAATCACATTCTAAATTTCAACTTTAAGTTGTTCCACATTCAATTCATTTTTTTAAAAAATCTCATTCATTCCTCTTACCCGTTCACCTTGATCCACTATCCCATCCTTTTTTTATACACACAATTATCATCAATTCAATCATACCGGCATTCGAATCCAAATTCTAAGCATCAGTTATCCATGTAACCTAGTAAGCCAACTCGCTGGATGCTAATAAAAGTTCCAGTGTATTCTCTGTACCTCTTAATTTCACTAATCTGGTTGTTCTTCCATTAGAATTACGAAATCAGAATCCGAAATACTGTCAGCCAACAGGTTCAATCTAGCATAGTTTCGTGGTCGATGTATCTTTATATGCTTATTATTAGCAGTTGGTTCATTCTTTGATTGGTTATTCGAAAAGTCGCTTAACACTTTATCGCTTCGGTTTAATTCAAGAAATATCTTCCCAGACGTACACTTTCAGTCCCGAGTCTATATTTGTTCTTCTAATGAAGTCCAAGATATCTGGTATCATAAAGGTCTGTGAGAATCTCCAGCAAGATCCTCAAAGTGCGTCTATCATAATTCAAGAAGGACTGACATCTTTGCTGATTTATTGATCGATTTGGAATAGTCGATAAGAGATTAGATTGTTCCATTTCTTCTGATGCAGATCACCAAAGTGATACTTGATATCTCTTATATCTCTTCAAAATGTGGAAGATTCACTCATACAGGTCAATTTATCAGCCAATACATTTGAGTATCAACTATGTGAATAGGCATCCAGTGAAGTCTTACTTTATTCAGACTGCGTATAGTCGATCTAAGGAATTAACCGTCTCCGCAAGACAAGTTTCAATAAAACAGTATTGGAGCCAATTGCCTTTGGAGCAGCCTGGTTGTCAAAGAATGCTGTTCTCAAAATGACAGCAGTTTCCACCTGAACAACAGTGGCGTACCTACCAAGAGAGATAAATAATTTGACCTCACGATTTTGTCCTACATTCTCCTGATGTTGATTCGCTTGTTGCATAGTGTTATCGGTTTCCTCATCTGATTATCACTTCTCAAGCTGAAATCGACTATTACTATCACTTGAGGCATTGAATACAGATAACATCTCTCGCTCTTCAAAATAAACATAAAAATATTGGATAGTACTGGAAACTGCGTATACCGCGTATTATAACCACTCGACTATTGACAACTATAAAATAGACGTATTATTTACAGTACCCCTCGCTTAATTCTGTTTATCCCGAATAGAAGCATCAAGCTGCCCTCTTTTGTACGGTGCTCATCTTTGAAGTTCTGTAGATGACATTGTTGATCCATTTGATAAATGATATATGGGCTATCTGTAGCTTTGGTGATTTTCCTTTCGTCTTTTTTGGGTTATAAAACCACACCAAGTGTTTTCCAGGAACCATTCAAAACTAGCATTGATGTCGTAGCGCGCCTTCATTTTGTCACTGGAAAATTTGATGCGATCTCGAATTTGGTTGTGATTTTGGGTTTTTTCCATGTTTACCTTTGTATACTGCTGCATCTCACCTGGTAGTGTGGTTCTCTGTCCTCTTCATGCTACACAGATATCACAGCGTCAACATTGCTCCACATCGTACGGATATTATATCCAATAAAACCTTTGCCTTACTTTAGCAAGTGTCTTATTAACTTTCAGGTGAACTACAGAACTTCTATCATGCAGTTCCGTCAATACTCCCGACTCATTTGTAGCACCAACAGCTCCATTTTCGTTTTGTCATCAGTGGACTCCTATTTCTTTTCAGGATATAATCTTTATCTAAGTATAATCAGTCCTTCTGATCCCAGTAGCATTTACCTTTCGTGCTTAACGGTGCTACTTCGGACTTAAGGCACAAGACCGAGCAACACCTTGTTTCCTCCTGGTAGACTCCTCCACTACACTGTCTTTACAGCGATGTAGTCAACGTTTCCTTGCAGGTTCCGTGTCACTAATTATAAAATTGGCAGCTACGATCTGATTTTTTGCCGAACGAAGTTACAAGACTGATACAGGGAATGAATTTATAGGTGGATTAGCACAATCAATTTTTCCAAAGATTCTCTGTTTGCCAGATACTTGAAGAAGCACTTTGTTCAGAACAAATAGTTTCGAAACATCGATGTGGAAAAAGAGAGAATCAAAATGGCATTCTATGAAATAGTTGATTTTTCTGGAATAATTGGCTGTGTAGACGGGATACACCTAAAGATTATATCACCAGATAAAAACATAAGCGCTTATATATGGAAAGGTTTTTACAGGAAAGGTTTTTACAGTCGGAATGTTATGATTTAGAACAACTGCAGCCGTTCTCAGGAGCAGCGGTTCAACACAAAACATTCCAGAGCTCGAAACATAATCGAGCGAACTATTGGAGTACTGAAAACTCAGGTTTCACAATTTTTGTATTTGTCACAATATGGAATATGCAATTCTGGAAACAAATTAAGAGCAAATGGAATTAGTGGATGTAGAAAATATTAATGCTGAGCAAAGAGTGTGGTCCCAAGTTATGAATTCGAAGTTTTATATTCAAGAAATTACCTTCTTTCCTCTTGAAAATTAGTGGGAGAGGATTGTCTTACGTTTTTGGAAGAATAGTTGAATTTACCTCATTTTCATCAGGAACCTCAATCTGATTTCTTGGCGGTGTAATAATTTCCATAACGGTATTCGAGACAGTCGGAAGTTGGTCAAAAGTTATGTTCTTGCTTATGGATGTTCATTAATCATTTTTTCTTCCAGCGGGGAAAACACAACAAGTTTATTTGTACCACCACCAGTACCAGAAATATCCTTTTTATTGTGTCCTAGCTTCTGTTTAATTTTATTTTTAAGACCTTTTCGAAATAATAAAGTAATAAAAATTATTGACTTCTAAACAAATTTAATAGATTATGGTATTACCTTTGGCCAACCCGCTCCTTTTCGTAATGGAGGTAAAGAAATTTAGTTGTTTAGCAAATCCTTGTTACAGGAGTCCATATATTCAGATTTAGAACTCCCAAACGTTAAAAATCTTCGAGTAAATCAATATCTCCATCAATCGCTCAAATTGCTTGCAATTTGTAATATTTTTACACAAAAATAAATAAGTTATCAAACTAATGGTTCTGTTCGTCAAACTGATTGTGCACTTCGTACATGTTATGGCGTACATAGTCGTCCTCCAGGGCAGCTAATTCGAATACCAATAGATCGTTTCTAATGATAATCTGCATCCAAGAAGAAACAGTAGCTCCTGGACAGGAAAGCATTGAAGAAGATCCAAATCAATCAAATCGTCGCCGTTTTCAGCAACTGAGGATTCCATTGCTGTCAAAATTCAACTTTGGCAGAAGTTAAAGCCAAATGACCATCGTATGCCCCGCCAATTCGGCGAATTGACTGAATCACAAATTGATATTGATGTTGAATTTCTATTAAAAATGTTGTTTTCCGATGAAACCGATTTTTGGTTGAATGGGTACTAAATATGCAGAATTGTCGCATTTGGAGTGAGGTTAATCTACCAGCTTTTGACGAACAACCATTACATCCATAGAAAACTACTGTTTGGTGCGAAACCATTGTTCCATATGTCTTCAAAAACGAAAATGGTCAGAATGTTACTGTCAATCGTGAGCGGTATAGGGACATGATCAGAAATTTTTTCGAAACTCAATTAGCTGGCATTAAATTGGCGCTGACATGTGGTTTAAACAGGACAGTGCCACATGCCACAGCGCGCGCTACGATGATTTACCTAAAGAAATTTTTGATGAAAGAATAATTTCGCCTAATGTTCCAATTGATTGGCCACCAAGATTGTTTGATTTAACCCCATTGGATTATTTTCTTTGGGGTTACGAAAACTCACATGTCTACGTCGATAAACCAGAGACAATTTAACACCTGGAAATCAACATTCAAAGAATTATTGGCGAAATACCGCCGACAATGCTAAGAAAAGTTTGTGAAAATTGGTGTTCCAGATTGCGCCTTGTACGCACCAGCTGTGGCGGTCACATGACCGAAATCATATTTTAACATTAAATTTTCTATCCAAAAAAGCCTGTTTCACTGATTTACAAATCATCTAGTAATTTATCTTGCATGATTTAAACTCTCGATTGGAGGATTATAGTCCTTTGGTAAGCATCCTTTACATAATTTTATTTTATTTTTAGCCGATCCAGGTTCGATCTAGTAAATAAATAGTTTCTTCCTTCGCAGCCTTCTCACTGGATTGTATCATCCAACATTCAGCGTATTTCAGCATTTTTATACTGACTAATCCGTTACATGTATTTTCTTGCGTTTTTATTTATTCTACTTTAACGAAATCTATCTTCAAATCTCTATGGAGGTTGTCATTTCTCACGTACCACGGTGCATTAACTTTTCCACCTAGTACTTTGCTTTGAAATGACTTGTACTGGATGATGTTGACGTTTATTTGCTGAATACCGTAAGTCCATACAGGTTTAAAAATTTTCCGGTTCAGTATCAATTTATTATGTAAAGTAAGCTCAGAACTTCTCCCTAAGAGTCAATTCATTTTTCTGTACCTAATGTTTAATTCTTCTTTTTTCTTTTTCACATGCTCTTTCCATTTTAGTTTCGTGTCAAGAGTCATGCCTTTGTATGCATATGGAATTTGCTAGGATTTCAGTTCTACTGGTATCCAATCAACCTTTTTATTGGTGAAATTTACATGAACAGATTTTGCTTCATTCAGTTTCAGTTAGTGATGACCATATTAGTCGCTTTTTGCAAGTTGTTTGTGATTCTTCTGTGTTATCAGCAACTGATAAGATGGTCGTATCATCTGCAAACGTTGCTATAGTTGACTCTTCTACCGTTGGCAAATTACAGGTATATCGTTCATATAAAGTTGGTCCCAGAACGCTACCTTGTGATACTCCTGCTGATATTGTCTTTATTTCTGAGTATTCAACATCTAGTTTGACCCGGAAGTGCCGATTAGCTATGTAGTACTTCATAAAATTGCCTTGGTAAATCTCGTTGTCAAACTTTATCGAATTGGCCTGTGCTACATCCAAAAAAATACTAGAACAAACATTATTTTTTTAAGTACATCTTCAATTATTATGATTGTAATCCGATGCACCTGTTCGATTGTTGAATGGTTTTCTTTAAAGCCAAATTGATGAGATGGAATAATATTTCTTTCTTCACTTATTAGTTTGAGTCGCTTAAGAAGTAGTTCCTCGAATATTTTTGAAATTATTGGGAGTAAGGAAATCGGTCTATACTAGTTTTTGTCATTTAATGTTTTGTTTGGTTTGGGTATTATGATTATTTCAGCGACTTTCGTAGTCCTTTTTTAGGAAGTGCTTTTAATATTTGTCCTATAATTAAGTGATATCCTGGAGATTTCTTTGTACTTAGGTTTGTTTTGATTTCCTGTTGCAATTATTGCACTGTGACAGGAGCCATATTATAGTTGTCCACTTTATGAACTGATGGTTTTCATCTACTGCTTGTCTGGAACGAGTTTTCAAGGTGAGTTGCAAATAATGTTACTTTCTGCTTTGCGCTTATAGCCCAAGTTCTATCGTCGTTTCTAACTGGAGGCATTAGAAGTTTAGTTCGTTTTAACTTTTTTTTTTGCTTTCCAAAGGGAGTACTCGGTATATTTTTCCCCAGACAGGCTACTTAATTATTTATTGGTGGATTTATTTTTGATTTCTTTAATTAGCAGCTTAGTTTGGTTGACAAAAAGTTTAGAGAAGTTTTATATTCAGGCGCTCGGTTCGTTTGCCAAGCTTTTCTTGCTTCTCGTTTTGCTGCTACCAATTTCCTAACTTCCAAGGGATAAATAACATTCTTGCGTATTTTTGTTGTATTTGATGGTGTACTACTCTACGCCGCTTGTTGTATGACGCTGTTTAATTGTTCTAGTTCATCTTCTAGCTGTATCGGATTAGTAAGATTAATATTATCCTCAATTAGCTTTTGAAATTTCCCTCAGCAAGTTTTGTTATTTATTATAAGTGGACATGTTTTCTATACAATCGTTGCACTGATTGTCATAATAACAGGACTGTGATCTGACATAATCCATTCTCCCATTTTATTTGGTTCCTCTTTGGTGAAAGCTTGTTAATTTTTTTCTTCTTAGCTATTTCATATCCACTGTAATTTGCTGGATGTGGCTGTTACAATTAATACATCTTGCAGTAGCAATTAATACATCTTTACCAACCCGGCATACTTGAGCGTGATGTTTATCAACACACCTATCTTTGGCAATATTTTGTATATGGTTAAAACATTGACATTCTTTGCACTGCGGTATGCGATCGCATTTTTTTTCAAAGGCTCTATTTTAGCTCTCATGTTAAGTGTTGCCTTGATATTATACATATCTTCTACTTTTTCTTTGTTATTGAAAGTGAGCATAAAATGTGGAAGTCATCTCTTTTCTTTATTTGAACTCCTTGTTTGGTTTCGATTTTTCTATTTGATGGCTGTTTTACTTGAGATCTTCAATTATTTCTTCTTTTGCCCAAGTTGGGTGAAAACCCATATACATAACCTTTATTGGAAGATTATTTTTATCCTCATAGGTAAACCACTGATATCCCTCCGAATTTAGCTTCGTAGCTAAAGCTCTGTAGATGTTAGAGCCCGTCACATTAATTTTCCAGACCATGGGGTTATGCTTAGAGATACGAGTTTATACTCAGCTGTCGTAACCGATTCTTTAATCGATTGTATAGTGGATTTGTGGAATAATTAGATTTTCCAACGATTGGTGGAGGTATTTTTCTTTTGGTTAAGATGGCTGTTCTTCAAAAGTCAGTTTTTTTTAAATATTATCTGGGTTATAGAAACATTTTTTGAAGTAGAAGGTAAATTTTTCTGCCATTTTCCGCAAAATGTGTTTAGTTTTCCATTTCGTGCTTGGTCTTCTAATTTGATGCAAAACCCAATTAGTTTCACTTTCAAGTTCTTTTTCGTCCGTATGGAATGAATCACTGTCATTCGCGATTATAGATTTAGGTGTCGTCTCAAGTTCTACAGCTTTCTTAAGTTCTTCATTTTCTTCCTTTAAGATTGTAAATTCTTCTTTCAATTTAGCAGTAAATTCCTTTATTTCTCTGAGTTGTTCGCGGAGCTCGGCGTTTTCTTTTTCGTACAAAAATATATGTTCAGTTGAAGATTTTGTTGATCTCTGCAGTTTGGAACTTCGACGAAATGGGTTAAATAACGATTGGCCCACCCCAGAATCGTTTGGATGAAGAGAGTGGATTTGGCAGCAATTTTTTGAAAAGTAGGTCATCATTACTATCGAATGCTTTGGTATTACTGTTGATTACCAAAGGGTCATTACCATTTTATAATGCACACACTTCATTTATGATATCCACAATAGTTTTTTTTATGAACACTGCATTTTTTAATTACAAAAAAAAGGTTGCCCACTTTGAGTATTTTTAACAGCCTAGGTGGCGCAGTTGTTAATGCTGTGGCAGTTGGAGCGGGAGGAACCGGGTTCGAATTCCGATTCGGGCCAAGATGCAAATGAGATTTCGCCTTCGATCGTTTGGGCGGTGCGATCGGTGCGACTCTATGACACCGCAAACGAAAATGTCACTTCAATCGACTAAGAGAATATCAAAATTTTATTATCACATCACGTGATAGTTGATACCACTAAGGTAATATGGGTCTAAACTCAATTGGATGGTATATTATAACCCGAAAGTCACTTCTTACTATTTTACAACTTTTAATTCCGATTAATCGCCACAGCTCTATAAAACAAATTGACTTCCACACAGCTAATCACAATATTGCCTGTACATCTATAATGTATTACCTTGATCGTGGAAATCTCTGTAAAAAAAGAAGATAATTGAATCGAGATCTGAACAAGGTCAGAAACGCAAGAGCCCAAAACTATTTTAATTTACATTTAATTTAGCCAACAAACAATAAAATTTAGTTCACGTATTCACATATCCCAATAACAATAATTTGTTATAATATTCTTATTGTTGTTACTGTTGTTCGTCTTATTTGAGATGATATGCGAGATACGATGATGTTGATGAACATGATCATAATCATCATCATTATGATCATATTGTTTATACTTATATTGTATTGTGTTAAGTAAATTACATAAAATTATCGTCTTTGTTTTTTTACCTTCCATATCGTCCGTCTCTCGTATTATGTGTGTTGATTCCAACAGAATATTATTATAAATGATTAAACGTCTTAAAGAAAATTAAATTGTTTTCAGTTTATTTATTTTTGTTTTTATTTGGGGGTAATTATTGACGTTATTGTATTTTATACATGTTTTGATTTTTTTGGGTTTTGGGGAGTTAATTAATTTCAAACGATTTATTAGATTAATTATGTTGTATAGAACGAACGTCGCGGGATGAACGTTTTGATTAATTTTATTAAACTTGATTAATTTTTGTATTGTTGTTGCAAACCAATTAATGCGGTCATAATCACCTTTCGATTATTAACCCAACGTATACGATTATTATATCCAGGTACAACAACTTTTACCAAATTATAATTAAATTCCGAAAAGACAGCAACAACGACCCGAGCGATATACATATCACATATGATGTCTCAATTAATGGATATTTTGAAACCTGAAGAGATTCTTGTGCGGATACACAATCATATATACGAGAACGGCACAACAAAAATTGAATATCTCTCGGGTATCAATCACCAAATATAATTATGTAATTATTTTGGGTGGGCAAAAAATCGAAAAATCAACATTTTTTTTTGTTGGGTATCTGTTGAGTTTGTTTGGTTTTTGGTCGATCGAACGAGAGAATATGTTGTTTGGCTGTGTAACGCATAATTATGGTACGAATATCTTTTGGTTATTTTTTTTTTTTGGTTCGCCTTCAAATCGGATGATTGAATTTGATCCCTTCAATTATATTGACTGTGTGTGTATGTGTGTGTACATTTCTTTATTGGGAATCAATTTAAAAACCAAAAATTAATTGTTTCTTCGAGATAAATATATGAAATCCATTCGCAATGATATATATAATAAAGTTGTTGGGACGGCTAGTATAGGGACCGGTACTGTTTCAAATACCTATATCTTTTATAAGCTAATAATAATTTATTAATTATAATTATTAACCGTCTTAATTATACTATTTGTTTTCCTTCTACGTTATTATAGTTCATAATACTATAATTTATATTGCGGAGGATGGTAAATAACTTGTAATTATGGCAAAATTAATCTTCTCGATATAATCTTCAGCAAACGTATGGATGAGACCTATGTACAAATATTGTTGTACGTCTGTCGTTCAACAAGTCAGAGCTAAATATCTATTAGTTAATGTTGCATAACATATGGGTTGAATCTATACTTTCAAGCTATGTGGTGGTCGTAAATCCAAAATCGATTTTATTCGATAAATGCAATTAAACAGTGCTTGTAAATTCTTGATCACTTATAAAATAGACTATAGCAACATAGAATGCATTAAATCGAATAATACAAACAAGCACACGTGTTACGCTTTTAATGACGTCATCGTCAAATCGAAACTGTTGTAGTGGTCAATATTACAGAATATATAGAAGAAAATACCAAACATTTCTAAACTTCAAAATTTAACAATATATAAACTCGTCCTCTTATCGCGTTTGGTCGATTCAGCAAACACCTGATGTGTTCAATCAATCAAAAATGTAGAGAGCAAAAAACCACGCAATATCAGATTAGGCTCAAGTCAAATTTTGAAACATTTCAAATTAATTTAGAGAGATCTACGACAACTTTACTCGTTGTATATATATATATATATATATATATATATATATATATATATATATATATATATATATATATATATATATATATATATATATATATATATATATATATATATATATATATATATATATATATATATATATATATATATATATATGTATATATATATATATATATATATACGATGTTACCCTTTTTTCCTGTACTAGATAGTGGCAAAAGTTGTCCTTTTGTTAACTTGTAAACTTAACCTTATAGCACCAGTTGTCGATTTGTGTCTAATCATCTGCCGCTCGGGCCACTTTGAATGTAGAACGTGTCTTGATATTACATTGAAATGTGCCAGGGACGTAAAATAAGTTTATTACGATAACCCTATGTTATATCCCGACCATGCTGCTAGTACTGTATTAGGTAGGGCCAGCTCGATTTTGAATGCTATCTGAAAGAAGGGTAAAAAAGATTGTCATGTTAAATCATAAATATATAATAACTTATTCACAATAAAGTCTTGAATTTCCAAAAAACGGCGGATGCAAAGTTGTGTTCTTAATACTCATTTGATTTCAATTACTTTATATATATATATTGGTTGAAGTCTAGCGAATACAGGTAGCACAGATAAGGATATAACTAAGCGAATCATTTACCCAGGATAACATTCTTCAGGATACACCAGTTTTGGAACACATCAATGTTAGATGCATCGACCAAGATAAATAACATTCAAAACGAATCATTAGAAGCACTTCGGCTCCTGCATCAATCTTTTTGTAATGGTTACTCTTAAGGCAATCAACAAGTGAAAACCTCGAGGTTAAATATTCAAACGATAGATATTGTACCTCTTTAAAACCTAATGATGTTAAAACCCCGACATGGTAAAAACCAGCACAATTTTTGCATATCAAAACGAATAATTCAAATTATTGTCGAAAGAGCAGTAAGTTTCATAATGGGTTTCATATTTGCTGTCTATATAGAGGTTTTAAGATAATTGTGACCTTGTAATGTTAGATTTGAGATAAAGTTACTATATTGCGGTACAAAATTGGGCTACGTGCCGAATAGGTTCTGAAATGATCACCATAACTTTGTTGTTGCCTGTAAGAGGTTATTCGGATACTTATCAAACCATATTGATATGAGGTAGTTCAGGTATGTTATGGTCTCAAATCAGAGAAAACTTTATAAGAAACGAAATTAATCATATTAACTATGTATATAGAAAAGAAAAACTATGTATATTCCCCTTACACAATTCACTAGACGTGTAAAAAATCTTACTGTCCAGTTTATATGTGGACAACTACATAAGTATTACGTTTGGCTACAAAGGACATATTTGATGACAAATAATAAAGTTCAATAAACAGAAGGATCCAGAACTCATCCTAGACTACCTTTTTCATATGTCTTTGGAACTTAATGAAATATGATCTTAACGGCTAAAAGGAATTAGAAAATTTTGAATCGTTCGTTTAATGTCATGAAGGTATTTTCTCCCTGTTCTTATGGGGTCTTGTGATCAACTCAACACTAGGCTAACAGAAGCAAATTTAACTACAACAGGGTTCTGATTCTTTCTATTCTGGGAAACTTTAATATTTAAGGTATTAGAAATCGGTTAGAACAAAAGTTTTCTAGCAACAACTTATTGATGAAAAATGCATACCATCCAGCACACAATATGGCAGTGGATCTGGCATCGTTTAATCTATGATTCAAATTTTTTTTTAATTTGAATTATAGTTATCCTGACGAACTGATCAGTAAAGGCTATGGTTTCGCCGATTCATAATTTCATACAAAAACCTGGTCCGACTCGAACGCGCCCACAAACTTACTATACTATAAAATATCATGGCTAACCGTAAGATTAATTCATTCGAGTATGATATAATTGGAAGTAAGTGTACTTACACGTATACACTAGTATGTATATACTTTTGGGAATTCTCCATCAATCTGTGAATCTATAGACATACACGATTAAAATGAGAGTAGATTACAGTGCGATTTATAGCCACTTATTGTTAGCGTTAGTTTGGAATAGACAACTGGGCCCTCATTTTTGTATAGTGAGTGCTGCGTCAGTGTGCTGTACGGAAACAATACAGGTGTTTTGCCTCGTAAACAATATTTGTTTATTCTAATTTGGTTTACACTGAGCTCTTCGTTTTCCAAAGTCGTGTTGTGATAAGTAATTTGTTTTACAATTTTTAAGTAAAACTAGTGATGGTTATAATTATAAACTATATAAAGTCTATAAAAATTTAAGAATTATCCAGAAAATGAGATCGTGTCGCGTGTGTGAGATAGGCTAAGTATATTGTTAGGTTTTCTAATGTAAACAGATCCTGTTTGAGCACCACAATCAATTCCACGTCAACTGCCTTACTCGGCGAAATGTTGAGACTAACTGCAGCACTCTATGCGATACTGATTAGCTCAAGAAGTTTTTTTTTTCGAAAATAGTTTGCGCAACAATACCTACACAACACGAAATTCAATTAAAGCAACACATAATTTTAAATGAAAATAACTAAATAACAAATTTGTTTGATTGTGCGCAGATGGTTCTACAAAAATCAGACATATAGCCGTACGTCCTCGATTTGGCCATTAAGGCGTAAAGTAGGAAAACCGCGAAAGAGCTGGGAGAGCCTTGAGCCCCAAAACAGATTGACTTTATATTCAGCGTTATATTCTTATAATAAAGAGAGACGCAAAAGATATTGGATTCATCCGATAAATCAAAGCAGAAAGCGAGCAGGAGAGTACTTCACAATAGTGAAATTATTGCACCGGTATCCTGAAAAATATTTTAATTATTTTCGAATATCCAAAGAACATTTTGATTATTTATATTCAAAAGTTTCAAAGGATATAAAACCATCCATAAGGGCTTTTCGAAGAGATACGATTTCAGCTAAAGATAAATTGGTGATTACTTTGAGGTATTTATCTTATTTTATAATTATGTAATAAAAAATTGTTTAATAGTATAAGATAATTATTTAAGCTGGATTTTTCTTGTTTATTTAGATTTTTGGCAACAGGCTGTAGTTTTAATGATTTATCAGTAAGATTTTTAATGGGGCGGTCTACTATAGAGAAATGCATATATCAGACTATACTCACCATCAACAAATGTTTAATATCAATAGCACTCCAAATAACTCTGGAAGTTTGAATTATAATTATAAAAAGCTATTTTCAACAGTACTCATGGCTATCGTTGACGCAGAATATAAATTTATAAGCGTAGACATTGGAGCTTATGGAACTTATTCTGAATCCAGAAACTTTAAATATTCCAACTGATGAATGCTTGCCTAAAACCAATACCATTGTACCCTACGTTTTGATAGGAGATGAAGCTTTTTCATTAAAATCTACACTTTTAACGCCATATCCAGGCAAAAATTTACCACAAATTCGAAGAATATTTAACTACAGGTATTAAAAATATTAAATCATTTTTTTGTTTATTTTATTAATTGAGCCTGTTTTATTTCAGATTATCACGAGCAAGAAGGATTGTGGAAAATGCGTTTGGTATTTTATCAAATAAATGGAGGATATTGTTGAAAAGGATAGAAGTGAAACATCACCTAACAATGAATAGGATCGTGATGTCCTGTGTAATTTTACATAATATTGTCAAAACAGATGTCAATTTGTTGAAAAATATCGAATAAAATATTAGTAATGCAGAGGCCCCTTTGGACACATCAAACAGACGTACAGTTGTCGCTTCACAAGGGTATGACACTCGAGAAAAATTTGCAAATTGGTGTGTCAGTGAGGGAGATGTGCCATTTCAGTACAACATGATTTGAAAATAAAAAATTGTTAATATTATTTTATAAATAAAGTTTATATTTCAACAAAATTCAATTAGTTCACATTTCCATCAGTCTTAATTCATTTCATTTATTGGTTTCTTAAAGATATATATATTACACAAAAATCTTAAAAGCTAAACTAAAAATAAAATAAAAAAACGAATAATACAACTTAAGAATAATTATAAAACTCAACTTCTTCTAGAGCCTTCAAACATTTTATTTGAAGTTGTATTTGTTGGTGTGGATCTAATTTTATCGCCTGTCGAGCTAAGGAAACGAAAATTTGTTCCAAAGGTGGTGATGAAGGCGGTGTTGGTGTCTTGTTTAAGGAACTTATTGCCTCAAATATTTTCTCAGTAACGTCCGTTTTTCCACGCCGCCTTTTTCTTGGTGATATTGTAATTTCACTCTTTTCATCCACAATTTCGATTAATTCATCAAACTCTTTGCTATTACTGGAGTTGATTGGTTGTGGCTCTGATATAGCTGAGGCTTTCTCATAGTTACTCATTGTACTGAAAATGAAAAACATTAATATCGCAAATGTTAAATTAAAATCAAACCCGTTGGGTTATTATAATAAACTTATTTACCTAGGTATTCTGGTAAACTCGCTTAGGAAGCGTAGACTATTAAAGTGTTTCCACTTTGTTTCAGCCACCGCTCCAGATCCACTAGGAATGCATTGTTCGGCCTTAAACAGCCGGGCAAATGAATCCCGCAGATTAGACCATTTTTTTTGGCACTCATTAACTAAATTTATAAATTAAATAAAATGATATAAACCATTTTAGAATCAAATTAATTATAATTTTTAACTATATTACCAGACTTTTCAAGAACTTTCGAAATTTGTTCCCAACTATCGCTTTTTTTGTTTCGATTTTTGTAGTCCGGACTTCTTTAATTATAGAGACATGGATGAGCCTCTACTTCTATTATTAATTTTGTTTCAAATTCTTCCTGAAATATTTTTAAACAAATCAAATTATTTTTAATAAAAATGCAAAAATAAACATATATAATCAAATATGTAAAATTACTTACCATATTCATATTGGAAAATTACAATCTACGCAGTAGTATTTCACACATATACATACATACATAATACGAAGTGAGGTTATGTTATCACCGATAAAAAAAATCGTCCAAAATTCGGGTGAATGCGGAAATCGTTTTAGTAATTTTTGCATTTGAAACCGAAAAAAATTATACCAATCATTATTTTGTCGGCCGAATTAGTTAACTATTTGTGAATTTTTAATTAGTTTTTAATTTGTGACACAATAAGTTAAAATTGAACAAAAAGGAAAACCCCTAGCAACTGAAGTAATAGGAACAGTTACAGTCTGCAAGGATTTTAAACTTTCAATTCGATAAAAATTATAGGCAGATCGCGAAAAGGAAAAAACGGGTTTAAAACTTGTTTCAGAACTTGATCTAACAGTTAATACCCACCACATATAGAACAAATTTTTCATCAGAGCAACCATATTAAGTGTGTGAAAAGATTAATGAAACGTTTTAACCGAATCAATTGAATTGAAACTTTGTAAATGAATAGATGTCCATGGGGCCAATTTGGGATAATGAGCTTCTTAGACGAGAATAATTTTAACTGAGCCGGACCTGACGGATTCAAGTATTACTGAGATTTAAGATCGGCTAAGTATCAATTAGCCGGATTCGAGGACGCATGCTTATTGATATAGACCGGATTTATTATTTTGGGAAACCCCAATGTTTAAAATTTCAACTCGAATGAAATTTTAATAGATTTTATTGAAAACCGATCAATCTCGAATTGGACTTTCTAGTAAGCTTCCGTTCATAAATTAAAGGAAACAATCAATTGAGATAGAGTGGAACTGTTCGAAGATTTTGACTGACACAATATTTTAGTTTAGTTGCTTAACTCCATACAGAGCAGGAACCAACTAACAATAAGAGAACACAACTGGCAAATCCAGCCTAAATGGTATGAGCAAAATTCAAAAGAAGCGATTAACTATGGATGTTCTATCATATGTAGTTGGTTTGAATAATTACTGAAACAGCACTTTTGTTTCTTAAAAAAATGGGGTGCGCTAATAAAAACGTGTGATTATGTTCCGATGTCATTGACCTCTTGGTTAATTTAAAACCATTTGTTTATATAGTTAAAAAATCGATATGAATATCTTGAACCATTATGCCACTATGCTGGACAAAAACTTTGTATATAAAATTTTGTATATTATTGAAATATTTGTTTTGGCTGTTTGAACAGGGCATCGTTGACTTCATCGCCTACTAAAAACCGGCTCTCCTTTCCATAATCGCTGTATTATTCGGTTCAGACCAGCACGCAGAAAGTGACCGTGCCAGCGTACTCGCTGTCCTTCGATGTCATGCACAATATCATGAATTCACATTAAATGTGCCATCAACGTCGCATTTTGGACGATATATCACATGCATGATTCTTCTCTCGAATGTTAGAAGCCATCTTTTGTACTCATCCGTCAAGGTCCAACTATCACATCCTTACATGACAACGGGTCTGATCAACACTCTGTACAGTTTCAGCTTATCCGTATTTGCAAACTATTTAGATTTCAGAAGTGGACGTCGAGGGTATAAGGCTCGATTACTAGTGGCAATATTATTGTGAGTAATGAGAGATTCAAGATACTTGAATCTCATTACTCCTTCAAACGTGTGGTTTCCACTACTGAAATCAATTGCGTCTTGGACTCATTGATTTTAAAACCAACGGAAGCTGACCAATGTTTCAGTGGATCAAGTATCTCTTTATACCCTTTGCCATTTAATCCAATCACACAGATATCATCTGCATATGCAAGAAGTTGATTGGATTATCAGAATAGGATATTGTCTTGACTTTTACGAAGGATGTATTCCAACACGAGATTAAAAAGTATCGGAGACAGCGCATCACCTTGTCGAACACCGGAAATGATTGCAAAAATTCTCGATAGCCTGTTCTCAACTTTGACACAGCATTGTGACTGCGTTACTGTCATTTTACACAGATGTACATATTTGTTTGGTACATATTGCTAAATATTCAAGCGTGTACCATAATCTCTCTCGATCGATCGAGTCATAGGCTTGAAATCTAGGAATAACTGGTGTACATCGCGAGATGCTTCGTAGTACTTGGAAAGAATCATCCGTAGCGAGAAAACTTGATCAATGACTGACCGTTTGGACAGAGCCCTTCGTGGTACGTTCTTGGCATGTTTCGAGTACCATACATCAACGTCAACACTGTTTCAATCCTGGGGACCTATTATGAAACCTTTCGATTTAGATTTTTTTCGATATCGAGAAAATTCACCCTATTATAAAGCTTTAAAATCAAAATTCGAAGCGAATTTTTTCGAACGCAAATGTTATCAAATAAATTCACTCTATTATGAAACTAAAATGAAAAAATTACGGCTAATTTTTTTACAAACGCACCGAAAATATAGCAAAAAATTGCTTAAATGCCCCTCAATTTAAAGAGACTACCAACAAATTATGGGAGGATTTGACAAAAAAGTTAAATGACGAAGGCCCTCCAACAAAAACAGCAGTTGCTTGGAAAAAAGTATGGTCTCAAAACTCATGTTAATTATAGAACTCATGTTAATTATTTTAAATATTTTTAAGGTTTGGAACGACTACAAATACACCGTAAAGGCTAAGATTCGAAGAAATAAAAAAAGTTTACGCGGAACTGGTGGCGGGCCATATAACATTAAACGTATAAATCAAACGGAGGAACGACTCGACAAGATATTGGATTTTACTGGCAAAATTGAAGGGATCAATGCACAAGATTTTGGGTGTAATAGTTCACCCCACATTGCAAATATAGTGGCCAACCCAGTAGAAGAATCGATGAATGTCGGGGCCGACAACGTCCAAAGTGATACTCCAACAGGGCAACAGAGAACGTCTACAACCACCAACAGGAACACTATAGAGAAACTGTGAAGATGCTACTTAAGAAACAAATCGTAATGCAGAAAGCCTATTACAAAAGTTGCGAGGAATTCCAAAAAAAACACTTGAGAGTTTTGAAAGAAATAAGCAACGCCAATAAAGACTTAAACAAATGCAATAGAGATACCTAAAATTTTAATCGAGAAAAATGGCTAGCTACGGATTAACTGATGTTATCATTATATTATAATCGCATGTCTATAAAAATAAAATACAATTATAATTATTGTGTTCTAGATAATTCACATACATTATACAGTTATACTTACTATCTTTATGTTTAAGCTGTGTGTACCTTTCCTATTAAAAAAATGGTGCTCATTTTAGTTTGATCGTATAATGTTGACATGCGTGCCATCTACACACCCAATCACGCCAGGAAATCCAGTTTTGTTAAAAAAGAATAATTTTGATTTGGCTTTTTCCTCCTCCAATAAATTAATATTAATATAATTTTTACAAATTTTAGACTCTAATATATTTAGGGTCTCCGCAATTACTGCCGAAACTGTCGGTTGAGCCATTCCTCATAAAAAATCTTGGCCTACAGCTTGTTGGTAGGACCCTTCAGCCAAAAACCGTATGGTAGCCGCTAGTTTTAATACAGGTGGTATTGCGTCTTTATTTCTTCGTGTGGTAAAGTGTAGCTCTGCTTGTAAAAGCAGTTCTTTAAAGCAGCCCTTCGAGAACCGAAATAGTTTCATAAATCTAAAAGAAATTGTACATCAATAAACAGTATTAACGATAAGAAACTTTGAATTACCTTTTATTACTCATATCAAAAGGATTTGAATCTACTCGTTAACGTTTTCTCTGCTCGGATATCGACGACACTTCATCTTGAGAATCCTCATCACTTGAACGAACAAAAATACCAATACTGTCCATTTTCAATCTATAACTAAAGATACAAACACAAGAACGAACTAAAACAAAATCAAAACCATTCTATTACGGTGAATAAAAGACTTAACGAATATTTTTCGATTATCGAAAAAATTCGAAAGCCAACTTACATATTAGGACAAATTCGCATCGAATCGATTTTTTTCGATATCGATAAAAATCGAAATCGAAAAATTTCATATTAGGCCCCCAGTACATCAATTCCGGTTTAATGAAATGAAATGAAATGGAATGGGATTTTTGTTTAATCCATATTTCATTTTATCGCCCAATAATTCCACTCCACAAAGTTGCATTCTCGTTCGTTTTGTGGGATATTGTTTTTAGTACAAGTTCTAATACGAGAAAAATATCAAGTACGCATTTTCTTCGCCTATTTTAATTTTTTCTGTGACTTGTGTTGTTAAACATCGAAAAAATTAAAATTCTTCCATAACAACATAAAAAAAAATGGATTCATCGATGAGAATTCGTGTGATTATAATCCGTCGAAGACAAGAAAGATTGCGATTGTTAAGGCGTCGTCGAGAATTAAGGGATTATAGTAATCCATTCAGTATTTCTGAAGCCAGATTTCGTGAATTATTTCGATTTCCAAAATATTTGGCTAAAGATTTTATTGACGAAATATCCGTGTTCCTTAATCAACGTCAAAAAATACATGGGTTGCCGTGTATTTTAAGAATTTTAACTGCAATTCGATTTTATGCTTCGGGTAAGAAATAAATTAATTATTATTTATATCATTATGATGTGAAGATATCGAATTTTTTACATTTTAGGATCATACCAACGAATTGTGGGAGACGGATTTTTGCTGGCAGTAAGTCAAACATCGGTTAGTCGCTGTATCAGAGAAATGAGCCAGGCTATTAACGACCACCTCCTTGACAAATACATTGTGTTTCCGCAAACATCGACTCAATTAAATGAGACAAAATCAAAGTAAGTTCTCGTATATGCAGAAAAAAGTAACAAAGTCTTATTTGATTTTAGATTTTATCAGCAACATGGGTTTCCTGGAGTTATAGGGTGTATCGATGGGACACATGTACTTATAAAAAAACCGGAAAAAAATATCGAACATGTCTATGTTTGTCGAAAAGGCGGTCACTCAAAAAATATTCAAATTGTAATTTATACTAATATTTTTTATTTGATGAACATCTTACTAACAGCTCAATTTTACATCCTTTTTTTTCTGTAGGTATGTGATGCTGATTTGACTATATTGTCAGTAAACCCAAAATTTGGTGGAACTGCTTATGATGCTTTTGTTTGGAAATCATCATTATTACAAGTACACGTATCTCAATTGTATCAGAAAGGTGAAAGAAACTTTTGGTTGCTAGGTAAATGTTGATCATGAGTATATTTTGATTGTATGATGACTAAAGTTAAAAAGTTTTTTTTTTTTTTTTTTATGATGACTAAATGACTGGTTCTAATTTCAGGAGACTGTGGTTATCCACAACAACCATGGCTAATGACTCCCATATTAAATTAAACGAGTGAGAAGCAGAACCATTATAACGTCGTTCATAAATCAACGCGAAATTGTGTTGAGAGATGTATTGGGGTTTTAAAGGGCAGTTTTCGTTGTCTGTCAAGAGAACGGATTTTGTGTTACTCACCATCAGAGTGTGGCATGATTGTTAATGCGTGTAGTGTGTTACATAACATCTTCGTCAGGAACAGGATTGGCGTAGACGAACTTGATATAGATGAATTCGAGTCTGAAGTTCCTGATGATGGGGAATATACCAGTACAATCCAGCAAGCTCATCATATAAATGAAGGCAGGAGAATTAGAGATTGTTTGGTAGAAGAATATTTTTAATAATTAATAAAATGATTGTTTGTTTAATGATATACAAATAGTAAATAAACTTTATTAAATAAAATTTACAATGAGTTATTTATTTGACTATTATTGTTAGAA
Organism: Tipula lateralis; assembly: GCA_963932295.1. Lineage (NCBI taxonomy): Eukaryota > Metazoa > Arthropoda > Insecta > Diptera > Tipulidae > Tipula > Tipula lateralis. The sequence goes on from OZ010737.1 coordinate 126,059,860, forward strand.
TTATTGCTGCGAATGGCTTGAGCAAGGTTGTTTATAGCAACTATTTTTTGCTCTAGCAGTTGATTCCGCTTTCTATCCTCTACTAAAAAATCCTCCATAATATCTTCCAATGCCCTTCGTCGTCGTTTTGGTGGAGGAACTTGAGTAGCCTGACGAATGGTTGTGGTTTGGTTGTGGTGATTTTGTGATACATGTGTGGTGGTTTGCGGACAATTTGTGGATGGCCGTTAGTTTTTTTTGCCTTCCCAAGCCATTCACCCCACTCCTATTCATAACTAATTTTAACTCTGCCGCTCTGTTTTTAACATACAGCCTGGAATAAAAATATATTATTACATGTTAATGTTATAATGCTACTAGTTCCATAACTTACCTTAGATCCGTCCATGTTTTTTTCCACTTCCCTCCATCTTTGGACGCTCCCCCAGCTGCATTTAATAATTGTGCCACCTCGCTCCATTTTTCTTTCATGATACGGCTTCCATTTATGCCATCAAATCTAACAGATAATGAAACCAATCCTGCGTTAATCTATTTTCTATAAAACATTTTTAATTTCAAATACATATTTTTATTCGATACATTTTTACCATAGCAAAATGTATTCAATTAAAAATGAAGTACATATCAAAATCATAACTTACTGTCCACGGGCTAAATTTAAATTTTGTTCTAAGAACGTTACCAAAATTTCTTTTTGGTTCGCAGAAACTTTTTTCCCTATTTTTTTTCACTTGGAGTTTCCATATTTGTTTCCTAATTATTTATTTTAATAATTATTAATTTTTTTCAAACGAGTTTAGTATCTCACTTTTATTTTGAATTAATTCCACATAATAATTTCATCACGGAATAATTAGACAGTTCATTCCACAAACGTGAAATTTATTTTCTCATTTTACTGAACTGGAATTCAAATATCACGTTTAGTACAAAATCTCATTCCACAAAAAAATTTCATGCAACCGGAATCTACCTACAGGTCCCGAATGGCAATTGACCGAGATCTTAAGGTATAGTACAATTCGATTATTCCTTTTAATAACGGGAATTGCACTCATTAATGAGTTGTTGTTCTCTTGAGACCTTAACCTTCCTACATTCGCGCTTCTGCTATCTACAAATGCATTTAGCTGTCCTTGTAGCAAAAACTGCTTTATTTCTTCTCGCTACTGTAACCGAGTCAAGACGACACTTCTCATCAAACCAATCATTTTTGGGTGTAGTTTTCACTTCACCGAGAATGTACTGGGCAGCATCGACAACCTAGGTTTTAATACATCCCAGACACTGTTATTGAAATATAAAAAGTATTGGAATGTACGATTATAAAAATTGGAATGGTATGGCATGTTCTAGGAGCTTTTCAGAGTTCTACCATCAGTTCATAAGTCACCAATGCTGCCAACAGTCCACCCCATTAACAACATTGTTACACGCTAAGTATTAATCAAAATGTTCAATATTGCAACAAATGTAGTTCTCAACCTCGTATGCCTTATACGCGGTTCGTTTTCTTCATAGCCACTTTGCAACGTAGACGAGTATAAGACGTACATGTATATACAAAAACTATATAGAATGAAACGAAATTCCAATGATGATATAATGCCGAAATATAACGTCTAAAGGCTAATTTAGGAATACATATACATACATGCTTTCCAATTTTTTTTCCGTTCTGTAATTTAGTGTAATTTAACTGTCAGAACAAGTTATTAAGACATCACGAAATTACATGCACCAAAAGAATAACATAAAACAATAAAACAAAAACTGAGAAACATCTAAGAATACGAACATAAAAAAAAAAGTTTTGTTAAGAAAGAAAAAATTGAAAATCGTAGCACAAAGTATAGTTAAAAATTACCAACACGAAAAAAAAATTAAAAAGTTATAAATTATTTAATTAAAATATTGTTATAAAATATGAAGTTAATGATTCTTGATGGTATATACCATATAGCAGCATAAGTATACAGTACACCGCAGATTGGTGTTGGCTCGATTATAAATTTATTAGTTCGATACCGGACCGAATGCGGTTATTAATTAAAGTCTTAAACGCTACAGCTTTATGTATAACAAATGTATGCTGCACTGCCAATTTCTTGTTCAATAACGAACGAACCCCAATCTGTATCGTTACTCTGGCCCAGTGATAAATATCGTTCACATACATTTCGAATTATTAGTTTTCAATAAAATTAAATTTTACACGAAAAAGGTGGGTAGCGCGATACATAATATATATATGCTGTCTGGAGTGCATATGAGTGGTCTTACGAGAAAATTGATTTTAATTTTTGGTTCGTTTAAGGCGGTGTTGCGAAAATGATTGTGATTATAAAAAGTTCTTGAAACATAAACTTTTGTCGATAGTTCAACTTCGCTTTGGAATGTCTGGATTGGTCTTCGATCCAACCGAACAACAGAAACCCGGTTCTTAACACATAAGATAAAAATTGGAACATTATTGTAAAAGCTTTCTTTGAAATGTCCTTGTGAAAGATAATAGTGTCAAAATGATGACCATATTCTCTGCGGTATACTTATAGTTGATCTTCAAATAGGAATAAAGTTAGAAAAGATTAAAAATAGAAACGTTATTGTAAAAGGTTTCTGTGATATGTGATTGTAAAAGATAATATCAACAAAATAATGATCATATGAACTGCGGTATACTTATTCAAACCCTTCGTACCCGAACGAACACTCTCAGTCCCTAAATCTATTAGTATCAGGTGAAGTCGAACTTCATTCAGACTGCCTAGTGGATTTAAGAAAATTATCATGTCCAAACAAGTTTCGATTCAGTATTGGAACCAATCAAATTAGAGCAGCTTGATTGTCAGGAAGCAAGCAGATACGACGATCTTTGCTTTTTATCTCTTTTGCAAACCATGATATTTTCAAAATTGCAGCAATTTCTGCAGCAAAAGAAAGTAGTGTACCTACTAAGGGATAGATAATCCATCAGTAAGGATCATCGAAGTGGTAGGATGGGATGTTATAGTCCTATCCGAGGGCATGTGGGTATTTGTGTGCCAGTCCACCTCTCTCCCAAAAGGGAGAAGTATAGATTGTCTGTGGTGTGCATAACTCCTATAATACCCAGACTAACAAGCCTTTGAAGACGATTTAGAGCTGTTCCTCCAACCCCACTGAATGTTCTTCGCCACCAAATAAGTGCAGCAAACGAGATTATGGTTCTGATCACCAAAACGTATATAGCCAGTAAACGCGTTTAGGTTTCAGGCCCCATTTTAATGTTATATGTTTTGTTAAATGTTAAATTTTTTTCTACATGTTTTTGCCTAGTAATCTTCCGATCTAGCCATTTCCCCAGATACTTGACTTCCGAAGAGAGGGGAATGTACGACCCCAATTTTTGAAAGACTCAAGTTTCCCAGAGCCCTGCCTCTAGTGAAAAGAATCTTCTCTGTTTCCTGGGGTTGACTGATAGATTCTGGTCGTTACACTATGTTACTCGCTTATAATCACATACTTTATAGGTTTAGAAATATTGGTGGCTGAGGTGAATAGACTTTACTTTGATTTTTTAAAATAACTTCAATCAAAGAAGTCCAATGAGTGTCAATTCGTATGATATCGGTGTAGCCATTTGAACAAAGCTAAGTTCAATAAAGCCATTGCTGCATTGGTTGTGTGATATGTGGCACCATCTTGTTGAAACTACATATCGTCAATTATATAGTTTGGGCCATAAAAAATTAGTTTTATGATATGATAGCACTCTCTATTCACAGTATGAATCATGCATCCAAAAAACCATACCAAACAGTGACTCGTTTAGGATACATCGGTCGGTATCGACAAGGGTATGGCAGTTAAAATTGATTGGAAAATTTTTCTGCGGTAACAAAGTATGATTAATTGATGTCCTTAAACTACCGGCCACATTTTTACTAATGGTTTCTTCTAAACGGCTGAAACACTGTGATGATTTAACTTTTGGTATCTACTTAATTCGGAAAAATCATGTATATATATGCAATAACCAGAATTCGAAAATTTTAACACGTTGTGTCCCAAGTTAGTTTCTTAGCGAATATCGATATAAGCATAAACAATTCGGATAATAATTATCACTGGGTAGAGAACATTCGAACGAAACTTCTTGGAACTGATATACACATAGATGAGGTATTGACCTGTAATGTACAAGTTTTAATCAAATAATTCGGGTTCATTCTACCTTCATATGCTGTATAAACAATCCCTTTCTATAATTAACAGTTAAAACTATATATAGTTAAAGATAAAATCCAATTGAATCATCTGGACCGGATAGAACTTCATCAATTGTTCTGAAAAGCTATACTACTCACTCTCACCTTGAGCTTGTCACAGTTTACTTCGCCACTCTCCTCTCATTCTTACTTTGGCGCAAAATTGAAAGTTTCTTTTTAACTATATGTGCCCCTAGAGAGAAGGCTTTCTTCTTTCTAGGGGCACATAGTTTGGAAATTCTTAGAACCATAAAAAAGATAAAATCTTACATTGTTCGACTAAGTGCCTCAATTATGTTCGTGTGCCATATTGGAGGACGTTTCCACTGACTTGTTGTATACAGTCTTACAGCCGTACATGTCTCCTTAAACATGTTCACAAGGAGAAGGTGAATCATATCTCGGTCATTCTCAGCACCACACTAGCCATAATTACTATATTTCACAGTGGGAGTGCGATAGCACACCATCTAGACTAACTTCTCTATATTTTTTAGTGATATATAGCAGCTTTGGACAGTAAGATGACTCCCATATAGCCAGATAATGATAACCTCCAAGATTGTTTTGCAGTCCTGCTAGTATGATTAGGTGAGACTGAGCTATAGAATTTCAAGCAACCAAAAAATAAATGTTCGGTTATGTTTCAATGTTTCATATTAAATTGAAGTAGTCGTACGAACTATTATTCTAATAATCCTTTTATCGAACTTATTTAGTAAAGAAAGATAGCGGTGAATTTTTTTAATCATATAAAAAAATATATACATATAGTGGTGAATATTATTTAAAGATAGCGGGGAATTTTATTTTTGGCGGTGAATATATTTAACTTTTTTGTGATTTTTAACCATTATCTAACCCAAGGCAAAAAAGGTGAGAATATTTCAACCTATATGGAAAAAGAACTATGGACGAATTGAATGTGGTAGACGTGTGTTGTGTTGCTTATGTGGGGATGCAGTTACTGGTCGAACTTATAATATTGAGAGGCAATTTTCTTCCAAACATAAAGCTGTAAGTGACATGCCAAATGATGAAAAATTGGAAAACATCAAGAAGTACGTATTGAATTTTGGAAATCAAAAAAGGTTTTTACAGAAGTTCGTAACTCAACATCACCACTCTACAACTGCTAGTTTTGCGCAGCAGCTTTTGCGATTAGACGCAAACGCAACGGAAAACCATTTTCAGATGGTGAATATTTAAAGACTGCATTTAATCAATGTTCCGAATATCTTTTTAATGATTTCAAAATTAAAAGTGAAATCTTGGTCAGAATTAAAGAAATTCCATTATCAGCAAAAACTGTTCAGCGACGTATAAAAGATATGACTGAAGACATTGAAATTCATATCAAAAACGATTTATTATCGAGTCATGTTATTAGTATTTCCCTGGACGAGAGCAGTGACATAAATAATATGGCAAGACTTGCAATCATTGCTCGATTTGAATTGTGCGTTCTTGCTTCAATGGATGGTACAACGAGGAGGGGTCTGATATTCTCAGTAAAGTTCAGGAGTTCACGTAGTTTTGAGATGATAAATTTTTGGATTTAAGAAAGTAACTGTTTTCCATAACAACTGATGGTGCTCTCTGCTCCGTCTATGAGGGGGAAAATATCGGTTTTGTGAAATTATTAGAAAATCAACTCGGTCACCCTCTCTTATCTTTTCATTGCATTATACACGAGGAGAATTTATGTGCAAAGGCGTCAATGAAAAAACTTAATGATGTAATGAAGACGATTGTTAAAATTGTTAACATAATTACAGCACGTTCTGCTTTAACACACAGACGCTTTAAATCTTTTTTAGAGGAAATTGAAGCGTAGTCTGGAAGTTTACTGTTGCACTCTGATGTTTGATGGCTAAGCAGGGGAAAGTTACTTAATAGATTTGTAGTTTGCTTTGATGTAATACAAATATTTCTGGTTGAAATCGGAGAAAATTATCTCGAGCTTGTTGATAAGAAATAGTTTTAAAATTTCTGTTCTTAGCTGATATAATGAACCATTATGAATTTAACAAACGACTTCAGGGTAACGGCCACAAAATTTTAAAATTATTTAGGAATGGAAGAGTTTTTGCTCAAAATTAGTTTTATTTGAAATAGATGTAAAAAATCGTCAGTTTAACTGTTTCTTACATATAAAAACTCAAGAAGAAAAAGGATGACTCCGATGTAATGACATTTGAGTCTTATATTAATAGCATGAAAGACGAATTTGAAAATAGATTTAAAACTTTGCAAACGCATGGCCCAATGTTTACGTTTATAACGAAGGCGGATGTAATTTATGAAACTATTTTAGATTTACAATATTTTGAGTTCATTGAAATCACCAATTTTAGCTTAAAGCTGATTGAATTAAGAAGTTCAACTTTATGGAATGATAAATTTAAAACATTACGTTGAGATTTAGAGACGAAGAAAATCATCTTGATATGATGTCTATGTGCTCAGTGCTGGGCAGTTCTTCCAAAAAAATGCACATGCATTTTCACAAATGAAATATATTTTAAATAAAAACAGAAATAGTTTGACTACTGAGTATTCTGATGAATGTGTTCGACTTAAAATATCAAAATATGAACCAGACTTATCCAAATTAAGTTCAACAGTACAGCATCATGGAAGCCATTGATTTCGGATATTGATAGTTAAAACATTAAATGTTGGTTTTGTTATTTTTCGATTTATTTTTACTATATGTATACTTAATTTATTAAGTATTCTATATGAACATTTCCTGGGAGAATGGCCAGTAAGAGCTCAACCAGAGCTTGACATGACTAATGGGATGACAGTTAAAAGATGGAACCGAAGAACCAAAAAACAAAGTGGCAGTTAGGGATGAATAAGTTTCACCAACCAAATAGCTTCATACACGAGGCCATTTCTTCTAGATTCAGACATACTATTTGAGAGTAATCAATTTTAACGTCTCACCACAAAAGTTAATTTATCATTGTCGAACCAAAATAGACAGTTGTCATACACCTATGAATCGCTATAACAAATATTAAACCGAGTCATGAGTACATTGCCGTGGTAATTGGTAATTAATACTTTAGGGTCAACAATAGTTTTCAGTTAATCTAGTGGAACAACTAATTATTGATTTATTTTGACGGAATTGGAGCAGTATGAATTTTCTAACATCAAGATGTTAACTAGTTGCGTATTATACCCTGAGCAGCTATTGGAAAGAAATCTTGATCATTTCTTTTCTATTTTAGGGTTAATTACTGTTCCTCGATTTGCTTTGTTTTTTGCAGTACTTGACTTCTCTTTAAGTTTACATCCCAAACAAATCACTGAGTACGAAATTATACCTTATATTTGTTTCTTTAGTTTTGCAAGTTACGTTTTTTTTATTTTTTTTTTTTTTTATTAATGGATTTTATTACAACTGAATATAATTCATCTAGTAACTTATCTTTAGTAAATTTGTTAGTTTTTGTTGAGTTTAACCCACTGGTTAGCTCCAATTATATTATGAGATTACATTAACCGCCCCAAATCTAAAGGTTTCGTCCTTCGAAGCCTTCTAACTGGGTCTGTGTTGGTCATAATATTACGCATATCTGCATTTTGATGTTGACCGAGCCGTTGTGCGTGTTTCTTCGCATGTTTCTTGATTTCTTCGCTAACGTATTCCATCTTTAGATCCTTATGAAAGTTGTCGTTTCTTATGTACCATGGTGCATTCACAATGCTACGTAGAACTTTATTTTGAAAGGTTTGAATTATTTTAACATTGCTCTTCTTGGTACAACCCCACAGTTCTATACCATATGTCCATATAGGTTTCCATATAGTAGCTTATTATGTACTGTTAGCTCAGATTTTCTCCCTAAGAGCCAGTACATTTTTCTGTATTTGATGTTTAGTTCTTCTTTTTTCTTTTTAACGTGCTCTTTCCACTTCAGCTTAGCATCAAGAGTATTTCGCTGTGTTCGCATGCGGAATTGGATGCGAGTTCAGTAGAACTGGAATACAGTTAACTGTTCTGTTAGTAAAGTTGACATGCATGGATTTCGTTTGATTCAGCTGAATGCGCCATTTCTTTGTCCAATTACTTATTGCATTAGTGGCATTTTGTAATTTACTAGTTGACTCTTCTATACTGTCTCCTACTGCTAGGATTGCTGTATCATCTGCAAACGTTGCAATGTTTGTATCTTTTGTATTTGGAACATCTCTTGTATAAAGTAAATATAGTATTGGTCCCAGAACACTTCCTTGTGGAACTCCAGCCGATATTTGTCTAAGGTCAGAGTATTCATCTTCAAATTTAACTCGAAAATATCGATCAGCTAGATAAGATTTTAATATCTGGTAAAATTGCTTTGGCAGGTCTCGATATAGTTTATATTCTAGTCCTTGGTGCCATACTTTATCGAAGGCTTGTGCAACATCCAAAAAGATAGTTAAACAGATTTTTTTCTTTTCTAGTGAATCTTCAATTATATCGGTAACACTATGTAATTGGTCTATAGTAGAATGTCTCTCTATAAAGCCAAACTGATGTGGTGGAATTAGTTTTCTTTCCTCTATTACTGGTTTTAGCCTTTTCAGCAATAATTTTTCGAACAACTTCGAAATTATAGGAAGAAGCGAAATAGGCCTGTACGAGGTTTTAACGTTAGGCGGTTTATTCGGTTTTGGAATCATTATCACTTCTGCAACCTTCCATTGGTATGGGACATATTTTAGTCTGAATGCTGCGTTTATTAGTTGAAGCAGTTTTCGTAAGCGCTTTTCGGGAAGTTTTTTTACTATTTGACCAGAAATTAGGTCATAACCAGGACATTTTTTTGAACTCAAGTTGTTAATAATTTCATATTTTAGCTCTTGTAATGTTACTGGTTTGATGATTAGGTTATCCACTTTTCTAACTGGGTTTATATTTTCTTCCGCTGATTGCCTTGGAAGGGGCTGGGATGTGTTTTCGAGGTGGGCTGCAAACAAGACAGCCTTCTCCTTACCACTTCTTGCCCAAGATCCATCGTTCTTTTTGATAGGAGGTATCTGCTTATTTGGTCGTTTAAGTCCTTTCGTTGCTTTCCAAAGTGAAAAGTCAGTGTCTTTTTGGCTGGAAAGACCAGTTAGATATTCACTTATCCAATTGTTTTTAATTTCTTTGATTAACTGCTTTAATTTGTTGCTTAAATAATTAAGTCTCGATTTACTTTGTGGTGCTCTACAAAGACGTGGTATATAGATGAAATGCTATATTCTATACTCCGTAGTATTTTTTCAAGAATTGAAGATTCTTGTTTTCCTTAATACAAAGTGGCTCTTGTTGCTGGACTATCTGTGAGTATGTCTTTGGTCCCGCTACTGTACTAGCTTGTGGTTGAGCTTTCATTGAGTTTTTCGATGATATTCCTTTAACTGGCATCTCACGGTTTTGCTTAAACTGAAGTTTTTTATTTCTCAGTTTTTGCAGTTCTTTAGCTATCTCGCATCCTCTTTAATTTGCTGGATGATCTTCTTTACAGTTTACACATTTAGGAGTAGTTGTTTTTCCTAGTAGGCAGGCTTGCGCTAGATGTTTTCCAGAACATTTTACACATCTTGGCTCTCGATTACAATATTTCTGGGTGTGATTAAAACCTTGGCAAGTTACGTTGATGCAGATTTCTTTCCAATAGCATAGATAATAATGCATGGTCACGAATAAGCTATACGAAATGCTATATATGACATATTAACAAACTCCCAATACGGCAGGTTGCAGCCATTGCTACTTAATCAAAGGCAACTAGAAACGGATTTTTTTTTGCTTTATTTTTATTGCGACTGAGACTGCTCATCTAACAACTTTTCTTTCAAATACAAATTTTTATGTTTCTAGTACAATTCACTTTAGTTGGGATGTAACCCACTGGTTATTCCCATAATTAATTAAACCTATTTACTAATTTTAATTTCGTAAGTTCACTATGTCAAGTGGCCTCGTTCTTTGGAGTCTTCTTTCAACGATAGGGTTATCTATCATATGGCGAATATAAGGGTTTCCATGTTCCTGGAGCCTTATTTCATGTTTTGTGGCATACATTTTTATTTCATCTTTGATGTATTCCATCCGAAGGTCCCTGTGAAGGTCTACATTTCTTATGTACCACGGAGCATTGACGATGCTACGAAGAAACGTTGTTTTCAAACGTCTGTATCATTTTGGTGTTTGTTTGCTTGGTACATCCCCAGAGTTGTATACCGTAGGTCCATATCGCTTTCAGAATTTGCCGATATAGCAGCAACTTATTATGAATTGTAAGCTCAGAACCTCTACCTATGAGCAAATACACTTTTCAGAACTTTATGTTTAGTTCTTCTTTTTTCTTTTTGACATGCTCTCTCCACTTGAGCTTGGCGTCGAGGGTCATGTCAAGATATTTAGCTGTATTTCCATATGGCACGTTTCGCGAGTTATTTTCTATATAAAGGTAGATGGTAATCCTTTTGAAATGTAAAGTTAATATGTGTGACTTTTTTCTCATTAAGCTTGATTCGCCAACCCTTTGTCCAGTTATAAACCGCATTGGTCATCCTCTGGAGTTTACTTGTTGCAACGGCGACATTACTTTCAATTGCCATATTTGCTGTGTCATCTGCAAAGGTGGCTATGGTTCCTTTATTTGTGGTTTGTATGTCTCTTGTATATAGTAAATACAGGATTGGTCCTAATACAGGATTGGAATATGCTTGAGCATACTTTTTTATGTTTTAACGTCCTTTCAATTATATTTGTTATTCTATGCACCTGTTCAATTGTAAAATGCTTTTCTCTGAATCCAAATTGATGTGGAGGAATTAGCTGTCGGTCCTCAATTATTGGTTTAAGTCTCTTAGTAATAATTTTTCAAAAAGTTTTGATATAATTGGCAGCAGAGAAATGTTTTGGTATCATGATTACTTCTGCTACTTGCCATTGATGCGGAACATATTTTAACCGAAGGGTCGCATTGATTATTACTATGTTTTCATGCTAGGTTGAAACAAAGAAGAGTTAGGCTTGGCGTTCATGGAAACCGAGTTTAGGGTCGAGATTCGATATATGTTTTTAACTCGACGAAACTAGTGAAGTTGAGTAGAGTTCAAATTTAAATTGGCGATCGTTACTTTGGTTGTGATTTTGTGACTAACGGTTTTTTCTTATGAACTAAGCACAGTGTTTTAACTTTCTTATTTACTGTGACTGTCCCTTTTATTTAAAAAAATGCAATTATTAAGTATTAACGCACAATTAAAATAATTCACTTCACTGATCTTCAGATGATAAACACAAAAAATGACTAATTACAAACAAAAAATATAAAGCTGTCAACTCAACCTAACTCTGTTTTTTTTCATGGAAACGTTCCAAACGTTCGCTACATGAAAACATGGTATATGTGTAGTAGCTTGCGAAATCCTTTGTCTGGTAGAGCTTTGATAACTTGGCAAGTAATCAAGTCATACCCTGGAACATTCATGTTACTTTTCACTTCTTCTTTTAGTTCTTTGAGAGTTACTGGCGTTATGTCATACTCATCCAGCTTGTGAATTGGCATTATATTTTCATTGGCAGTTTGTCTTGGAAGCGGTTGGAAGGTCTCCTGGAGATGCTCCGCAAACAAATCCGCCTTGGTTTTACGAGCCCGTCGCTTTTCGCTTACCAACTCTTTAACTTCCATTGAGAAGGATACGTTAAGCGTCTTCTTATTTTGTAAAGTGGAGATACTTGCCAACGCAGCATAATGATTTACTTCATTGAGTTGTTCCAATTCGTCTTCCAACTGTCAAGAATTTCTTATCGGTACCTGGAGATTGATTTTCTCCTCCATTAATTTACAAAAGAGATCCCAGTTTGTTTTTGAATTTGTTAATCTGGGTGCGCTTTCCCTTTGAATTACCGTTTCACTGATTGTCATGATAACCGGTGAGTGATCCGATACTAGAGAATTGCTGTTTTCAATGTGAATGTAATTCTGAGATACACCTCTTGCTACAATAAAGTCTATTAGGTCCGGTATCTTAGCTTCGTCACTGGGCTAGTATGTTGGGGAACCACCAGAGTAAAATTCACATTTTGATGTCTGACCTGCTTGAGACATCCTTTCCCTACCTGAGCAAATGTTCTTCTTCGCCCTGCGTTGCTTGGTTGTGGATTTTGATCCATCTGGTTTGAGGTTTGAATCCTTCAAATTTCATGATTTTGTGGTTGTTTTCGTGATATATCTCCTAATTTTTGCAGTTGTTTAGCAACCTCATAGCCTCGATAATTGGCCGGATGTTGACCCTAACAATTTATACACTTAACTGGCACATCTCTTCCTATTGAAACATGCCTGGGTAATATGTTTATCTGAGCATCTCGAATTCCGGCTGCAATATCTTTAAATATATATATATGTGATTAGATCTCTGACATTTCTTGCATTGGGGTATGCGTGTATTGGTTCTCCTCGTTGGTTCAATTTTGACCTTCATGTGAAGAATTGATTTTATACCATAAATGTTTTGAACATTCTCTTTGTTATCAAATACCAGCATAAAAAGAGTGAGTCACCTGTTACTGAGAGTTGAGTTTCCTCCCTGGTTTTCTGTTCTCTCCTTTTTAACAATATTCACAGCATCTAGTATTTGAAGGCCTTTATATGTAAGTCTTCCATTATTTCTGAGTTGAGCAAGTTTGATACAAACCGCTTGTCATAACTTTTGTAGGTCGAGCATGTTTGTTCTCATAGGTAGATAATGTTCTATAGAATTCTGAGTCCAGAGTATTAATTTTTCAAACGTCATTGTTTAGCACTGTTACTTAATACTCTTTTTCAGTAACCGATTTCATTATAGACTGAATTTTTGGGTAACTGTTCACGCCCACAATATTTATTGGCGGGGTGGTTTTTCTTTCGGTTGCACCAGTTTTGGTGCAATGTTCTTGGTAGATTTACTTCCTTCTGGTTGATTGACCTTGGGTTGGACAACTTTCGGTTCGGTACTTGAAGTTTCACTACTATTTAGTTGATCAACCTCAGGTGACGATTCAGCTTTTCTTTTGTTACCCTTCCTGGACTGTTTTTTCTTTTTTAGGATCCAGTCGGTTTCCCTTTCTAATTCATCCTCATCAGTTAAATAGTGGAGTTTCTCTGGATCAATACTCTCTGGTTCGCTATTTTCTTTAGCAAACGGAACTGATAAGCAAATCGGAGGGCATTCCCTCAAATAATCAGGTTCCAAGTAGAAACCAGTTTAACCAATCTAGAAGAATTATTATCAAATAATAAGCTTCAACTACCGATTCTCCCACTGCAAAATTCTTACAAATTTCAACCCATAGCAGCCAATAAAATACCCGCAGCAGCCCAAAATGATTATAGAACATTCTTTGTTTACTCATCTTTGTCAAGATGAAGGACAGTAAATATGTTATGTATATAACCTATATTTATAATAAGTAATCAGAAGTCAGTGCATGTGAGTTTAAATTCCTGCGACCCAATAACAACGTGTATCGCAGTTGTCAAATAGAATTTGACGTGACTATAGCGATCAGAAAACAATAATCGGGTACAAAATATGATATTGATCTAAATACTTTATAGATCAAAACTTTGTGAACGGCCCTCGTATTCGACGTCATAAATATTTAGTTTGCTTTTTACCACTTACGTCGTCTTACAATATCAATCAATTTTCAATCTTTTCAAAAACTGCAGATTGAACCAAATTAAATAATTTAAAAATTTAAAATGAAGCAAACCAAACAAAATTCCAATCATAACGATTTTGTATATTGTTAATATTCAATTTTCATCTCGAACACCATCATGTATATAGAAGGCACATTACAACCATAGGGACGACCATAATCTTATATATAGGAAATCGTTTTATGATGCACGAACGTAGTTTACCACCACAATTTGTTTTCCTCCTTTTGTTATACATACATATATGTCTTACGCGCAGACAATTCATGTCCAATATAAATTATTGGTTTCGAATTTTTAAAATTGAATCCTTCAATGTTCATTTAAGATAACTTCAAAAACAAACCCAAGAACCTAAATTAAATTATACACACGTCTTTTAATAATTCATGTTTTCTGTGTACCCCATCATCGACATATACATACGTATCTTCTGAAATTTTATAGATTCCCAAACGATCATAATATAAAGAAACAAAATTGTTGCTGTCATTATCCGAAACTCTCCGTGTGTATCGTCATCTCGCGATACATAAACACATATGAGGCCTGAAAAACAGACAGATATCATTCATGCGATCTTCGAAACGAGTTTGAAACATGTATTGGTTGTATAAGAAAACAAAACGCAAAATTATATAGAGAGATAAAGGTTGGTCCATTGAAGATGGACCGGATCGAATTGACGATACGTATATATGTATGTGAAATAATAATTAAGACACAAAAAAGACGAAATTAATTTAAAAGTCTTTGGTTTGGGTTTTGTTCCGAATTTTGGTAAATTGATTTTTTTCTTGTGTATGTGAGTGTTGAGGTTTGGTATGGTCAATCACATCATATAATATAATTATTGAGGTAAGGACATCAATTCAACAACAAGAGATGACCATCAGGTATATATAAAGAAAAGATGTTTAATTTTACAGCAGGCCAATTGTTTTATCCGGTTATAATTTATACATAATTTAAAATAATTTTCTAATACCGAAACCGTAAATTAGATTCGGTTTGTGGATTATAATACCTGGAGGCAAAGAGGCAGACGCAGATATATTATAATAAAAGAACGAAGAAAGAAATTGAAAATTAAATTTCAAAAAATTAGAATTAAATTTAACGATAATTAAGTAATTAAGTAGTATCAACAATCGTGAGAACCCGGTCGGGTTCATTTCGACCAAAACGCTAGATTAAATCAAACGTATATTGTTTGGTTTGTATGTGTGTACGGTGGCGTAAATAATTAGCTGAACTTCTTTGTGTCAGTATATAGCTGAGATTTGTACCAGATTGGACAGTTTCACTGTTCATATGTAAGAGAAGAAGCCACGTGTCATACTTTTGACAGGGAACTATTGGGAAATAAGCCCCTGTGGTTGGGGGCAAACATGTTTCGTAAATATTTCGAACGAAACATGAGATCCATAGAATACCACCACAGTATCCAGAGCTTGTCGTAGGAGGCGACTAAATCTGGTTGGATCGCTGGGCTGACTATATATACTTAATGCTAGAGCTGGCAGAAATCAGGCCTTTATGCGATAATATAGGTCCGTACTCCCGACACGAAACTACGACCGAAAATGGGGAAAGAATGATGTACTTTGCGATCGCTCATGATCTCAAAGTGGCAAGTACATTCTTTCCCCATAAACACATCCATTGAGTAACATAGACACATCCACGTAATCCCGAAGCCAAACTGACCATGTGCTGATTTCAAAAGACCGGGCTCGGGTTGTCCAAGACGTGAAATCGTATCGGTTGTCAACAAAATTCGTAGGCAGTGAAAATATCAAGATCTTGTCAGCAATAGCATTTTACGATCCAATTACCAATCTGATGATGTGAACAGTGTCTGAGAAGTATTGAAAACCTCGGTTGTCGATGCTGCCCAGCACACTCTCGGTATAGTGAAAACTAAGACCAAAAATGATTGGTTTGATGAGGAGTGTCGTCTTGCTGTTGAGCAACGCAATTAAGCCCACAATGAAGCGCAGACTCGGTTTACAATTGCAAGGAAAAACAAGGCAGTTCTTGCTTGGAGGACAGCTAAACGCATTTGTAGACAGAAGAAGCGCGAATGGTGGAAGGCCAAGGTCTTAAGAGTACAACAACTCAGCAATGAGCACAATTCGCGTGGTTTCTTTAAAAGAATCACCGAATTGCACCATACCTTAAGATCTCGGTCAACTGCCATTCGGGACCAGGATGGAAACCTCTGTGTTAACGTCGATGCGGTACTCGATACATGGCGTGAACATTTTTCTGGCTTACTTAATGTTCAACATGTATCACAAGCTGTGTTTGAATACCCTCAAATACAGACCGCGAAGATGTTCATTGAGGATCCATCCTATGAGGAATTCACAATGGCCATGCAGAAATTAAAGAAAAATCGTTCACCAGGGGTTGATTACATTAATTCAGAGCTCTTGATATTCGGAGGGCTAACTTTGTGGAACTGTCTTTTCGACCTTATTCGATTGGTATGGCGAAATGAAGTTATGCCCGAAGAATGGAAAGTGACCGCGTTATGTCCAATATTCAAAAAGGGTGATCGCATGAAATGCGAGAACTATCGCGGTATAGCTCTCCTTTGCACAGCTGTATGCTGTAGTTACTGTCATACATTATCTTGGGAAGAATTACTCCTTTAGCGGAGGAAATTGTCGGTGACTACCAAGGAGAGTTCCGTCCAAATCGGTCAGTCACTGATCAAGTTTTTTCGCTACGGATGATTCTTTCCAAGTACTACGAAACATCTCGCGATGAACTCCAGGTATTCCTAGATTTCAAGCAAGCCTATATGACTCGATCAATCGAGTGAGGCTAAGGTATGAGCTTGAATATTTAGGAATACCGAAAAAATATGTACATCTCTGTAAAATGACAGTAACGCAGTCACAATGCTGTGTCAAAGTTGAGAACAGACTATCGAGAATTTTTGCAGTTACTTCTGGTGTTCGACAAGGAGATCGCTGTCCCCGATACTTTTTAATCTCATGTTGGAATACATCCTTCGTAAAAGTGCAACACCTCAGGACAATATCTTATTCCGACAATCCAATCAACTTCTTGCTTATGCAGATGATATCTGTGTGATTGGATTAAATGGCAACGGAGTGAAAGAGATACTTGATCCACTGGAACAGTTTTCAGCTTCCGTTGGTCTCAAAATCAATGAGTCCAAAACCAAATATCTGATCTCTGGTTTTCGAGACCAAGACGCAAGTGATTTCAGTAGTGGAAACCACACGTTTGAAGGAGTGATGAGATTCAAGTATTTTGGATCTCTCATTACTCACGATAATAGTGTGGGAGAGGATATCAAGGTTCGCCTTGCCGCTGGAAATCGGGCTTTGTATCCTCTACGTCCACTGCTTAAATCAAAATATCTTGCAAATACGGATAAGCTGAAACTGTACAGAGTGTTGATCAGACCCGTTGTCATGTATGTATGTGAGAGTTGGACCTTGACGGATGAGGACGAAAAATGGTTTCTAACATTCGAGAGAAGAATCATGCGTGTGATATATGGCCCAAAACGCGACGTTGATGGCACATACGGAGTTCTATTCAATCACGAGATCAGGAATTGAATGCAAATTCCTGATATCGTGCATGAAATCAAAGGACAGCGAATACGCTGGCTCGGTCACGTTCTGCGTGCTGATCCGAAACGAATGTTACAGCGATCTTTGAAGGGAGAACCGCCTTTCGGTAGGCGAAGAGGTCGCTGTCGGCGACGATGACTCCACGGCGTAGAAAGCGATCTGGCATCTTCCAACTGCTTGCAACAGTATGAAGATCTGGCTCGTGATCGAAACCGTTGGAGTCAGATTGTTGACACGGTACGGGCCAATAATGGCCTGTAAAAACCGAAAAAAAAGAAAAAAAAAATATTGAACAATTCGAATCTGACACCGAAACGAAAATGGTGGACGAATTACTGTGTGAATTTACAAGTTGACAAAAATATTGGCGAATGGGCACAGACAACGAATACCAACAGAAGTTTCTAGCGTCTTCCGTTTGAAGCAGAAAAATCCGTTTGAAGCAGTCAACAACTTTTTAATGTCGCTTTATACGAGTAAGACTTGTTGCTGAGTTGTCCCTTAATAATCTATGGCTTAAAGACCATAAACAACGCGAAGCGCACCTCAAGTGAGACCTTACCAACCAAAAATACGGATTTCGTAGGTGGCCAGCCCAACGAATACTGTTACAAACAATCGCTTTTTATGTCATCCGTTGTCATGTTAATTTGTGGTGAGAATCGAGCTCGAGACCGCGGCGTGACGAGAAATTCTTTGAACCAATAAGCTACAACTGGTGACTAGGGTTGTTCGTACGGTTTTGATTATCAAAGGATGCGTTATATGTTCCAGGTCTATTTTGTTTGAGTGTCATTTTGGGGTGGATGACATTTGTCAATTTGTATTTGACACCGTCGTATAGAGTGATCGATAATAATTTATATCAAACCGCTCTGCGTGCAATAAATAATTGTCAAACATTCACTAGAAGTTCAAAATTCAGTGACCAGTATACCAACGTACACAAGAAAAGATAGATTAGTGAGGAGTTGCTGAATGTCCAAAAGAAAGATGGTCTTGATTTCAAAAGCGAGTACTTCTGTTATATAAGTCGTTTAACTTTCTTTAAATTCTAGAAAGGATATTACGTCGATTTATTTGGTACTGAATGCCAACATTACTTCTTCAAAAGAGAATTTCCGCTCGGAAAGAATATGATTATAGTGTATATGCCGTCATTGTGTTAGAGTGCTTGATTTCGCCAGCGATTTAACTGCTTGCGTTTTATTGCGTTATTACAGGGGCTATAGGATAGCTATTTCGAAAATGGTGAAAGACTTATATCTGACTTTTCATCGGTTAGTTAAACGGTTCAAGAGTTACTGAAACGGTGATACGCCAAGGCTCGTCCAACTGGCAATCAAGTGCGAAAGTGAAAAAAAGTCCAAACATAAAGGAAACTAGTGCAGAAGAAACGAAAAGCTCAGAAAAACACCCGCAAGACAAAACTCTCTCTTTGAACTTTAAACGTGATTGAATTACACTTTTGAATCAAAATTACAGTTAAAACAGTGGACGACCAAATCGGCTGCAAAAATTACAAAGACTGTTCCTTCAGCTGGGAAAGTGATGACAAGTGTTTTCATGGACAGTCATGGAGTTATTTTAATATATAATACTTGACAATCTAAAGACAGTCGGTTGTGAGAAATGGCCACATTTGCAGAAAAAAACATGCTGCAAAATTCAGTGTTTGCCATGGTGAATATCCCCGAGTTATGGTTTGAACTGCTTGACTTTCCCAAAATATAATTTGTTCTCGAAGGATAGAGATTTTCGTCGAATGGGGTGATTTTCCCATCAATAGCTCTTACATCAAATAACTTGACTCTCAATAGCAAAGTCCGCTACTCAAATCCTATTTATAGCCCCTTAACGCTTAGGTGTAACCCTTTCATCAATTTACATCCTAGCTAGGTCAATATTCAAAATTATGCTCCAAATGTAAGTTAATTGAGACTTATTCAATTCATTTTTTGTTGGGTTGAAAGTCTATCTCACAGTAACGCTTTCTATGAAAAGTTATTTTTATGATAAATTGGATCTCAACCTTGAATAACTCCAAAAATTTTAACTGTTTGCTGCAGTTTCGTTCCCCTGTTAGAACTCATTCTAAATACAATAAATGGAGTAAACTAACAGTATGTGTAAAGTTCCAATTAAATAATCATAGATGGCAGATAATTTGAAATTTTTAGAGTCTGAATTAATTCTTTTAAATTGAGATTGTAGTGGCAGCCTTTACTCTCTCAATATACATGCTTCACATTTTACTTTATATCCTGGTGAAGTATTTTCTACCAATAAAGTATCGGACCGGTCCAACCCATAACCTTGAGTAACAACTGAATATAAAGAAAGAATACTTTGCGAACAACTATACAAGCTAACGGGATTATGAATTTTCAGATGACAACTATAATGATACTAGCAACACCCATCCACAAACGGAACTGGAAGTTGGAACTGGCATCCAGTAGCTAAACAATAATAAAAATAAAGTACAGATAATATACCAAAGCTGAATTATTGAAAGGAGACCCGCGACGCACATATAACTGCAGGAATTCGTACCTCTCTATTAGTTGAAATATGGAATACCGAGAGAACCCCGCAGAAATGGAAAGAAGGTTTAGCCTAAACGATCCCAAAGAAAGGTGACCTAAGAAAATGCAAGAACTGGAGAGTTATCTTACTTCTCAACAGCACAATAAGAGTATTAGCGATAATAGTTGTTAGGATATTCCCTAATCAATCAACTAAGAACTGAACAAAATCACGTTAGGCCAAAATGAAACTATACACATCATATCACATTACACTTATTATCATAGAATAGTTAAACAAATGGACTTCACCGCTGTACCTACTCTTCGTAGACTTCAAACGTGTAATAAATCAGTCGAACTAATCAAACAAAAATCTTCAAATCACGAGGAGTAAGACAATACTGTATTATCTACACTTCTATTGCAAAGAAGTTGGTCTTAAAATTAACACGCAAGAAGACACCAATCAACGGAACAAAAAAGCTTGGCATACGTTCAACATTTTTCACAAAGCTTGCAAAGCATCTGTCCTGTCGAGAAAAACAACGCTGCTACGGTTGTTCAATGCGTGGGTGAAGTCTGTTATGCTGTATGGATGTAAAACTTGCAAAATCATATAAAAACGAAAGGTGATTGTAAACGAATGCCTGAGAAGAAGAATAAAATATTTCTTGTCAGATAAGATCAAAAATGAAGAACTTCTTCGGCCAACAATTCAAACCAGAAATCAGAAAGTACAAGTCGAGATGCGTGAGTCACACACTGATAAAGACGCCAAATGACATAAAACGAATATCATTCAAATGGAATTCACAATGCAAGAGGCAAGGCGGAACTGGAACCAGAGTAATGGTTTGATGGTCCAGCCTAGTAGACGCCTCATGCCCCATGGAAAAAACAGCATATTCAATAATCGCAGTAATCGGACAACGCAAATCGAAGCTTTAGTGTAAATATTATATATAAACATCAAAAATTGTGTTGCCGCAAGGATGGACAGACAAAATAAGAATAAGAATAATAATAATCAAATCAAATCTATAATCATTATAAATCTTATTGTAACAACAACAACAATAATAATAATAATAAGCACAATGCGATACAATGACATCGTGTGATCCAATAATTTTTATAAACACAAATCAATATAAAATTATCATTTAATCGAGAGATCGATTTATTCGTATAGTCTCATTACAGACGATCATCTTACGTTTTGCCGTCATCTTATATACTCGTATATATACAAAACCAGGAATTTTATAGTAAACGAAATTAATTTCAATTTTTATGATTATTGTACATAACAGTTCATGTTTTTATGGACGCATTAAAATAACAGCAACATTTTAATTAGATTTTAAATGTATAAAAAAATAATAATTATTGATTGTAAAATTTTGCAAACATTATAATAATAATTAAGTTATAATTATAACAATAAGAAATTTTAATTTAAGAAATTCACGTAAAGTTGAATCGAATCGATGCAGCTGCGGCATCTTTGAAATGAATTTTTTTTATTTTCATTCCGTGGCAGTATATTATTGCATGGGCATATTTCACAATGTGAGTGTATAACGATTAACTGGCATAGTGATGAAAGCTGCGTCAATTGAAGCAGAAGGTACCGGGCACAGATCATAATATTATGTTTTACATTCTACATGTTAAAAATGTAATTATATAAAAATATGACGCGCCATCTCTTATCAAATCTAATTGTAACTAAAGCACCATCTGTTAAAAAACCTTCTTACTATTTGACAAATAGAATTTGTGAAATAATTAACAGTGTACATTTTTATTGACTATATACTTAATGTCACAATAATTTGTTTTAGATTAGAATTATAAACAGATTTATTCCGTTAAACTATAGCTCAGGTAAAGGTAAAAAAAATAGAACTAATACGTAGACAAGAAAACCAATTTAAAGCTGCGAAAAAATGGAGTGGGAGGTACCGGGTTCCCAATAATCCCAATAGGGGCAGGATACAAAAATGATTTTTCATAATCTGATTACATTCGATGGTGTGAATTACCACATCTATGACCTCTTGTGGAGTGAAGTATACATAGATCAATCCATCTTCCACGTCAGTACTATAGGTTGGAATGGAGCTATGCAATGTGCAGATGGTTTTTCGTAAATTGGACCTGTAGCCGTACGTCCTCGACTTGGATATGTAATGGTGTAAAGTATAGGTCGTAAATAAGCAAACTGCGAAAGAGTTGGGAGAGCCTTGAGCCACAAAACAAATGACAAAGAAGATAACGAAAACTAAAGACAGAATAAAACTAATTCAATTATTGGCCAGTTGAACGTCAGTAGATTTTTGGCATTTTAAAATAGATGGCACTGTCATGGTTTTTTACATGCAATTTAACTTTTATGTAGTTAAAATAAAAAATTTTAAAAACTCATTTCCACTGACTAATCAATTGTTCATCATCTGTATGGCACGAGTTCAGTTGAGGAACTTTTTTATTGTTGGGTTTGCAATCAATGAGATTTCAGGCCTTCATGTGGTATCTCTGAACTTCAAAGCGTCCATCAGTTGTATATGTCTGTTCGGTTGATAGGGTCCGTAAAACTTTTATTATCTTCACAATGTTAAAATCAACGCAATGCACTGATCTGATTCAGTGAATCGAATCTATTTATCTCGACTTTAACAAGATATTCTAAATTTCAATCTAGCTGTCTCTCTAGTTCAAAAGACTTTCTATTCTGATGGTTTTGTGACACCTATATTATTTCATAGACTATTATTTCATGTCTGCCAGTATGTGCCTGATAGCTGTTGCTGTTGTGTCGAGGCGGTTTTGTTGTAATACCACTTTATGTACGGCTATAGGTCCGATTTACGTATAACCATCTACGAATTGCATAGCTCCATGCGTCAGTCTATAGTACTAATATGGACGAAGGGACGGCCCATATGGATTCTAAACTCAACAGAGGATCCAGATGTGTTCATTCTCACACCACCAAACGATTTTTGCATCTTGCCTCTATCGGGATTCGAGCCCGGTACCTCCCGCTCCAACTACCGTAGCTTTAACCACTACGCCACTTGGGCGTTGGTCGGGGCGGTTGCTCTTCTTAATTTTTTTCTATTTTTCGGGAGGAATTAAAATTTCGTTATCTCTCACTACATCATAAAAGGGGATATACGTTGCTGTTGGTGAAGAAGTTCAATCGGGTTCCAAACCCATCAGTATCGTTATCTGCAACCAACAAACTGAATTTCGTGGCTGCATAACCAATCGCAATCGATGATAGATGGTGACACGGAATATGAAATAATGAGTGACATCAATTGTGGATCAAATAAGTGGATGAATTTGTTTTTGAAAATATTGTGGGTATTGTGGCTCATTGTGGGAATTGTTCAGGAAAGGTTGTTCTTGAATGAGGCTATTATGGCTGTGACCTTAAAGCGGAACGAATCTTTTTACGAGAAGCAACAAGGTTTAACAGATCGATGAATTACAAAATTATGTAAATCGAAGTATTCAACGTCATGTGACACAACACATTAGGTTTAACAGCCGACTAACAAGAGAATATTCTAAATAATAAAAAAAATGTAATCCAACTACACTCCTGAGTCCAAACGAATATTTTTGGAATATCGAACTACTATAGTCTGATTACTAAATGTAATGTAGAAAGTTGATTAAACCTGGAGATGTTGTGTTGGTAATGATCTGAGATCGTAACGTAATTTAATGCCAAGTAACCATTTTGATCCATCCATTCTATACGTTCATTTGTCGTTCCAAGTCGAACGGAGTGTAGATTCCGCGCTGATGCTTGGTCTACATATTCCTTGAGACAGACTCTCAAAAAAATTGTGGGCAGTTATAACCAGAGCTTTTTGGACTAGCTTTATACTCTGAGTCATCAGCATGTTTTCTTCGTTTTTTACATGTAATTTGCGTTTTATGTAATTTACGCTGTTTTTACACTAAAAATGTTAAAACGTTTTTTACATGTAAAATCCCAACAGTGATTGACCCGATTCATTTTACGTTTTAGTACTATAGATTGGCATGATGAAATACAACGCCAATCGGACCTATTGCGTACGACCTCTCGCTAATGGGGTAAGGTAGAACGTTTAAACGGACCTGTGTAAGAATTAGACGTGCTCTGGCCCCAAAACAGATAGAAGAGCCAGAAATAAACAAATAATTTGAATGAGGATCCGATATTTATTCATGCTGCAGTGATTTACATTTGATTTGTTATTCTCATTTTATAAATTTCTTGTGGCTTGGCTTCGTACTGACGTTTCAAACACTATGAGTTTTGTTAGCACAATAGCAATTTTAGTTGTCGACATTCATCCATTTCCCCCCACGGTTCCATTTTCCAACATTCTCGGTTATCGTATATGTTGGTATATCTGTAACAATACAAAGGTGCTCCTACTCTTGGCTATAAATTTGTTGTTTTAGAGAATAAGATCGTTCAGTGTTAAATATCATACGATTTGTCTTTATACATTTCGCAATGGCGACATTAATCTGGACCTGTGATATTAACGACCACAAACTGGTTACTATGAATGACTCTCATTGTTCTGATATCTCGTAACTACTTGGTATCCTGTTCATTAAGTGTTTTATTTAAGTTTTTGTGCTTTTGCCCGGAGAAAGTTTTGCCTACCAAAAATAAAAAGGCACCGCCGCCTTGTGTCAAACCTAATAAAATCGATTACTGGTTAAGAATACAGGATGGTTTCACTGAACAATAATACTTGGGTAATCAACGCAACAGACATATAAAGCGTCAGCCCCGAAGCGAACAGATGAATGAAAAGAATAGAACACATAGGAAAATAAAGATAACCGTCCGATCAGAGTTATGCTGAGACCTCGTTCTTTTATTTATAAAAGAGACTGTCTAAGAAGATCTAAAGAGTAAAAGGTTTAAAATAGAAGATGCATTGGTTTGTCCAAGGTTTTAATCACACCCAGAAATATTTTAATAATGAGGTAAGATGAGTGAAATGCTCTGAGAAACCTCTTCCCGAGTCTGCCAATTTCTCCTAATTACATAACCACACTAAAAACCAGAACGGGAAGGAAATCACCAAGCAAACTATGGATAGGGCTAACAAACTACAAAAGCAGAGACATATAAAGCTAAAGAGTTCAACAAATTCCGTGGAATTGCTCTATCTAAGTGGGTACAAGGGCATACTCACAGATCGTTCAACAACGTTATCTATTGAGTGTTATGAAAACTCAAATTTTTGACACAAGAAAAATCTTTTGTCGGAGTTTCTCTTTACTCCAAACTGTCGGATTTGGAGTAAAGAGAATTGACAAGCCTTTACCTAAACACCACTCATTCAGAAAATGTTTCGTGCACTTTATGGACTGGCGAACTCATTACAGTCACCAATAAGCAGTAAAGAGGCATGTTTTTAATTTTTGTATCCCAATTGGTTAGCATAAATCTTTCTGTGGTTCCAACAGGACGGTGACACATACCACACCACGTGAACCACATCAAAATTAGTCTTTCGTCGTTCTATTTTAAAATTTTGTACTTCTAAAAAACACCTTTAAAACTTGATGGCCAATTACAACTTTTGCAACGAAGCGTAGTGGGGGAGATTTTGTTAGTGAAATTCAAGAAATCTGGTAAGGAAATGAGCACAGGTAAATTTTTTATTATAAGTAAAAGTATATTTTAATAATTTAAGCAACAAACTTAAGCTGCTTATCAAAAGGATCAAAAACCATTTGGTTTATGGTAACACCTGATTGGCCTTTCCATTCGTTTTGTAAAGAAATAAAATAACTTAAAAGACCAAAGGTACCACCTACTAAAACTGATGATGGCAATTAGACTAAAAATTCCAAAGATAAGGATGTCTTATTTTCAGCTCATCTTTATAATACATGGCAGGCCACCTCGAGGCTATTACAGTGGATAAAGTTAAACACGTTTATTACAAGAGCTTAAATATGAAATTATCAACTACTTAACCGCAACAACATCTCTGGAACTACTTTCTCAAACAAATGCGAAGTACAGACTAAAATATAAACAACCCCAACGGTAAGTTGCAGAGGTGATACTTTTAAAATTATAAATAAGTGAGGATTTCATAATGATGCATTACAATACCCGAAGTTAATGGATTCGGATTTTCATCCACATTGAAAATCGAGCTCGAGACCGCAGCGTGATGAAAAAGTTGCCAAATAAGACTTATAATTTTCACTAAATAAAGAGTTTTTTAATAAGTGGTTTCATTTTGATATTTTAAAAAAACGAGGTTTTTTTTAAAGAAATCAATAAATGTTTATTTCACTGTAAAGAGCCGCCATTAAAATGTGTTAACGATGTCAGCTAAATGACCACGGCATACAGCACTATATCTTTTTATGAAATTTTTCATGATCATTACTGCTAACTAGTATTCATCACACTGTCAAAGAGAATGAATATAAAGTGGAACATCTTATATGAAACTCGGTTGCATTTAAACTAAAAATATTTCTGAGTTATTTGGTGATGGCAAACGAAAAAGGATAAATATATATATTTTGTTTCATTTTCTCTTTCAAACGACAACAAAACAAAATATTTGACTATTTCAAAACTTCGCTCATATCATATTATAATTCGATTGTAAAATGGAATAGATATATTTTCAAATAACAATCTATTCCATTTTACAATTGAATTATAATATGAAATAGTAAGCGATGTTTTGAAATAGTCAAATATTTTTTTGGTGATGTTCGAAAGAGAAAACGAAATAAAAAATATATGTTTATCCTATTTCGTTTGCCATCACCAAATAATTCAAAAATATTTTGAAATTTTTAATTTATATGCAACCGCTGGAAAATTTGAAGATGAATTAACTGCTCTTGCGTCCAGTGATATGAGTGACATGAACTTCTTAAAAACCTCGTTAACTCGGCCTACCACTGTACTTTTGGAAGTCCATAAATCACAAAAATTTTTTATTTTTTAAATATGATGAAACTCAAGCATCATTTCAGCAATGTAAATAAACTCGAAAAAATAATCAAGTTATTTTCAAGAGGCTCTATGATCTTCAGAATAATAAGGGAGCAATCAATAACGGAAATTCAATTGTCATCAGTGGATTATCGGTTTCTTCTGATATAGACAACTAGTGGTCGCTGTTTTTAAAAACATAGAATTTGATGTTTCAAATGATGGTATTGTTGAGTGTAGTAAACTGGTGACCAAGTCGGATAAAACTTTAATTGTTGTGAAATTAAAAACAGAAGATTTAAAATATAAATTATTTAAATGTAAGCAGCAAAAGAAAACTATAATCACAACTGATTTAAATTTGCCTGACGGGAGGAATGTTTACATACGTGAATTGGTTCCAACATCAAAAATGGCGCTCTATACGGAATGTCAACAATTTAAACGTCGCAACAATTGGAAATACTGCTGGTACAGGAATAATACCGTATTTTTGAAGAGCTGAAACCGTTGTTCATTAATAAATTTTATGATTTTGATACATTTAAGTTAAGTTTTGATAGTAACAAGTAGTTCTTTTTAACGTTCTTATTAATTTTGCTTTCTGTTTTCTTATCTAGATTAGAGTATGATTGATAACCATATGAATTTTGTACATCAGACTATAAGAAGTTTAAGAAGGAATTTGGATGAGTTTTTGTGCCAACTAGAGATGTTACATTATAAACCTAATATAATTGTTTTCTCTGAAATTTTTATGCAGGTGTGGGGCTTATATTGATATGGCATTGGATGTAAAGGTAGTATTTAAAATTTCAAAGTGCTGATGGTATTAAGATTACTTTTCAGTCAAACAGAATTAATTTTACCAATTTATTTATGAATGAATTAGATATTTGTCTTGACATGATTCATTGTGATGTGTTAATAGGAGACATGAATATTGATTTGAATTCCCAGTGTTGATCATTCAGCAGTGTTAAGTGCAGATGCACTCATTGGTGTTAAGTGATAATAGCGTATTTATGATATTCACAAAAGTCGTGTTGATTCTTTGGTCCCTTTATATTCAGTGCAATTTCACAGAGAAGATTGTAATAATATTACTTGTAAAGATGCCTGTATTGAGATCAAAAGGGTTGACCATTATAAATACTTAGGTTGCGTATGGGTTGATCTGCAGTTAGATTTTAAACAACATTTGAAGGAAACACAGACTTAGATTTTTATTTGTATTAGAAAACTTTATGTCTTACGTCGTATTGTGCCCGGAAAATCTTTAAATTATTTAATTTATTGTCATTTTGAGTATGGAATTGCAACTTGGGTGGTTCATTTCAAAGTAATATTGGCATGCTAATCAATATGAAAAGATATGCAATAAGATTAACTTTTAAAAGCGAAATGAGTCGATCTCTTTTTTTTAGAGAGAGATAATATTCTACCGTTGCGAAAGCTTTATATTTATAAAGTTTTAAAGATAATTTACAATCGATCGGGATATTTAAAATATATAAAACTTAGACCTTACTACACTCGTTCTGTCAAATTATTTGTTCCATTTACAAGAAAGGAACGGTGTAAAAAATTTTATAATTATAAGGTACCATATTTATATAAAAAATTACCAATGACAATAAGAAATGCACCTATACATTTTAAAACTTTTCAAGAAATCTTAGAATTTGGTTAATGGAAGTTTTTGATATTGAATATTGGTTATAACACAGTTGATTCAAGGTTTATTTTAACTTCACAGTTAAACTAAGAATATTTTAATATCTTTAAATCACTTAATGTGAATAAGGATTTTTACTCAAAAACTACTTGTTGATTTCTACAAATTCATACTTTTTATTTTATTTTTGTTATATTATTTTTTTAATATAATATCATTTGTACATAGATTAAGATAAAAAAGAAATAATAAATAAATAAATCACACCGCCAGCCCCAAAAACCACACCAAACAGTGACACGATAGGGTAAAGAGACTTTTCAACAGTTATTTTTGAATTCTCTGAGCCACAAATGCGACAATTCTTCTTATTAATGAAGCTACCGAAGTGAAAATGGGCTTCGTGACTTAAGATTATTTTTCGATGAAAATCTGAATCATTTTGATACATTTGAAAAACCCAACCAGCGATGATACAACGTTTACGGTGATTGACCGGCTTAAGTTCTTAAAACCTAATTCTTTATGCAAAATACGGTATAATGTCGTTTGTGGAATGTCTAGTTTCAAAAATCGAAGAGGAATCGACAAACCTGGGTTTTTTTCAAAACTACGGGCTACAGCAGCAATATTCTCAGTTGTTCTTGAGCGACGCACACGGTTTCGATTTTTCACATCATTGAATTGTCTGAATAGCTCAAAATTTTCTACCAGTTTGACTATTGCCGACCGATAATAGGCTTGACGACGACCAAAAACTGTAAAATGTTCACCATTTTTGAAGTCAAATTTAACAATTTCATTGCGTTGTTGAAGCGTGTATCGTACCATTTTAGCAATAAACCGACTTGACAGTTCCACAAAAAACTGCTGCGAAGTGTATCAATTGTAAAAGCCAGCATCCAACCAACTACAGAGGGTGTAAAGTTGCAGTAGAACTACAAAAAATGAGAGCGTGATAAATCACACAAACCAGATATAATAAGAAATATACAACCCATAGACAAAGAACGGAATCAAAGCCGCCAACTCCTGTATAACAGGTATGATCTTATAACAGGTCAGATAGTAAAAACATTAATGCAGCATTTCGACTAAGATGTTTACCAAGACAATGGAAAGTTGCAGAAGTAATTATGAGACTTGAGCCGAACAAACCTCCGAATGATAAAGCTTCATATAGGCAATTTCTCTACTACCAACATTATCGAAACTATTTGAAAAGGTTATTCTTAAAAGATTAAAACAAATCATCGAAGTAAGGAATCTCATTCTCACTCATCATGTTTGGATTTAGGGAAAAACATTCTACGATAGAACAAGTACATCGAATTACTGATGTAATCGAAAATCACTTGAAGACAAACAAATATGCTCAACCGTATTCCTTAATGTAGCGCAAGCATTTGACAAAGTATGGTACAAGGAGCTAGAATTCAAACTTCACCAAGATCTTCCGGAGCAATTTTATCATGATTTAAAATCATACATCAGAGGGGCACTTCCGAGTAAGATATGATAATGAATACCCCAATCAAAAAGAATAACAGCAGGAGTAACCACAAGAGAGTGTTCTTAGACCAATCCTTTATCTCTTTTATACAAGAGATATACCAATTACAGAAGCAACATTGGTGACATTCGCTGATGACACGAGAATACTTAACAGCAAATAACATCAATGACTCCACTAGTAAATTACAGAGGGCTACTTACCTTATATGTAATTGGACAAAGAAATGGCGAATTAAATTAAATGAAGCAAAAATCAATCCATGTGAACTTTACAAATCTAAAAGTTAATCATATACCAATTTTGATAAACCCGATAGCAGTACCACATGCAAACACTGCTAAATATTTCGGCATGACTTTAGATGCTAAACTTAGATGGAAGGAACACATAAAGAAAAGAGATGAACTAACATTAAATTCAAAAAATGTATTGGCTCTTAGGAAGACAATCTGAACTAGCGATCCACAACAAACTTCTGTTATACAAACAAATTCTAAAACTTGTATGGACATAGAGAGCCAACTCTAGGGGTGTGCCAAGAAGACAAATATCAAAATCATATAAACAGTTCAAAATATAATCCTGCGATGCATCGTTAATGCAGCGTGGTACATTCGAAACGACAACCTCCATCGAGATCTAAAGATCGAGCTTGTCGTGGATGAAATTTATTATCATGCAAGAAAACGTCTGCACCAGCATCAAAATCTGGACATACGCTGTATGCTGACTACCACTCCAAAAAGAAGACTGCAAAGAACCAAAAAGCTGGACTTATCGCGACCAGTAGATCAGAAGACCTACTGTGGCGAAAAATCTGAGGAAGAGTTAGACGAAACTAGGGATAATCATGTGATTACTCCGACTAATTAAATACGTATTAGCAATGTAAATTACTAATTTTCGGTATATTTAATGGAAACAACATAAAGACTGTGGACCCCACTACAATAAAAAATTAAGATTTATTTCCTTCGCTGACAATTCATTTTATACAGAGTGAGTTTCATCAAATTGTTAATAATGTCAAATAAACCAATAATGCTTCTGATACTTTGCAAACCACACGATAAATTAAAAGAGTTTAGTTTTGGACTTAAATCGATTTATTTCAGACTTAATTTTACAACACCTATACATTTGAATTGTTGGAGAAATTGATTAAGAATCCCAATGTTAGTACGGTAACATTTCAATCATTCCTTGTTAGTAAATTCCATTTGAATAACTTTATAAAAGGGAACCCAAGACGTAACACCTCTTTTCTAACAATAAAATTTACCAGAATTCATCCAGTACTCGATTTGGAACATATAAAATCGTTTGGAAGTAAAATATAATCGTTTGAAGATATGATTGATGAAACCGATGCTTTATTTCAGGCACAATTAGGTGACGATATATGTCAAGATTGTACTATGATTAAACGACTATTGCCACACTTTCTAAAAGGGAATTTATATCCACAAGGATTTCATCCAACTGAACATGCGTGAATTAAGTAAACATTTCGAACAACTATTTGAAGAACCATTCGAAGTAAATTGTCCTGCGAATTGAGTCTGCAAATACAATACTTTGCTGGATAAAATTATAATCGATTGTACCAACAAAGGTTTAACAGAAATACCACGGATTACGTTGCCCGTGCAATTCTATAAAATTCATTCAATCGATCTAAATTTCGAAAACAGTTCGATCAGTGTGTTAACAACGTTGATCAATCAGGATGTTAATGTTTTAAAAAAACTTTCTACTCTCAATTTTAAAAATAATAAAATTGAAAGTATCAACATTACTCCAGAGGATTTCTCGCATAACGTTTGGTCTGTCTTTAAACTTGTGTGGCAACCCAATAATACATATGATGAGGGTTACTTAACGATTGAATTAGCCTATGGATATCAATATTTTAGTAAATATTCTTGTAATACAGATGTTAGCTATTCAGAAATAGGCGATGAACTAATTTGAGAACTATTTGAACGGATTTAAATGCAACAAATTTGTTAAAGTTCGATCAAAAATTGAATCATTCTTAAATACACGGTTTTATACATTGATTTAGATTTTTTATATATTGTTTTAGAAATATATTTTATATAAGGTGCCTTAATCGTTACTCTATCGGATGTATAAATTCTCGGTCACTTTAGCTTCCCTTTATGATGGTGATGGTACAAAATTACCTGGACCGCGCGACTTTTTTGTCACTACATACCTTTTAAGGAGTTTACTACTAGTCGATGATAATGTAGATCATTGCTTAACTCAGCTGATGTATGATGTCGAAGATATTAAGTATTCGCCGAACAGGGCGGATAACCTGGCAAAAGTAAACGGCGAACGATTTAAAGTAGTAAAATTTGTTGGCCAAACAAGAAATTACATGAGAACCGAACACCAAAAATATCGAGACAAAGTACTAGAATAATTTAAACAGCAAGATGATATAGTAGTGTTAACCAGTAGGAAATAGCCACGATATTAAATACAACAGCTGTCACCGTTCAATTTGAATCAAGTTGGTACAGGACGAAATCTCATAATCTCAATCTTTTAACAATCTGAGGTAACCGATCAGAAAACCATCAACCTTTGTCAAAACAACGTCGTTTATATGGTTAAAAGGAAGTGCTAGCAAATTTGGGAAAGTTTAAAAGCGTAGAATCGTTTTAGTACAATGTAATTTACGATACCTGGATTCGTGAATATAAAGAAATTGGTTTTCTTCTAAAAATTACGACAGTTGAAGTTGAATTAATTTTTTTTTGGCTTTTGACAGATATGCAAGAAGACTAATTGATTACTAATTGGTCTTGAACTGATCCAAATTTGGCTTCCAATTTTTACATAGAAATTACTTAGCCACGTTTCAGTCCGA
The DNA here is from genome assembly GCA_963932295.1 of Tipula lateralis. Classification (NCBI taxonomy): domain Eukaryota; kingdom Metazoa; phylum Arthropoda; class Insecta; order Diptera; family Tipulidae; genus Tipula; species Tipula lateralis. Next base: position 126,093,055 of record OZ010737.1, read on the forward strand.
ATGGTCTAATCATTTTATATAAATTTGCAACATATATCGCATTATTTACTTCAATATTATTATACATACAATATTACCACACACATCAAGAATATTTAAAGCTCGAAAAGTTATGCTGCATTATTTGAGTATAGCGAATAAATTAATATCAGATCCCATACATCTAAATTTTTTTTTTTTTTTTTTTTAACGGTTTTTACAGGCCATTATTGGCCCGTACCGTGTCAACAATTTGACTCCATCGGTTTCGATCACGAGCCAGCTCTTCAAACCGTTGTAGGCAGTTTGAAGATGCCAGATCGCTCTCTACGCCGTGGAGCCATCGTCGCCGACAGCGACCTCTTCGCCTACCGAAAGGCGGTTCACCCTTAAAGGTTCGCTGTATCATTCGGTTCGGATCAGCACGCAGAACGTGTCCGAGCCAGCGTACTCGCTGTCCTTTAATTTCATGCACGATATCAGGCATTTGCATTAAATTCCTGATCTCGTGATTGAAAAGAACTCGGTAAGTGCCATCAACGTCGCGTTTGGGCCATATATCACACGCATGATTCTTCTCTCGAATGTTAGAAACCATTTCTCGTACTCATCCGTCAAGGTCCAACTCTCACATCCATACATGACAACGGGTCTGATCAACACTCTGTACAGTTTCATCTTATCCGTATTTGCAAGATATTTTGATTTCAGCAGTGGACGTAGAGGATACAAAGCCCGATTGCCAGCGGCAAGACAAACCTTGATATCCTCTCCCACACTATTATCGTAAGTAATGAAAGATCCAAGATACTTGAATCTCATCACTTCTTCAAACGTGTGGTTTCCACTACTGAAATCACTTGCGTCTTGGTCTCGAAAATCAGAGATCAGATATTTTGTTTTGGACTCATTGATTTTGAGACCAAAGGAAGCTGAAAACTGTTCCAGTGGATCAAGTATCTCTTTCACTCCGTTGCCATTTAATCCAATCACACAGATATCATCTGCATATGCAAGAAGTTGATTGGATTGTCGGAATAAGATATTGTCCTGAGGTGTTTCACTTTTACGAAGGATGTATTCCAACATGAGATTAAAAAGTATCGGGGACAGCGCATCTCCTTGTCGAACACCAGAAGTAATTGCAAAAGTTCTCGATAGCCTGTTCTCAACTTTGACACAGCATTGTGACTGCGTTACTGTCATTTTACACAGATGTACGTATTTTTGTGGTATTCCTAAATATTCAAGCGCATACCATAATCTCTCTCGATTGATCGAGTCATAGGCTTGCTTGAAATCTAGGAATACCTGGTGTACATCGCGAGATGTTTCGTAGTACTTGGAAAGAATCATCCGTAGCGAAAAAACTTGATCAGTGACTGACCGATTTGGACGGAATCCTCCTTGGTAGTCACCGACAATTTCCTCCGCTAGAGGAGTAATTCTTCCCAAGATAATGTATGACAGTAACTTATATGCTGTGCAAAGGAGAGCTATACCGCGATAATTCTCGCATTTCATGCGATCACCCTTTTTGAATATTGGGCATAACGCGCACTTTCCATTCGTCAGGCACAACTTCATTTCGCCATACCAATCGAATAAGGTCAAAAAGACAGTTCCACAAAGTTAGCCCTCCGAATATCAAGAGCTCTGAATTAATGCAATCAACCCCTGGTGAACGATTTTTCTTTAATTTCTGCATGGCCATTGTGAATTCCTCATAGGATGGATCCTCAATGAACATCTCCGCGGTCTGTATTTGAGGATATTCAAACACAGCTTGTGATAAATGTGGAACATTAAGTAAATCAGAGAAATGTTCACGCCATGTATCGAGTACCGCATCGACGTTAACACAGAGGTTTCCATCCTGGTCCCGAATGGCAGTTGACCGAGATCTTAAGGTATGGTGCAATTCGGTGATTCCTTTAAAGAAACCACGCGAATTGTGCTCATTGCTGAGTTGTTGTACTCTTAAGACCTTAGCCTTCCACTATTCTCGCTTCTTCAGTCTACAAATGCGTTTAGCTGTCCTCCTAGCGAGAACTGCTTTGTTTTTCCTTGCGATTGTAAACCGAGTCTGCGCTTCATTATAGGCTATATTTCGTTGCTCAACAGCAAGACGACACTTCTCATCAAACCAATCATTTTTGGGCTTAATTTTCACTATACCGAGAGTGTGCTGGGCAGCATCGACAACCGAGGTTTTCAATACTTCCCAGACACTGTTCACATCATCAGATTGGTAATTGGATTGTATAATGCTATTGCTGACAAGATCTTGATATTTTCGTTGCGTTTCTTCATTTATCAGACCTTCACAGGAGAATCGCGTTGTATATTCTCCTATCCTCCCTGACTTGTACGAAAATTTCCATCGCAGCTTTGCAACAACCATAAAATGGTCACTGCCTACGAATTTTGTTGACGACCGATACGATCTCACATCTTGGACAACCCGAGCCCGCCCTTTTGAAATCAACACATGGTCAATTTGGCTTCGGGATGTTTTATGTGGGTGTGTCCATGTTTCTAAGTGGATGTTTTTATGAGGAAAGAATGTACTTGCTACTTTGAGATCATGAGCGATCGCAAAGTACATCATTCTTTCCCCATTTTCGGTCGCAGTTTCGTGTCGGGAGTACGGACCTATATTGTTACATAAGTCGGTCTGATTTCTGCCAGCTCTAGCATTAAAGTCACCAATCACCAATTTGACATCGTGCTCCGGTATAGAACCCATCAGGTTATCCAGATTATTGTAAAATGAGTCTTTATCCTGGGATTGGCTTACATCAGTGGGCGCATGTATACAGACAATTGACAGGTTGGCTAATCTCATGTGCAAGCGAAGCTTACACATTCGATTATCGACTGCTTGGAAGTCCAAGACAGCCTTTTTTACCTGTGGCCCAATGAGAAATCCAACCCCAAGATTTCCGAGGTCATCTCCACTGTGTAGCAACGTATAGCCTTGGGACACATGGTCTCCACTTTTAGGCCATCGAGCTTCTTGGAGAGCTACGAGTTCCAGCCGATACTCTTTCATGCATGTGATAAGGCCGTCCAACGCGCCAGGTTTTCTTCATGACTGCACGTTCCACGTGCCGATCTTCAATCTCGTGTCCGGGTACTTAAGCGAGGGTTCGTTTTTTTTGTTGTTTTGGCGGTATCCGATTTTTTTATTTTTGTTGACATTTTTAACATTTTCACGGTTTTACGGATGCGAGTCGTCAGCCCAGCGATCCAACCAGATTTAGTCGCCTCTTACGACAAGCTCTGGATACTGTGGTGGTATTCTATGGGTCTCATGTTTCGTTTGTAATATTTACGAAACACGAATGCCCCCAACCACAGAGCTTCTAATACAACTAAAATACTAATTTAATTCGTCAGAGTCAAATTTATACGATCATTTACTTAATTGATAAATGGTTCTTCAATTGGTGGAAGTTCAATAGCTTTAACAGTTTCCATAACACGTGGGAATGTTAATTTACATTATAAGTAATAGTAGGCAGCTCAAGAGCGGTTTCACTGGTGATCACAGGGTTTAACTTTTTCCCATTTTAAACTTCATCTGCTTGAAATTATTTAGTGGCATGGTAGCGATTCCAGGGAGAAAAGGCAAACTTGTATAGTAAAACGTGTTTCTCGTTGGAAGTTAAACGCGTTATGTTTTCTGCACGAAAAACAACTAAGATTCATGGAGCAGCAGTGGTTATAATGGGTGTCCATCTCTTTCAACACTTAGTTAAAATATTCAGAGCGCTAACAAGGCAAGTAAACCAACCTTTACCAATGCCATTAGGGACGAGTTTATGTATCTAACTTTAGCCTGGCCTCGTAGTGGCATGTTAATTAGTAACTGTCACGCATGTTTAAAATTTCCCTTAAATAGGAGGTACATTCATCCAATAACTTAGAACATATTTCTAAACAGTTGCACTCTATCATCCTCTCGGCTAATGAAAATAGTTACCATGATGAGCAAAATGAGCCTATTAAACAGATTACGCCATGGGCAGTAATCAAGCTTCAAAAATGACCCGCTAACGATCTTATGGGGTCTTCTACAAAAAGAGGATGGAAGTTTTACTGAGAACCGCGGGAGTGATAGAGACCTATCATTAGTGAGATGAACTTTCAACTAAATAGTAGAAAACACAGTCTGTTGGAAAATATCTATAAAACAAAACGAGTCAGATGGATATAAGCCCATTATTTTCCTCCAAATTTCCTCGGAAACATAGTATTTTATCTAGTTTACTGCATCTGGGTGCTTCGTTATCTTGTTTGTATCTTGAGAACGATCTATATCTTTAATTATATTCCTTGTAATACTTTTATATTACGAAGACTCATTCAAATATCTAAAGATGACATCTTCAAAATTAACAGCTGCCCAAATAGCAGGCTATCCAAAATAGTCTCTACCTCTTATTGAAAAACTCTTTCTTTCGGTATAAGGTCGATCGTTATAGAGGCGAAAAGATCGTTATATACATGCTGTTCGATCTAATAGTCTTTGAACATATAAATCGTACTCTACCAAAGGTATAAACCGTAGTTAGAAATTGGGATTTATTTTTTTTTCAAATTTCGGATTTGACTGCATTTGAACTATATTTGATTTATAAGTTACACTTTCTAATCATACTTCATGCCCATATATGTATGTATATGTATACATAAATATATAATATACCTTAACACAAATTCGAAATGATATTTTAAATTAAAATTAAAAATATTTAGGAAAAAAAATACTAATCATCGCGTTATGATTATTATAATTATTTATAAATTTGTTATATTTCTCACTTTAATCAATTGTAACGCTTATCGCTTACGGTGGAAGAATTATATAAAGCATGGATGCAAGTCTCGCGTATATACCATGTTGTTATTTCCAGCCTACGGCCAAACTAACAAATCATAATTTTACTATACGCTAATAGAAGGAGTATCAGTTACACACATATGAGTTTCGCTGAGTGAACATTTCCTAACACGAATGAATGTCTAAACAACAGGTAATTAATAACGATTAAACATCAACTTACATACACATATATTTGTATAATGACAGAACTAAATTAATTGTTTGGAAACGAAATAGCTAAATCAAAAAATCTAAATCTGAATACACAAAAAATTGAAATGTTTAATTTATTAGATTGGCCTTTTTGTATATACTCGTACATACATAATACACATGTACGTGTTACATATATGTACTCGTATATACACAAAACTATTATTTTAGCTTTTAAGCTTTTTTGTATTTCTTTCAACCCAAATAGTAATAACAATAATAATAGAGGATAAAAAAAATAAAATTAATAACTTAATTTTGGAATAATTTATTTCTATTTCTCAACGTTTTGTGTACACACTCTCGGATTCAATAGGAATTGTGGGCTATAGGTAATTATTTGTTGTGTGTATACAGCACAATATACCCACGAAAAATGGCTTCCCTAAATTATAATTAAAAATTAATGTTTTGTTGTTATTAATTAAATAATAGTAGTGATTTAGCAGCCCAAAATATCCATATACGTTTCATTTCATACCGGTGCGTTCTTTTATTCGAATACATTTGTTTTTCTGATGCATGGCCAAAGAGAATAAATATAAAGAGGAACATCTTATATGAACCGCGGTTGCTATAAACTTAAAAATATTTCTGAATTATTTAGTGATAGCAAACGAAAAAGGATAAACATATATTTTGTATTTCGTTTTCTCTTTCGAACGACAGCAAAAAAAAAAATATTTGACTATTTCAAAATTTCGCACAACTATTTAATAATTCAGAAATATTTTTAAGTTTATAGCAACCGCGGTTCATATAAGATGTTCCTCTTTATATTTATTCTCTTTGGTATGGTGGTATTACGAGTCATATGGCAAACAAGATCGAGAGCATGGTGATATTTGCCACATAGTTATTATTAACATTATGTCCAAGATGAGCGAACGATATAACTCTTAAACTCTATCGATTCTAGATCATTGGGAGAGAACTGAGATAGAGTGTCTCCTGTTCTGCGACCTACCCAAGACTGTAAAAGGTACAGTTTTAGTCCAGAACACGATCCTAGATCCTTCGGATATTCTAAAGGGGCTAGAAAATTAAAACCCGAAGCACCAAGACATGTATCATCTTTGGCCAAAAGAAGGAGTCGAATGGAATACATCTTACCCTTGGCCTAAATGAGCCATCTGTTCCAACTTTGTTTTAAACACTTCCTTGCTCTAAGTAGGGTCACAATAAATGTGACTGAGGAGGGTCAAGAAAAAAATGTCCTCCACTATCCCAACTTCATTGGAATATTTAGCGTACAGTTTACAGATAAACTTGTAACATTCAATGGCGTCATGCTTTCTCATAGAACGACGCATGAAAAACGGCAATTCATTACTATCTAAATATGTCTATTTGATTCAAGAACCGTGGGTTCACAGGATCAAAATCAAGGGACTCAGTCAAGGGACCTCAGACTCTCTCGTGGCTAGTGATATCTGTTCGAGACCTAGATCATGTGTTTTTGTTAGTAATAACTTGAATTACAGACTCCTAAATAAAATTTGTTGTAATCCCTTTCAGCAGTCGTTGCTGAAGTTAAGGAACAGGGATTCTAGCCATATCTGCTTTATTTCCATATGATTTGGAACTTCATCGTCCTTCTCAAGAGTTAATCAAAGCTATAGAGTACCAAACCGTAATTATATCCCAATCATAACCGGATGCGTAGCAAACTCACATCACTTATGCTGGTGCAGTTCCGATATTAATCATAGAGGCATTTCTCTTTTGGAATACCTATCTGTGTCTAACCTAGTCATCTCAAATGTGGGCCATAGACCTACCTTTTTTACATCCTAAGCAAAATGCACTAATCAGACTAGCGTATTGGGAATGTGGACTAGTGAATAGGGCAGAGTGAAGAAACAGACAAGAAAACTTCTAAACAAAGCTATGAAAAACGGTACACCGGAAAATTGGGCCTTGTACAAATCTTCACTTCATCATTTTTACAAAGCTAAACTCAAGACACTTCTCGGTGGCAACATGAAGGTCACTATCGCAAGTCTAGAGAAACCTGATGGAACTCATACTTGTACAAACCAGAAAGCTTCCGAGGTTCTAGTTTAAACTTACTTTCTGAAAGTGAGAATTCTAATATAGTAGATGAAAATGAACCCCAACTTCCATATTACAGAGACTTGGTCCCTCGGGACTTGGTGGCAAAATAAAGATTAAATTCTATGAAGCATCGGTTCTTTCTTAAGTTTGAAAACAGCAGGCCCAGACAGGATATTTCCGGGTCTCTTACAGGAATGAGTGGAAATTATTCTAGACCACCTTGAACATATCATCAGCCAGTTTAGTCCTGGGATTCATTCCAAGATCATGGAGAAAAGTCAGAGTAATGTTCATCCCAAATGATGGAAAGCCTAAATATGACCAGGCAAACAGTTTTTGACCTATTAGCCTGCCTTCTTTTATACTTAAATATTTAGAGTGATTATTCGATAGGTATTTTATGGATAACTGTAAGCAAATCCGATACATTCCAAACAATATACGCATACCAGAAAGTTAGATCTGTTGAAACAGCACTCCATGAAGTTGTTGGACGGATTGAAACATCACTGGATCACTAGCATTTGATGTTCTTTACTGACGGTTCAGTATGCTGTAATCGAGCTGGTGCAGGGTTCTACATATATATAATCCTAAGGTTGAATCATCTATACTCCTTGGTTGGTACGCTACTGTCTTTTCGGTGCAAATTGCTGCAATTTTGAAAGCAGCACTCTTTGCAATGGAGATGAATTGCAAATATTGTCGTATCTGGATATTTTCTAACAGCCATGCTGCTCTTAAGGCGATAATTTTTTTCATTATAGAGTAACTTTTCAGTCCATCGGTTTATACAAACATGAAATTTCATTCGTCGGAACATTCCGATCATGCTTCCCCGAAAGGCTAACTTATTCTCACCCAGAACTTTATACTATTATCTTATTTGAGGCTAAAACTCAGTCATTTCTTTCGTATGAAGAATTAAGAAAATCGAACGAAATCGAAAATTTGTTTTTTTCAACAGAGCCACTGAATTGCATCATACTTTAAGACCTCGATCAACTGTCATTCGGTCCACTATCGGAGGGGTAATTTTATCGAATTATATTTTCGACCATATTCTATTAATATGGCGAAATGAAGTTATGCTGGAAGAATAGAAAGTGGCCGCGTTATGCTTGTCATGTATGGATGCGAGATTTGGAACTTGACGGATGAGTACGAGAGATTATTAAATGTTGGTCCCGATTTTAATCTTTTAATTATTTTCTTTGGTGTTTCATTTTGAGAGGCACTGTTCTATTAATTATTCTAATAGCTTTTCTATTATTTTTTTAACCAAACGTTGCATTGGAAAGGATCAAACCATGCATTGGAAGCTCTGGCTGTTCATCAGCTCAAATACGATAATTTTGTCTGTTGATGTATCCATTCAGCAAAAATGAACTTCATCGCTCAAAACATTTTTTCGATAAAAAAACGAATCAATTTGGAGCTGTTCCAACGCCCATAAACTAAATCGATGACGCAAAGGAAGGACAACTGGCTTCAATTCTTGAACAAGCTATAGTTTGTATGCCTTCCAACCAAGATATCTCTTCAAAATATACCACGATGTGCCATATGAGAGACACAGAGCTTGAGAACGTCGGCGAATTTATTGATTGCGATTTTCACGTACACTTTTAGCTACAGCAGCAATATTCACATTGGATCGAAATGTTTGCTTTATTTTCAGCATATTCCACATGTGTTGTTCCGTTTAGACTTGTCTGCGTAGGCGATTTTGTAAGCTTTATCTTTGGTTTTAATACTTTAATAATAATTAAGCCTGGAATAATAAACCCTCGGGATTCAACGTTGATTCAAACCCTTCTCTTCAACGCTGGATAGAAATCATTCCGAAAATACCGGAGTGGTACTCAATGGCTTACTCAATGTTTATGTGTATAGTTCTGTGATGTAATTCCTTCTTCAAATATAAAAATATTTTCACTTACGCAGGTAATAAGAGAAACTTTCTTGATAAGATGACCGCTTGTGATAGCTATATCAAAGTATCATACAGGCAATGTCTTAAATAAGTATGAAAATAATTACTCCTATGGCGGAATGGAGTGAATCAAATTTTGAATCACGTCATTGTTAATATCATCCCATGCAATTTGAATTTGTTGCTTCAGTTGTTGGATGGTTTCTGAATTACTTTGACGGACTTTATGCTTCGTAATAGCCCAAATATTTTCAATTGGGTTCATATCTGAGCTATAAGGGGGCGATTCCATTGTGTATATGGAATTATCAACCAAGTACTGTTTCATCTTCAAATAGAAATAAAATGTTATGTAAGTTGTATATTATTTTTTACCTGAAATTTATACAGAAGTTCTAAATAAAGAAAAAAAGAGCATAGTAACTTGTTTTGAACTGTGGGTTGGCGCGTTGTCTTGTTGAAAGATGAAGCTCTCAGTTTTACTAAGTATCTCCAAAACTGATGGTTTCAAATGCCTTTCCAGAATGTCCAGGTACACATTACCCCTGCTTCGACAAAGGCCAAGTGAGTAACACCAACATTAACAGCCCCAAACCATTACACCCTCAGTTTTATTAGGCACTTGTTGAATTTTTTTTTTTTTTTATATAATTTTTCTTTATTATTTCTTTTTAATTACAATCTAGTCTTAGACTAATAAGCAATTTTATTCAAACTAAAACTACTACATCCATCGTTCATCCATCGATGTACTCCTTATTACATGATATTTGTTATTTAATCGCGCTTTTGTTGTGCGCTAGATACATTTATTAAAATCGATTTTACTCTAACTCAAAAGGCTTTACTCTTTTTAGCCTTCTTAATAAATCCGTATTATCCAGTAGCAGGATAGCCTCTATGTTGACATGATGCAGCAGTCGTTGTTCGTGAGTTCTAGCAAATTTCATAATTTCAGTTTTGATGGGGTCTATGCCCAAATCTTTGTGTATGTCTATATTTCTGACAAACCATGGTGCATTCACGATGTTTCTTAACACCTTATTTTGGAACCGTTCGATAATATTTATGTTGGTCTGCTTAGTACAGCCCCACAGCTGTATACCGTAAGTCCAAACAGGCTTCAATATTTGCTTATATAGCAGAACCTTATTAGGGATTGATAGATGAGAATTTCTTCCCAGTAACCAATACATTTTATTGCATTTTAAACCCATCTCATTTCTTTACTTTTTTACATGAGTCTTCCAGCGAAGCTTAGCGTCTAATGTCATACCAAGATATTTAGCAGTGTTTGCATGCGGTATTTCTTGGTTGTTTAAATATACTGGTTTGTATACTAATCTCTTGTTCGTAAAATCGACGTGGACAGATTTAGTTTCATTTAATTTTATGCGCCATTTTTTTGTCCAGTTCAATACTTGATCTATGACGGCTTGCAATTTCTCTGTTGTATCTGAGTTGTTGTCACCTACTGCCATGATGGCTGTGTCATCGGCGAAAGTGGTAATCGTATTGTTGTGTGGGATTGGAACATCTCGGGTGTATAATAAATACAGAAGTGGCCCAAGTATACTTCCTTGTGGAACTCCTGCTTTTATTTCTTTTAACTCAGAGTATTCATCTTCTTGCTTAAGTCTAAAATATCTTTCTGTTATATATGATTCCAGTATTATGCTGTACTGTGTAGGTAGGATTAGTTTGAGCTTGTAGATTAAACCTTCGTGACAAACCTTGTCAAAGGCCTGTGCTACATCAAGGAATACTGCAGAACAAACTTTTCTCTCTTCTAATGTTTTCTCAATAATATTGGTTATTCTATGGACTTGGTCAATAGTTGAGTGCTCACTGCGAAAACCAAATTGGTGATTCGGAATTAGATTATTTCTTTCAATTATTAGTTTGAGTCTTTTTAAAAGTAACTTTTCAAAGAGCTTAGACATTATCGGCAGCTACGATATAGGCCTATATGATGTTATTAGATGTGTTGGTTTTCCTGGTTTAGGAATCATGATAACCTTAGCTACCTTCCAAAGTTTTGGCACATATTTTAATCTGAGTGAAGCATTTATAATATTAGTTAACTTCACCGTAGCTTTTCTCGGTAGCTGTTTTATTATTTCTCCGGTAATCAAATCAAACCCGGGTGCATTCTTTAAGTTTAAATTGTTTTTAATTTCGTTTGCTACTTCTTTGGACGATGTAGGTGTAACATCATCGTGTATTTGAATTATGTTTTCATCAAATGTTTCTCGCAATAGACATTCATGAGGTTGAAATATATTTTCAAGAAGGTTAGCAAACCCTTCAGCTTTTTCTTTGTTTTTCCTCTGTTTTTCGTATTGATATTATTGGCTTTTTCAGAGTTTTAGTTGCTTTCGAGAGTAAATATTCTGTATTACTGTCATTCGTCAATTTACTTAAGTAGAAATAAAGTAACTCATTTGTTAATTTCCGAATTTCTCTTGTTAATTGTTGAGTAAGATTATTTAGTCTTTTTTTTCTTGTGGAGCTCTTATTTGGTGTCACTTTTTTCTGGATTTGCGTTTATCCCTAAGGAGATCTCTAATTTCTATTGGATAGTTATTTCCTTTTAACCTTGATTTGATTTCTGTGGCCCAATTCTGGTAATTCCCCGGGAATAGGGAATTGGGAAACGATTTTATATGTAATTTGAGTTAAAATATTTTTTTTCTGGCATACTAAGGTGAAAAGCTAGTGTGATATTAGGAATAATTTTCCCTTCCAATTTTGCTATGCAAAATTTATTTCCAATTTATAAATATTTAGATCGAAATTTTCGTTTAGTATGGAAAAATTATTCCCAATTGATAAATATTTACATCGAACTTTTTTCGTCAGCAGGCCGGAAAAAATATATTTGAACAGAAATTACATATAAAATCTTTCCCCAATTCCCAATTCCCGGGGAATTACCAGAATTGGGCCACTGGAGTACTTTTCCATGCTGATTGCTGGATATCCGTAGTGAACTTTTCTACTTCTTTGTCCAGTTGGGCTATAGTTTTTAAAGGAACTTTCAAAAGTATTCTTTGTTCGAGGTGTACTTTGAAACTTTTCCAGTCCGTGTATTTGTTAGTTAATGCTGGATAATTCCCTTTTTGGATGATATACTCGCTTAGAGTTAAAACTATTGGAGAATGGTCTGAGCTCATATCTTGGCTCTCTTTGACTTTCATAAAATTATTAGAAATATTTTTGGTTATAAAAAAATCGATTAGGTCAGGTATTTTTCCTGGGTCAGTTGGCCAATATGTTGGTTTTCCTGTTGAAATGGATTCACATCCATTTTATTTAATAGCGATTAGTAATTCTTTTCCTTTAGTTGTTGTCAATCTAGAACCCCAGTGAGTATTCTTCGCATTGAAGTCACCACCTATGATGAACCTTTTCCCGAGCCGTTTGAAAAACTATGAATATTGTTTGTTTTTAATAGAATGTCTTGGTGGACAGTACAATCCTGCCACAACAATAGGAACGTTGTTAGTTTTTATATAAACCACTGTGGCCTGAATTTCTTCTTTTTCATACTTTGCTTCTTCAAAATGTTGGGTATTTGTTTTAATGATGCGCTTCCTTCTCTGGCTGAATTATCTGGATGAATAGTATGATAAACACAATAACCTTTAAATGTAATGAAGGATTGTTAGTAAAATGTGTTTCCGAAATAAGACACACATCTACATTCTCAATATCGAGGACTGCTTGTAGCTCGTGCTGATATCGGAGCAAACCATTAGCATTCCATGACATGATTTTCATTGTGCTGTTCATTTCTGTATTAATTTGGGTTAAGCTCCCAATGCTTTTTCTTCCAATTTTTGTAGCCTCTCATCAAATTTAGTTAATTTTATGAGAATATCTTGTAATGTTTGACTGATGTCAACATCTATCAATTTTTGCTGGGGTTTATTGACTGCGCTTCTGGTTGCTTCGGCATATGCAACACCTTCAGTTCTTAATTGGCGGCTTAAAGGTTGCCCGTTATTCTGTTCTGTCTGCTTCTCATACTGATTTGCCAGACCATATATTTGAGCTTTATTCATCCTTTGATTTTTAATTTTCTGCATTTCCCTTGCAACAATACATCCTCGATAATTAGCAGGATGACTTGTTGAATGCACACATTAATGAGGCGTTCCCCTGGTTTTCTACGCACAGTTAGTCGTCCATCTCCCAGATGCAATTTAAATTTGCTTTCGTCAGAGAACACTTCGTTATTTCACAACGCCCTGGTCCAAAAAAAAATGCTTTTTGGCCCACTGAAAATATCTTTATCACTGAAAATAGCGGCGTGCCCTGAGATTTGCGTTCAGTAACCTTCTCCGAACAGTTGAACTGGAAATTTCAATGCCTGTTGTTGCAGCAAGATCGTGCACTGTTGTGGGTTTTCGCGGTCTTCCAAACTCTTTAGATCGCTCTGTGTTCCCCGTAGTCTTATATTTTATTATAAGATCGGCAATTGATGATTTTCCACGTCCTATCATATCAACAATTTCACGCACGTTCCTAACGCGATAACTACAATTTTTTCTTGGTCGTTTAGTTTAAACATTTTAAGTACTTTATTCGCTTTTTTATACTAAAAGCCCTTTCTCCATATACATTACTTAAACGAATTATACTTTCAGAGTTTTAATGAATTACAAAATGCAATTTAAAAGTTGGAATCTAAAAAAGAGTAAATACACTAGGCAATATTTAACGTTTTTAAAGGAATTCGAACTGTCCGGATTTTTTTGCTCAGTACTGTATATTTAAAGCATTTGAAAGTGTAGGGAGAGACAAATGCGGTGGTTTTCTTAGTAATGCTGGGGATTAAAAGTTGGTTGGCATTATAAGTTATGAAGGCTCTCGAGCTTTTAACTATACTCGTAATATAACGCAAATATAAATTTTCATTTGTCATATATTGGGCTGACTCAACATAGACTCAGACCTCTTCTCCCTCCCCAACTTTACATATCTGCGTATATACGGTAGAATTCAAAATCGTAGTATCCTTATAGTTGGTATAAATTATCTTAATCTGATAATAGATAAAATAGTTATAATTAAAAAGCTGTTTCAATCTGAAACAATAGAAGAAAGATTAACAGAAGTGAGTATTTTATAAAAACAATATTATTAATTATAAAGAATGCAACACCGTTATATTCATTGTACTATATGTAAGTATACACCACATAGTAATTATTTTGTATATATGACTGTACAGTTTAGAAAGTATATGTCTTATTAAGTCCATTTCCAAAAATATATTTATAATAATATTTTTATTTCGGTTCTTTGTATTAAGATTTTCAAGCTTAACTGAACCGTTATTAAAAGTTTCCCTACATTGTATATACACTTTCACAGCATAGTAATTATAATAATCATATAATGACCTGTGGAATACATTAAATTACCTATTTTAATTATTAATCGAATGTACAAAATAAAATCAATAATTTATTAAACACACACTTACATAAATATGTACTCGAAAATCTATTAATTTATAAAAATAAAAAATACAAATAGAAAAAAATATAATTAATGAAAATGGGCTACATCATCATGACGAACAGTAGTATACATTTTGTAAAGAAAACGCAACGTGGAAATGGCCATGTTTTACATCCAATCAAATTTTCCAAAATAATTGTAACTACGAGTTCAATCTAGTTTATTTAAGAACGAATATCTTATGAATTAATTTTAATTCACTCAAATTATTTTAACCGTTTACATTATTTTAATTATAGTTTTATATTTTCTTTTATTTAATAATAATTTAGAAACATCTAATTTAATTTGTTATTCGGAATAATTCTATAATTGAATAATCTTAATGCATAAAAAACTTTGATCCATAATTTTCAATAGTCGAGTGGTTTATACGTAGTGGCAATCACAGTGGAAGCTGGTTCCCAACCCATCGAAGACAATGCAATATTTGTATGTTTATTACGGAGAGCGAGAGATATTATCTTGATCAGATGAGGAAATTGATAACTCTGTGCAACGAGTAAATCGACATCAGGAGAATACAGCAAATTAATAAAAACCAGTTGGAAACACTACTCAGTCATAAACGGACATATCTCGAATCATACCATACTGAAATTTATACACAACTACATTGACAGTTGCGAGTAGAATGGAAAGATCGAGAATTCCACTGACTTGTATAAAAGCAGTGCTACAATTCGCCGTATCGGGCAACGTTTATTTTAACCAGCGAAATGTTTAAGTGTTTAAGTAGAAAAACTGTCATAGCCTCATGAACATAGCTATGACCATCTGTTGTAGTGCAGAACTCATGGACCAACCCATCTTCCATATCAGCACTATAGGCTGGCATGGAGCTATGCATTGTGCAGATGGTTCTACGTAGGTTAGGTTAGGTTAGGTTGAGTGGCTGCTACAGCACACTTAGACCGGAAACGGTCCGTTGTGATACCACAGGATCTTACTCCCCTTTTACCCCTATGAGAACCAGTTAGAGCTGCTTACGTAGCGTAATAAGTCTCGCACATTACAGTTCTCGAGATCGGAAAGGCAGTCCATTAAAAACATACCCAGATATTCATGTCTTTTGTGTGCCAAAGCCGGGCATGAGCATAGGAGGTGGACTAACGTCTCTTCCTCCTCCTCGTCCCTACAGCTTCTGCAAAAGTCATTTACTTCCAGACCCAGCCTTCTCGCATGTTCTCCAAGAAGGCAGTGTCCTGTGAGTATCCCCACGATCGTTTTAAGTTCACGTCTTCGCAGGGAGATAAGTGCCTTTGAGCGTTTCAAGTTCAGCTTTGGCCAGACTTGTCTTGCCACTCTACATGAGAGGGTGTTCGTCCACCTATTGTTCGCAGAGGCTTCCGCCTCTTTTTTAAGCACAGTCCTTAGTGCGTTAATGGGTCTCCCCAACTTCGCCCTTTCCGGTAGCAGTTGGAGAGTTGTACCGTGCCTCGCTAGTTCGTCCGCCCTGCAGTTTCCCATAACGTCTGAGTGGCCGGGGACCCAGACTACCTGGATGTTGAAATGCTCACTCATCTCATTAAGAGACGAGCGGCAACCCAACGCCACTCTAGACGTTAGAGAAACAGAACCCAGCGACTTAATTGCCGCCTGACTGTCCACATAAATTGCGATATCAGTCGACGATACCACATTATGTTTCAACCAGTTCAGGACCTCTTCAATCGCTATCACTTCTGCCTGGTACACACTGCAGTGATCAGGGAGGCGAACTGCTATATCTACCTCTAGTTTATCACAGAAGACTCCAGCTCCTACTTTATCGTCTAGCTTGGAGCCATCCGTAAAGAACTGCAATGCTCCCGTTTCAGCTGCCAACCCGCTCCCAGGATTCCCTCGAAGAGCAGGTGGTTTTGAACCTTTTCTCGAAGCACAGAGTCGGTGTAACATAGTCAATATTCGCCAGTTCTTTCCTCAGCGATCTGACTATCGTCGAGTGTCCTATTTGAAGACATTTCCACTGAGATATGGCTGATAGTCGAGTGGCCGTAATCGCCGTCATCTGCTTACCATAAATGTCCACGGGGAGAAGGTGAAACAAGACCTCTAAGGCACTTGTAGGTGTTGTCCTCAGTGCCCCGCTTATAAGCATGCAGGCCGTTCTTTGCACCTTCTCAATCCTTTTCCTGTATGTTATTTTATCAAGAGCTGGCCACCACACGCTCACCCCATACATAAGTACAGGTCTTACTACGGAAGTGTATAGCCAGTGTACCAGCTCCGGCGTCAGGCCCCATCTCTTTCCGATGGCGTTCCTACACGAGTACAAAGCTATATTGGCCTTGTTTACTCTTTCCAGAATGTTGGGCTTCCAGCTTAGCTTACTGTCCAAGATTACGCCTAGAAATCTTGCCTTGTCCGTAAAAGCTAGTCTGTTACCATTTAGGAGAGGTGGATCTACTACAGGGATTTTATATTTCCTCGTAAATAGTACCAATTCAGTTTTAGACGCGCTAATTTGGTGGCCCACCTCGTTATAATTAGGAGGGCATTTTGGATTACCTCCGCCACTGTGCTTATGTATTTCCCAGAGACAGCTATCGCTTCATCATCTGCATAAGCAATCACTCCGATCCCTTCTCTCTCCAGCTTTAATAGCAGCTCATTGATTGCTTTGTTCCAGAGCAGAGGAGACAGAACACCTCCCTGTGGGGTTCCCCTAGTCACCCGTCTCCTGCATCCTGCATCCAAGCATATGATTGATTAACCTACTTATAGGGTAATCCACACCTAGTAGCGACAATCCCTCCAGAATTGCCTCCTTCCTTACATTGTTAAAGGCGCCTTCAATGTCAAGAAACGCCACCATACACAACTCTTGCGAGAATAATGATTTCTCAATTGTACTTAACAGGGCATGCAGAGCTGTGTCCACAGACTTCCCTTTACAGTAAGCGTGCTGAGTCTGAGCCCAGTCACTAGGTCTAATTTTTGAGCGTATGTAGATATCTATCAGCCTTTCCAAGGTTTTCAATAGAAAGGATGATAGAGTTATTGGTCTTAAGTCTTTAGGGTAGCCCTGCGAGCATTTACCCGCTTTCGGAATAAAAATCACTCTGACCTCCATCCACTCCCGCGGAGTACAGACAAGTTTTAAACACCCTTTGAAGATTACCTCCAACCAGGGGAGCATAACCCTCGAGTTTTTCTGAAGCTCCGCGGGAATAATACGGTCAGGGCCCGCCGATTTATAGGGTTTGAACCCTTCAATTGGCCATAGGATCCGTTCTTTGGTTACGATATCTTCTATGCGCATTACGTTTACTTCTTGATGAGTACCAGTCCCTGTCGAGTCATCGAAGCTTCCCGGAAAGTGGGTTTCGATGAGAAGTTCCAAGGATTCCTTACTAGAAGCAGTCCAGGATCCATCTGGTTTAATTAAATAACTGGGACTGGTAGGATTGGTAGACAAAATCTTCCTAAGACGAGAGGTCTCGGAGACTTCTTCTATTTTGTCACAGAAGAGTCTCCATGATTTCCTCTGTGCCTTCCTTAATTCTTTTTTGTATATCTTGAGGTCCTCCTTGTAGGAGTCCCAGTCCTGAGCCTCTCTCGTAGTTTTGGCTCTATTAAATGCTTTCCTACACGCCTTCCGGTAGGTCCCCAGTTCCTCGGACCACCATGCCGGTTTTTGCTTGCCCCTGGGTTTAACTATTGGGCAAGCAGCGTTGAAGGACCGATTGCAGGCAATTGTGAAAGTTTCCACTATGCTGTTCAGTTCCTTCACTGTCGCTGGTGGTTCAGGGGTCTCTGGTAATAGTAGTCCTATAAGGGTTTCCCCGTACTTGCTCCAGTTTGTCTTTCTGGGATTCCTGAAAGGTTTCCGGGTGGCAGGGGAAACGTTAAGACTAAATGTTATGTAACGATGGTCAGAGAAGGAGTGTTCCTTCGCCACTCTCCATTCCCTGACCAAAGGGTACAGGTTTTTTGAGGCGAAGGTTACGTCCAGAACCTCCTGCCGATTTTTAGTAATAAAAGTGGGTTCTTGCCCAATATTACACACCATGAGGTTGTTGTTTAAAATGTAATCAAAAAGTAACTCACCTCTCTCGTTGATATCAGTGCTTCCCCAGATTGCGTGGTGCGCATTTACATCACCTCCAAGGAGCACCCCAATCTTCTTCCTGTACGATTCGAGGACCAGGTCCCCCAGGTTATCCGGCGGAACCTGTTTGTCCCGGTCCAAATAGGCTGAGACCAGCCAAAAAATACTGCCACCAACCTCTAGGCTGACCGCAGTTACGTCACCATTGCTGTATTGAGGAAGAAGGAACATATTTAAATTATTTTTTCCAAGAATGCAGGATCTGATATTCCCCGAATTTCTTGAGTATACTAAGTTATACCCCTTCATTTTAAGGCCACAGATACTGTTGGTGTTTATCCAAGGTTCTTGAATAAGGACCACGTCCTCTTCTGATCTAGTCAGTCTGAGGAGTAAGGCGGCCGACGCCGCCTTTGAATGGTGTAGGTTAATTTGTATTAAATTTAGCATAAATTTACCAAGTTCAGCCTACTTACCTGTTTACTCCCCGCTACCGCAGGCTAGTTTCCTTTGTTTCCATTGGAGTCGCCGGTGTCTCCCGTCTCGCCCCCCATGGAACTTGTTTCCCCGACGTTTGCAGTCCTTCCGTCCCTTGGGTCCGACAGGTTTTCTTCGTCTGACGCCAGGGACAGTCGGCTGCCCATCTCCTCTCCAAGTGCGGTCACCTCGGAGAGCTCCATCGGTTGGGCTGTCTCTCCTCCAAGTGCAACTGCATCAGTTGTGGACGGGCTGCCTTCCTCTCGTGTTTCAGCCTCGTCTTTTTTGTATACTTTGAGAGTAATCGACCCGAAACCGAAGTCGATTACTCCCTTAGTCGCGGCAAGCGGCGCCAGGGACTCCGTGTTGATTATCATAGTTGATAATCTGGAGCCCCCCTTTGCATCCTCTTGCCTCACGATCTTCCAGTTTCCTGTTGGAAGATCGGGGTTGCTGATTCTGATTATCTCAAGAATCTCTTCTGGGCTAGCTGGTTCGGTTGGCAGCCAGACGCGTGCTCTTGGCCTGCTAGGAATCTCTTCCCTGCCTACAGCCGCCAGCTTCGCGCCTTGCCACACCTCTCCCACCTCCGCTACAGCCTTTTTATAAAGCTCCACTGATCTGACATCAGAGCACGCTATAAGTTTAACGCGCCCTTGATGCCAGCCCGCATCTCTGCAGGATGGAGGGGGTCCTGGATTTTCTCTCAGGATCCTTAGGAAAACGGAGTTTAGTGCATTGTACACCAAACTCCATTTTCCCATGGTGATGCTCCCATCTTCATGACTCCTGTCAATGACGGCTAGCACCAACAAACGGTCCTTCACAATATCCCTGAAGGATTTTGGTCTAGCCTTGTTAGGAGGCAAAACCTTGTGAGGAGTTTCCTTCTCCGCCTGCATTTTGGGCCGTTTTGTGTCCACGAACTCCAACTCATCCTGGGACCGCTGTCTTTTTGACACATGGTCCCTCTCTGAGTTTTTGACCGTTTTCTTGACCCATCTCACGGATTGCTTTTGTTCAGCCGTAAGCTGCCCCTCAGGGGTTGCAGCCCATCTGTTCAAAACTCTTAACGCCGCGCGTCTATCCCTATAGCGCTGCTTCGATTGGTTGACGTTAGTCGAACCTCCCTCAGCAGCCCTTAACTTACCCTGAGTTCCGCTCGTCCCTGGCTTAAAAGCCTTGAACTTGCTTCCCCCTGGTGTCTTTGAGGGAGCCCCACCTTTACGGTTTGAGCTCTCACTTTTTGTTTCCGGCCTTTGGAGAGTGCCGGTCTCGGTTTTTTCCGGCCTTTGGAGAGTGCCGGTCTCGGTTTTGTTTTTATTGGATTCCATGTTGTTCCCACGAGTGTCGGAGAAATATATGGTCCACCTGCGCAGAGATCCGCTTACGCAGGTAAGGCTACTTACAACTGGAGGTCGCCAGGTATCCAGAGGGCTCCGTTTGCGACTGGGCTTTGTTAAATGGGCCCCCAGCCTGGTAGTTTGTTGGCACGGGTCGCGTAACACCATAAACCAGCCCATCTGTTCTACGTAAATCGAAGTAATATCCACACGTCCTCGATTTGGCTGTAATGGCGTAAGATAGGACGCAAATTATCGAACCGCGAAACAGTTGGGAGTGCCTTGAGGAAAGATAAAAACCAAAAATCGTATTACCAACCAAAAGTCTGATTTTAGAGAACACCACAAGACAGAAGTGTCCATATAGCATCATAGATGGATTTAGAACAAGCATTTGATCGAGTTTGACATTTAAGATTGAAGTTCAAGCACAAACAGGACTTTCCAAGCCATAAGTGGGAAAATTGGAAATTCTTCATATCTGATTAAAATTTCCATCTAAAATATGAAGAAGAGTACTCGCAAATAAAGAAAATTTCATCAGAAGAACTACAAGGTAGCGTAGTTGGCCCCATCTTAAACCTTCTACATACTCGAGAGAAAAAATATAAACGATAGAACAAACCATAGCAACTTATGCTGAGATTCTATGTTTTTGTCAGTAGTAAATAAACTGCGAAAGTCGACTTATTCAGTCAGTACTTTTTTTTATATATATTTTATTACTATGCAATCTGTTTTGGGGCTCAAGGCATTCGTAACTCTTTCGCGGTTCGCTTATTTACGTCGTTACCTTACGCTTTGCAGCCAAATCGAGGACGTACGGCTATAGGTCCGATTTACCTAATCATCTGCACATTGCATAGCTCCATGCCAGCCTATAGTACTGACATGGAAGATGGGTCGGTTCATGGATTCTGCACTCCAACAGAGGGTCATAGTTGTGTTCAGTTACACCACTAGTCAGTATTTGAATGAAAAAATTAAAGAGTAATCCTCAACAAAATTTAACCTTTTGTGAACATAACTAACAAGATCCCAAACTAAAATAAAACATACCTTTAGCATAGTTATGACGCTAGATGTCGAGTTGAGAAAGAATATCTCAAAGAGTAAAACGGAAGAGCTGAACATTCGAAAAATGTATAAGCTCTGAATTATCTATTACAATAAATTGCTTTTATACCGACTAATATTAAAACATTTATAGACCTACGGTATACAGCCCTGAGGATATACAAAGCAAACGAACATCTAGTAGATGCATGCGTTCTAAACCAAAGTATTTCGAAACTTCATAGTGCACTAGAAACATATATTTCGAGCGAGATTTAAAGATGAAATACATCGGTGATCGTATCATACTCACAATCATTATTCTAGCCTCCGACAGGACCAATCCAATAGATCTATTGAATTTAATTTATAAAGTTGTTTTATAGAAAATATTTATTAATGTCTGAGACTAGCCATACCAAAAACTACTTCTTTCCTGTTTACTCAAACCATCCCGAGCTTTTGATGAAACACTAATTAACCTACCACCACCCTCATTGATAGCCGTCAAAAACATTATGTACATAGTCTATGTTGTCGTTAATTTTATTCTGACACAAGACAACGACAGAGGCAAAGCAAATACCGTACTGTTCCTTTCTCTTCCATTTCGATGGCGGAGACTCCAAATCTGTTCGCATGCGTACCTGTGAAACAGCGTATCTCGTAGAAATCCCTACAACCGCATTTATCTAATATCGACGAAGGAAAATCAGCTGTCTAGATCTGGACTGATCCGGTTTTGGCCAGATCCCTCTAGTTATAGCACTAGAGGGTTGTTGTTGCTTTAATTCATTGATGTATATACTCGAGTCCTAGTTTCCTCCTAAATTTAAAACTTTAATACCAACGGCGGTGCCAACGACGAATGTATTTTGTACTAACTGCTAACTTTTGTATAGATGAGAGATAATTCTTGGCTACCTTCGACTTAAAAAAGTG
Source organism: Tipula lateralis (assembly GCA_963932295.1). Taxonomy (NCBI): domain Eukaryota; kingdom Metazoa; phylum Arthropoda; class Insecta; order Diptera; family Tipulidae; genus Tipula; species Tipula lateralis. Next base: position 126,115,536 of record OZ010737.1, read on the forward strand.
TGATAAAAGCGTTTTAATAGAAAGACTACCTTGAAACCCTCACTGACAATCCTATCCCAATCGTCTGCATGTTTCATGACTGCATCATTAACTAATCCTCCGCTCGCGGCATATCAGTCTGATATTTTACCGTAAAGATGTAGACGCAATAGTATAGTCGAGTTTAGGAGAATAGATGTGTGTTATGTTACTACAGGTTCTTAATCAAATAACCTTGGGCCTAATGGCTGTGCTTGCTAGATTTGTTTACCAAAATAGTTAAGGGGAGCCAAATGAAGAATAACCGCAAAAGCAACGTTCGGATACACTACAACCTTAAGGTACAGAGAAGGCAGAAAAGACTCATGGGGCATTTCTCTACTAACAAACTGCTGAAGAAAGAATTACCCAGATGAACTGTTATGATACATTTGAGCATTCAATCCATCAACTCCAAAGTGATCTCTCCAACCCTCGATTGACACTCTAAAGTAAGCTTACATTTTTGTTTCCAAATTTACGCAATGAAAATCAACAGATCCACCACATTTGTCAAATGTTCCTCCAAGGTTCTGTTGAACCTCGTTGTGACTGCAAGTTCATAGGAGTTATCCGGTTGTTCCTAATGTCGAGCGCCCAGCACGATAAGCTGCAATTCAATGGTTCTTTCTTGATCCAAGTGCAGTACCAATGTCCCTATTTATCAGCTAACCTTCTCATTTACAAAGGTTCTCGCCACTACCACTACTTTTGAAATTGGTAGTGCCCAAGCTTTGTAGCTTACTCCATTATCAACGTGACGTATATGTTGTTCCGATTATCTCCGATAATGTTTGTGTAGTATAAATAGGTATCCTTTTCATTTGTGATCCCAGTATTTGATCCGATATCCCACTCAATTTAACATTTGCCTAACTTTGGCTAATGTCTTATCAACTTCATGATAACCTTCTGAACTTCAATCATTTGATCTGGTCCTCGGCAACAACTATTGCTCCATCTCCATCTTTCCGTCAATGGACTCTCATTTCCTCTTCAGGATACTGTTATGTATAACAACTGAGTCTATTAGAACTTATCCTTCTTAATTAGCGGTGCTATTTTCTTTCAAGCTAGTCTTTGATCTTTCTCCTTCCAGCTTATAACCGGAACCATATCTGGATCTTTTCGTTTCTCGTGTCTTTTGTCTTAATGGTGCCATCCTTCGGAGACTGTTTAAGTGTAATCCTTCGCACCTTTCATTTACCATTCCCCTTTTTTACCTTGCAGCACGATTGGAAAATTATAGAAATTAGAAATTTGATCTAAATACTTATTTAGAGGAGGAGCCCGCCTGCTCCAACCATCGTTATTGAACCTCTAGCCCTAACGTTTCCCTTGCCACCCGGCAAGCATTTAGGAACTTTAGAAGGACAAACCGAAGCAAGTATGAGAACACGCTTAAAGAACTATTAACGCCGGGAACTCTGAGACGCCAGCGACAATGGAGGAACTGAGTTGCATAGTGGACTCAATCACTAGTACCCGCAAACGGCCCTTCAACGCTGTTTGCCCATTAGTTAAGCCAAGAGGCAAGCAAAAATCGGCATGGTAGTCCAAGGAACTGGGACCTACCGGAAGGCGTCTAGGATAGTATTTAATGGAGCCAAAAGTACGAGAGAGACTCAAGGCTGGTACCTCATAAGAAGGACCTCAAAGAATACAAAATAGAAATGAGAAAGGCACAAAGGAGGTCATGGAGACTCTTCTGCTATAAAATGGAAGAAGTCTCCAAGACCTCTCATCTTTGGAAGATACTGTCTACTTATCCTTCCAGTCCCAGTTATTTAATTGAACCCGATGGATCCTGGACTGTTTCTAATGAGGAATCTTTGAAATTTTTCATTTAAACCCACATTCCAGCAAGCTCCGACAACTCGACAGAGACTAGCACTCATCGAGAACCACACTCACTGCCGGATATCGTAACCAAAAAACGGATCCTATAGGCACTTGAAGGTTTCAAACCTTATAAATCGGCTGGTCCTGACCGAATTATTCCCGCGGAGATTCAGAACAACTCGAAGAAGGTCTGTATTCCGCGAGGTTGAGCAGAGGTCAGAGTGATCTTTATTCCAAAAAGCGGGTAAATGCTCACATGGCTACCCAAAGGACTTAAGACCCATAATTCTATCCTTTTTACTGAAAACCTTGGCAAAGCTGTTGGATATCTATATACGTTCAAAAATAAATATACGTTAAAAAATAAACTGGGCCCAGAATCAGCAAGGCTACTGTAGGGGAAATCTGTGGACACAGCTCTGCATGCCCTGGTAAATACAAGTGAGAGTCAATATTCTCGCAAGAATTTGTATGGTGGCGTTTTTTGACAATGAGGGCGCCTTTAACAATGTAAAGACGGAGGCAATTCTGGAGAGATTGTCACTACTAGAGATGGAGTACCGTATAAATGGGTTAATCAATCACACGCTTGGATGCAGGATGGTTAACTCGGAGGGGGGGAAATCAAATATCAGGAGGTGACTAAGAGAACCCCGCAGGGAGGTGTCTTGTCTCCTCTCCTCTGGAACATAGCAATCAATGGGTCGCTGTTAGAGCTGAAGAGAGAGGGGATCGGAGTGAATGCTTGTGCAGAGACGTAGCTATAGCTGTCTCTGGGAAATATTTAAGCGCGGTGAAGGAGGTAATCTAAAATGCCCTCGTAATCATTACGAGTTGGGCCATCAGATGTGGACTGGCAATAAGCTCGTCCAATTAGCTTTTACTGACAAAGCAAGATTTCTAGGCGTAATCTAAGTTGGAAGCCCAATATTGCGGAAAGGCTGCTATAGCCATATACTCGTGTAGAAATGCCATCGGAAAGAGATAGGGCCTGAAGTCGGAGATGGTACACTGGCTATTCACTTTCATAGTAAGACCTGTCCGTTTTTTAAAGTGAGCGTGTGGTGGTCCGCTCTTGATAAAGTAACGTACAAAAAGTGGATTTAGAAGGTGCAAAGAACGGCCTGCATGCTTATAAGCGAGGCGCTAAAGACAACACCTACACGTGCCTTGGAGGTCATGTTTGACCTTCTCCCCGTCGATATTTATGGTAACCAGATGGCGATGAATACGGCCATTCTCAGTGGAAATGTCTTAAGACAGAACACTCATCGATAATTAGATGGTTAAGGTAGGAACTTGCGAATCTAGACTACATTACACCGACTTTGAAAAGGTTCTTTCAAAGGAACTTTCTGTCACTCAAGAGAAACGGAAGCACCACAGTTCGTCACAGGTGGTTTCACGCTACACGGTAAGGTAGCAGCTGGAGTCTTCTGTGATAAATTGAAAGTAAATACATCAGTTCATCTCCCTGATCACTGCAGCGTGTACCGGGCAGAGGTGATAGCGATTGGGGAGGCCCTGAATTGTTTGAAACATAATGTGGTATCCTCGATTGATATCGCAATTTATGTGGACAGTCAGGCGGCAATCAAGTCACTGGACTCTGTTTCTCTAACGTCTAAAGTGGCATTAAGTTGCCACTTGCCTCTGAATGAGATGAGTGAGCATTTCAACATTCAGATAGTCTGAGTCCTCGACTACCCAGACACCATGGGGAAGTGCAGGGTGGACGAACTAACGAGACATGGTACAACTTGGAGAACATGCGAGGAGACTAGGACTAGAAGCAAACATTTTTGGTAGAAGCTATGTATGGACGAGGAGCAAGAAAAGACAGTAGCCAAACTCCTATACTCATGCCCGGCTTTGACACACAAAAGACATAAATATTTGGGTAAGTTCTTAATGGACTGCCTCTCTGATCTCGAAAACAGTTTGATGCGAGATTTATCATACTATATAAGTAGCTCAAATTGGTTCTCAGAAAGGTAATAGCGAAGTAAGATCCTGTGATATCACAACGGACCTTCACCGGTCTAAGTGTACGGTATCTGTCACTTACACTAACCTTACCTAACCTAATACTTATTTTGCCAAAATACACGGTTTCCTTTAGTATGATTAAAAGGTCCAGTGATATGATGAAGGTAGTATTGCCTAATGAAATTTGATGGTTAATTTTAGCCAAAGGATTAACGTGCTCATTTGGAATTAATTCAAAATTTTAGAAAAAAATCTTGAAAGACTCTAAATATGTACACTCAGATAGTCAAATATCGATTTGAGGTCGAATCTCCAATCAAACCATTCTATTTTTATTATCTTATTTTTTTATTCTCTAAATTAAAATATGATGAATGAGTTTTGATATTTCAATTAAGAACCGAGACCGAAACCACACAATAAAGAATCCAACAAAAACATATTTTTCGATTTCATTTTATTTTTTGTATTATAAATTATTAAGATGTTGACGATCTGATAATGATGATGATGAAGATATTAGAAGAATGATGGTGATGATGAAAGGTTTTAATCAAAAATTAGATAGATAATGGTTTTAGACCGCTCGGAAATTATTTTATCAATCCTAAAATCTAAGATGAGTTTCTCGGTATTTGAGTCTGCGGCTTCCAGAGTGAAAGGATGTTGTACTCGATGCATAATTTTATCGGCCATTGTTTAAAATCAATTTGTTAACAAATGCAATAATCACAAATTAATTATATACTTTTTAATTATAAAAACAAATAAAGCAAAATTTAGCCGCGCGCGCACACCAAAAACACCGCGCAGTCATAAATTAAATCGAAAATTATTATTAATTTTAAACAAGCTTAGTCAGAGAATAAATTATATATAATAAATTAATTTTCTACGAATTTATTTATTTTAATTAAAAAAAATCTCTACAATATCAGAAACACATGTTGCGAATCAAATTAATATTTATAAAATATTAAAAATGAATTTAATTTATCTTTTTTGTTTTTATTTTTGTGTTTATTAACGAAATAGTAAAAAATTATAATAAGATTCTATTGTGTGTGTGTGTTATTTGTTGTTGTTCTTGTAGAAGCTCTGATAAATTAACATATGTCAGAGTGATAAATTAAGCTATAGCTAGAATTTAATTAGTGTTTTTGCAGAAGGGCAGCACCGATCGTACGGAATGTTGGATTATATACAGTGTTGGGTGTAAGCCATATATAGGGTGTCCCAATAACCAGATTTAACATATCGGTTATTGTGGCTCTGGCAACCCTAATGTCAGTCTTTTTTTGACAGAAACTCAGTATATTATTTTTAGTTGACTGAGTTTTAAAACAGTAAAAATTACATTATAGTTTGAATATTGAATTAGAATGCATTGCTAAGACAAAATTGTCTCTCTGTCGTTCGTTTTCATTCCTACGATTACTCACTCATTATCCTCATAATGAGTGAGTAATCGTAGGATTGATATTTCCCTGCAGATAAATGTTTAAATTTAACTTTACTATCATAGTTGCGACTGACAAAAAGCTAGACAGATTAGTAGATGTCAGCCGGAAAACAGTTAGTTGTAGTCAAAGTTTTGTAAAGGGTGGTTAAATTTGAAGGGCCGACGTTGAATTTGAACCTCACCTAAAAGTCAAGTTTTTTTCAGCATTTAATTTGAAATTTCTCAATTTCAGACTAACTCAATTTGAACCATGGAAAGATACACAATCGAGCAACGCCTTAAAGTTATTCAGGGAATGGTAAGTCATTATGAAAATGGGCGTTCAAATCAAAATGCATATCGTGCACTTCGTGATTTTTCGATCAATTTAATCGTCCAAATTTGCGTAAAATCGGAAAAATCGTGCAAAAATTTGAGCAAACCGCGGGTCTGTAAGAGATTTTAAACACCAGTGCATGCTCGTACAGCTCGTTCTGCAAAAATTTTGCTGCCGTTCGCGATAGTGTGGCTGAAGAGCCGTCGTTGTCTTGCCCAACAATTGCACCTCTCACGCTCGTCGTTGATGAACATTATGCATAAAAACTTGCATTTACACGCTTAGAAGGTACAATTGACTCAAGAACTAAAGCCTCTTGACCATTCCAAACGACGTCAATGGTCAGAAGGGTGGCAAGAAGTGGCAATATTGTCGAAAAAACCAATGCACCCACTAATAGTGACTGTCTGGTGCGATTTATGGGCTGGCGGCATCATGGGGCCGTATTTTTTCTGAGGCCGGTCAGGCAGTTACTGTGAATGGTGTTCGCTATCGTGATATGATAAACTTTTTTGGAAGATATGGATGAGAACGATATGTGGTTGTAACAGGATGGTGCCACTTGCCACACAGCTAACGAAACAATGGCTCTTTTATTTTAGAGCTAAAGAATGAGATAATTCGGCACATTAACGGCATAGAACCTTTATTATGCCTAAGCCTTATGGAAAGTTTAGACCATCGGGTGAAAGTGTGCCGCCGAGGTCGCCGCGGCCATTTGACCAATATTTTACTCCATACATAATTGAACCGTACCATATTATCATAATAAAAAGAATTGACAGTATAAAATTTCCTAAACAATTTGTGTTTTATTCAAAATCAACATCGGTCGTTAAAATTTAACCACCTGAAGAAAGCGTGTAGCTTGCTATAAATTTGAATGTAATTGTAAATCTTAGTTATTCCTTATATATTGTAATCCACTAGGCCAATTTCGATCTGATGATGATGACGTCATTGAATGACCGTGTCATCGAAAAGATCAAATCCATCTCATCAGGCATATGCTACCGGACTGACTTGATGTTCATACTGTGTGATTCGTATATATGTGTTTAGTTGTGATGCGACAGTACTAGTGAATTACAAGAACTCAACTCGAAATATATTTTATTAATTAATTGTGGCGTGAGATAATTTAATTATATTTGTTGGAGTTGCTCTAGAACGCCACACACCCTTTATAATCGATTGTTTTCCGAACCAAAGATAGTGATGAATGCAAAGATATTGTAGAAGAAGATATTCAATTTACAGATGGTCTTATCATTCATCCAACAACAAAATTTACCGGGGCTTATCGATAAACCGGTAATTCCGATAAAAAAGTATCGAAAACCGGTAATGTAAAACCTCCATAATTTTGGATTCCGTAGACACTACCCAACGGAATCAAGAAGTTTGTTCATAATGTGCGTGATACGGACTACCTAGTCGACAGTCCAACGCGTACCCATGCTCTTCGAGTCGTCGTGTTCGTTCGTGCAGCTGAAAATGAACATCATCCGATCTTCCATGCAACGATTACAGATCTTGGTTTGTTTCCCTTTACAGTTCAATTGATCCAGCAATTAACCCTGTTATCATCCGCTTCGATATTGATTCGCTGTGTGGGCCTGACTTGAATGAGGATTTTGTTTAAAATTGGGCGCATTTCTATCTCAGTGAGTTCGTAAACAAACAAAATTTGTTGCATTTGAGGATCGGAAAATCCATAAAGATATGTCGTATTTCTTCGAAGATGAGGGCAGTGCGACCGTTACTCGTCAACGGAATCCACTACCGCCACATGTAAACATCTTTATTGATTTGGACGACCTTTGTCTCCAGCAAAATGGTGCGCCACACATCGGACGTTACAGTAGTGAACCAGCATCAAAAATTCGATGGTCACATTACTACTTGAAATGGAGACGTGAATTGGCTGGCAAGGAGCTGTGATTTGACACCTTTGGATTTTTATTTGTGGGGTGCAGTGATGGACAAGTGTTATAAGGACAATCTACATACAATTGAGCATTTTAAAACCATTATTGAAGCAGCCGTTGGCGAAAAATATTCGTACACAATCGAAATTGTGCTCAGAAATTGGACCGACCGAATGAAGTACGACAATGAAAGTCTTGGCTTTCATTTAAATGAAATCATTTTCCATAAATAACCGTTTTTGATTTAATTTTTAAATTTGAACATCTTACTGGGACACCCTATACAGTCACATGTTGTTGAGTCATGTAGAACTATTGCGAATACGTGGGATCCACAAACGACGACGCCACATTATAAATTGATTAATTAATAATTTTGTAATTTTTCGGTCGAAGGATGTTCTCTTAAAACAAAATTATATCCAGCTTATAACAATGAAATCAAATATGTTGGATCGCATAACATATACGAAATTAAATATAACAAATAATACATCATTATTATGATGATGTTGTTAAATCTGAGAAACAAACCCTTACATATCTTCTTGTATAGATGCCTATAAATAACAACACTGTATATTATGTTATATATAACACTGTTATAAGAAAACACACCAACAACAGAACAGAACGCAATACATAATAAGAATTATATAAGACGAAGAAGAAAAAAATGGAACAGCGGGATACCTTAGGTGTGAAGCCATGCTGTGTTAAAGTTAATAGGCCGAAAAAATATACTTTGACTTGGTACCGCGGCTTATACGAGTTACAAACACTAAATGTGTATTAAATTTGATTCATTTTTCTTATTTTTTTTTTTAATTTCGGATAACTTTATTAATATTTATCATGTTTTCATTTATTATTGTTGTTATTGTTACTATTATTATGATGATTGTCTTGAACATCCTCCTATCTGTATATAATATGTAATATAATATAATACAAAATTATGATGTTATAGAGTAAAATAAATTAATAGATTAATTTAAAAAATTGAATAGTGTTTGTTTGGAAGTAGAGAATTAGTTTTTTTACAGATGGAAAGGTACGTAACTGTTTGTACAATGCTGAATCTATATATAGTTTTGAATATTTTATCGAATATGTTAGACGATAACAAACAGTTTAACAGTACTTTTACACTACCATCGAATTACGACCACAATTAAAATTCGAACTTGCATAGAACATTCAGTGTATCATTTCACCAAGCTTAAGTGTAGTGACATTTTAATTTTTATCCATTCTAAGTGTTCTCGCTTGCACGGTTCAACTGTCTTGGTGTATATGTTACGGTTAAAGTCCGAAATGCGGCGAATGTCGACATTTACCTATCCCTTTGGTAAATGTACGTTTTACTAATGTAAATCTACTTTTACCTGAAAATTTAGGCTATATTCACATTTACTCTTTAATTTTTTTAAGTAATAAATGATTTCGTAGCAGATCCTAGAATGATTTCCGAGAATTGTAAAGGCTAACGGCTTCGGTAACTCTCACGTTCTGAGGGGCTTTAGATTTCAACTTCGAGGGACGTAGGAGCCGGGATAAGCAAACATGTCGCACTGCGTGCCGCATGTAGGATCGGATTATATAGAATCTATTAATGGATTTCGATACACTTCGGTTTACATTTTGGTAAATGTCGACATTCGCTGATTTCGGACTTTAACCGTAACATATATACCATCCTATTCAAAATTATTTAATAAAAATCCCTAACAAATGTGAATTTAGTGTTGAAGTCAGAGCAACAATGGTAGTTGATTATGGAAATGGAATTTTGACTACCGAGTTATCCAAAAAGTATGATTGTCAAGCTATAGATGCTGAAATCAAACTAATGAAGACCTTAAAATTGAAAGAGATATGCAAATCAATTCAGCAACGTCTCAGAACAGTTAAAATCTTCAAAAAATTATAAACTTTTCGAGAAATAAACCCATTAGTCAACCAACAATTCATAGAATCTATTTTAATGTGACGGGGAAGACAATTCTTTTATTCGAAACCTTCAGAAAAGTTCAAACGTCCAGTTGTTTCACAAACGCGTCATTAGAGGCCGGTTAATGATATGACAATTCATATCGTATAACATTGTTGATCCGATAACTTTGTTAAGATGGAAAATTGCTCATAACTTGCGCTATTTGGAGCTTCTTAAAAACTATGGATGTAAATTAATTCGACAACGTTTTATGCTGCAACAGGATAAATTTCTATCATTAAAGCAAAAATGATACCAAGATTTTTAAAAGAAAGAATGGCCGTTAAACGAAAAATTCCTTGTGATGTTGGGACGAATAAACAAGCAACTTGAAACGACACAAAAAATCGGGTTTATGCCTCACAGACAACTCACAGTAGTACTGAAGTCAATTTATTGCTTAAAATGTTTTTGTTTGTTGTGAATGAAAAAATAAAACTGATTGAATTATTTTAAATAATTTTTTTTTAGTTCAATTATATTTTGACCTAAAAATAGTAAAAAAAAAAATTAAGTACTTCGGGGGAGTGATTGAACCATCAATGAAGTTTTTTTTTTTAATTAAATAAGGCGGAAATAATTCCAGAACTCAATGCCACTAGAGGCCCACGGTTCAACCAACATACACATATAGATTAAAAACATCCAATCGATTGACGAACCGTCACCAGCCCGGTAATCAAACCTGAGACCCCCGAATGACAGAGCAAATACGCTACCTTCTCTGCCATGAGAGGGACAAATGTAGCCTTAAAGAGCATATAAGACAAACGGTATTAAAGGCGAATAGAACGAAAACTATCCTTGTTCGATTGATGGATCGAGCGCAAGTATAATAAAAAATTGCTCTCTTCAGTAGTCAGATCAATCATATTGTATGGGGCACCCTTATTGATTCGAGTATTGGACACTGTAAAGACGTGTGGTCAACTGAAGTGGGTACAGTGAACTCTTGCACTCCAGGTATACAGTGCTTATAGGATAATCTCGAAAGAGGCAACCTTCATTATATCAAGCATGCTACCTACTACGTTGTTGGCTAAACACAGCCGCAGTACTGAGCAGGACCCTTAAGGAAGGCGCCAAACAAGAATGGCAGGAACGGTAGGAGAATGCAGACACTGCCGTCTTGGTCAAGACAGCTAATTCTTAGATTCAAAGAGTTGGCGGATCGTAAGCATGGTGAAATTAACTTCATCCTAACGCAGTTCCTATCCGTTCATGGTTATTTCTTTAAAATGAACATTAAAGAGAGACACTGTTTTTCATTGTGAAAGGTGAGAGAGAGTAGGGCAGCTGACAACGGAAAATAGTACCCTTAAGATGCTGTCGGCGGAGCGAAATTTGAACATCATAAGTACCATGATCGTGACGATATTGCCATAAAATGCAAACACAGCATAAAGCTATCGACATTAATTGAAGAAAAAGTGATACGAACATGGACATCCAACGCCTGAAATAACGGTAATTTTGCGTTCCCGGCCGTGTGGAGGCGCGGCGGATCGGAGTGGAAGAATAAGTTTCAAGACGTATATCTTGAAATAGCGAACGAAAATGTATGCATAAGTACGGTTTTTGATCAAAACGGTTTTTGAGAAGTTAAAAACCAATAGCTGTTCCCGTACACATAAATGTTTTGATTTCACAATTATCCAAGAAAAGTAATCTGACCACACAAACAAATGAAATATTTTTATAACTGCCCACGTAACTGCAATTCATAATCTACTGCCAAGACACCACAAAAAATAATATTGGCACGATCCAAATGGATATCTCCTCCAGATATAGGCGACTCTGTAGATAGAAAACAAACATCGCAATTCGGGCAGACAATGGTTGATTCAACGATTTTAAAATCTACACACAGTTTAACTATTGTGCTTTGGCAAGGTAGTACAGAAATCAAGATGCCCAATACAGAAATCAAGATGCCCAATATATTTGTCACTGATAATGTCTTTCGGCTTACATCTAGATTGATATGAAACCATTTTTGAACAAAGATGTTTCCCAAAAAAAATATTTTACCGTTCTAGTTCTTATCGCGTTTGACGGTTTTCAACGGTGAAAACTGACGTATTCAAAGTATTCCAATCCAAAGTAAAAAAGGACAAATTTTTAATTCATAATTAACAAGCAACTGTGTAAATTCTAATTATTAATTTTGTGATTTAGGGTTGAGTCTAATGATGGCGATGATTTCGAAATGAACTGATAATAGAAAATAGTCGCTTAACTTTATATTAGTTAGTGGCGTTGTTTTATGGCAAATTTGCGAAAACACTCTTTGAAGTGGCAATGTTCAACCTATATTATGAATTTGCTTGACGATTATGTTTGTTACGGATTATCGACGTTACTGAGACCAATAAGGTCTGTAATGAATTCTGCATGTGAAAGTTGTATTTCAGTCTTTAAAGTTTCATGTAAGGAGTAAAGTATTCATTATCAGAAATTGTTACCAACTGTAAACCTTTATCGTCTTAATCAACTTCAATACTTGAGTTTTGTTTGACAAGGACAGAGGTACCCGTCACTACATAGTGGTACCCGGAAATCCGGAATTATCATGTTTTTATTTTAAAATGTTACTCTAATTGAACCATCTTTATAGTAACTAATAATCTTTGTTTACAGTCACCATTTCAATAACTGTGCCAAATTTTTAATTTTTAATAGACATTTCAAGAAGACTCTTAGGATATTTAGAACTCGCAAGCAGCCAAGTTGTTTACAGTTTACAAGACTAGAGAACCGCTTCATAGATACTAACAAAATCACAAAGACACATATGGTATTCCTAACATATGTCGGGGAGCGAGGGCTTTTATTGACAATATTATGACTAATCATACTAAAATATAAAGAGGGAAGTGATCGTACATCAAGTCGATATATCGGTTATTGATAGACCTGACGAAGGTGCAATGCGACGTTCTAAAATATAACGGAAGAACCGAAACAAGATAATATTGTAGCAGATTTCTTATATATTTAAAAGATAAAGACACAAAGGAATGCCTAAGGCACCATCAATTAAAGAACGGCTCTCTCTTTGGAAATAAAAATGACCGGCCACATCGATTTATTCTTTCAAATCTTGAGTAGTCTCTGAACCCAGAAAAAATTTCAACGGTTTGCTGTGTGGCAACGTACTTCGTCCTGTTGAAACTAAATTCGTTTGTGTCTTTCTCTTAAATTATGGGTAATACAACTAATCTTTTATCATGGCTAAGTAATGCTTCCCATTAACTGTAAGGGCGATTCCTTTCTCATTAAAAAAAAAGACCAATGATGCCGTGGATTGCCATCTGTTCAAAACACACATCAAACAGTCACCCTAGGTCAATGCTTCGGCTTCTCGATTATATGGATTATATAAGACCCAAATGCAGTTGATTTCAAACCAACAAAAAATTCATTATTTAATATAATTTTAATAGTTTTAGTTTCTTACTCCTAAAAGACGAAGCGGTAAATCATTTGAAATATAAATGAGCTAAACTATAGGAGTAGGCTAGATTAGTTATCCAACGTACGGAATAGACACTACTTCTACATTTAATATCTACTTGTACTCTACTCGTCGAACCATCTTGAGCTTTAAATGATACATCTCACTGAGCTTCGTTAAGTCTTTCAATAGAAGTGCTTCCCGAAACATTCGTGACCCATGAATACCATTCCAAAGCATTCACATTCATTTTTGCAGCTACGGCAGTAATTATGTAGGGAGACCGTCTGGTTCCACACTTATTATATACGTACGAGCTTTTAGGTGGTTTTTCAATACTATCCTGCTTGAATGTTCTGCAGCTAAATGTTGCATTTATCTGTCCATCTCGTACAAAAATTAAAGACAATTCTGAGCTACCTTCGTGTAAAGAAGTTTTAACTGAAATCTCACTATCCACTTAAAACATTATTGTGATTAAATTCATGATACATATTCACTGAAGTAGTCAAAAAACTAAATGAAATTATCTTCTAAACAGGAAACCCCGCAACCGAAGTTGCTATTGATTTTTGAACATTCTGTGGAAATTCAGGAATTGTGTACTGTTTCACTCAACCAGTTTTCCTAGAGAAAATGTTATAGTTAGAAACTTTTAAGAATTGTTACGGGATGGCGTAGTTGATATAACGTCGAAGATATTTCTGTTGCACAGATTGGAAATATGTTCTGTATTATTGGAGGTCCACGAAGAAATGCATTTGAGCCTTAATCGCGTCCATTGGGCTCCAGTCGCCTTCGGAATCTGTTTCACAAATAGAACGAGTATTCTTTGTTATTGCAGGTTCACGGAGAAATGCATATGACCCTAATGGCTACCATTGGTGTCCAGTCCCCTTTGGAAGAGTATTTATATATCAACCATTCGCTCAAAACTAAATATTCAACCAACAATAATATGGTTTACTTTCCATTAAATTTTACCTGGTTTTTACCTCACTCAAATATTGTGCTGCGAAATTCAGGACTTCATTTTTCTACAGCATTAAGGAAACAGATATGAGACCAGTCTATAAATCTATTTCGTATTACATCAAATTTCTAACTAAGTCGTTACTATATACTTCGGTCACTAGTACGATTCTCAAATGCCATAATAAACTTCTGAAATTTGTTGAGAAATTAATTAGACCTACACTCGCGGACAAAATTAACGCATATTTTTTTGTTTTGTAATAAAAAAAATCCCGCTGATCAATTTTAATACTACTAGTGTCAAATGATAGCACATTTATATTTTTATCAGAATCCACCTTGAATAAAGTTTACTGCAAGCCAATCAATTAAATTTTTCAAAAATGCTTAATCAAAAGTGCATTGTGTTTGAAATCCAACGGAACGATCGGCTTTTGTTCCATTGCATATCAATTATTTTTAAATGCAGTACCACTTGTTCTTGTAAATGTGTTCTAAAGCAAACACCTAATATAAAATCCATTGTAATATGGCACCCGTTCAAGAGCTGGAAGCGGTTAAAGTGGTCACATTGTATCAGGAAGATTATACACAAGCACAAATCGCACGAAAATGAGGAATTAATCAGTCTTCGGTTTCACGAATACTTAAGCGGTATCGTGAGACCTTAGAGTATAAAAGAAAGCCCGGACAAGGACGTAAAAGGTGCACAACCGAGCATGACGATCGATTTTTAAAAATGAATTCGTTACGAGATCGAAAGCGAACTTCTACTCAACTCCAAAATGAGTTACTTAGTGCGCGTCAAGTGAATATTAGTGTCAGCACAGTTAGACGAAGATTAAAAGAAGTGAACCTAACTCCAAAACGGCCCGTAAAAGTTCCACGGGTTCTTCCCCGCCACAAATCCAGCCGTTTAGAATTTGCTCATACTCATGCAAATTGGGGAACTGATCAATGGGCCACTGTTCTCTTTTCAGATGAGACCAGAATCCAATTATGGAAACCAGATGGACGTAATCTTCTATACAGAAGATTTGGAGAACGCTACGCACCGTGTAACATGGTGCAAACTGTAAGCTTTGGTGGATGTTCAATAATGTTTTGGGGTGGAATCAGTTGGGAGAGCCGTACGGAGCTGGTGGAGATTGGTTTGAGGATGAATGCAGAATGGGCTTCATAGGTTATGACAGTTTTGTGTTAATGCATGATAACGCTCCAGTTCACGTTGCTGCAACGGTACGACAATATCTCCAAGATATTGGCATTCGTGCACTTAAGTGGCCACCAATGAGTCCTGATCTTAATCCGATTGAACACGTGTGGGACATTCTAAAACGCCGTATTAGAGTTAGATATCCTGCACCAGATTCGACAGCAGAGCTGAGAGTTGCAGCGCAAGAAGAGTGTAATCTCTTTCCGCAAGAAATGATACAAAGCATTCTAGTTAGTATGATGGAAGGATAGAAGCTGTAATAAGGGTACGGGGGGAAATACTCATTATTAAATTAATCAAATTAAATTGTAATAAAGCTAGTTTTAATGTATATAAACCACTTTTAAAAATTTTTAAAAATAGTTCGACACATTTTAACATTTTGCGATGAAAAATAGCCGCTATAATTCCATAACACCACATTTGTGCCTCTTTTGAGAAAATTATAAATTTGGGATCATTTGATATCACTTCCACTGAAATTGTCCAGCGGGATTTTTTTTGGGAAAATATGTGTTAATTAATTTTGTCCAGGAGTGTATATTTACAGTTTAAGGGAAACTGAAGACAGTGCATTATTATTTCATGTCATATTTTTTGCAGACTAAGCTGCGTGGCGGAAAGTTCTTAATCGCACCTCTAAATTTCAAATCTATAATTTAGTTTCTTTATTTTCCACTAGTCGATATTTTTGACCGATATCTAATTTAAACCGAGCCACGACTAATTGGTATGCAGTTCTACAATCATATCGACACAATTTGTTGTTAGCTTGGGCTGTAAATTCTGGTTATCTTGCCATAACAAAAATCGACTAAATTTGCAAACAGAATTAAAAATCAAATTTTGCATAATCTTTCTCGATAATTCATATAACATAAAATAAAATATAAAACGATTTAAAATTTATCGACATACCTATAAATTTACCATCTGACATTTTATTTAACACACAGGCTCAGAGGTTTTTTAATTAAAATATTTTTTTTTATTTATTTAATTATGTATTTTTAATAAAAAATTTTGTTTGAAGTTTGATTTACAAAAAAAAAATAAACAGGAAACCTATAAATTAATAAAATTTTCATTAATTAAAATATATCATAAAATGTTGGATTAATTTTTTTCTTATAAAATAAAAATTCAAATTTTATTGAAATTTTTTATTTAAATATTTTCATTTAAAATATGACTGAAATGCTAAAAATAAAGAAACAAAAATGTTTAATCCATATTTAAATGCTTAATTTTTTATGTTTTATTAAATATAAATTAATTATTATGACTTATTGAAGTGTAATAAAACAAGATAAATGCGATTAAGGTATCACTTTACTACACACGTATGAACGCCATATTACAAATGTGCTGTTTGATTGTTTGTTTCTGTTTCTACTGTCCGGTTTGGGACCGATTTGAGACCAACGATTAAGTGTCTCTTTCACTTCGTTGTCATTTAATCCAATTACACAGATATCATCTGCATACGCAAAAAAATTATTGGAATGTCGGAGTAAAATATTGTCTTGAGGTGTTGCACTTTTACGAAGGATGTATTCCAACAAAAGTTTAAAAACAAAATCGGGGACATCAAATCTCTTTGTCGAACACTAGTTCTCGATAACCTGTTCTAAAATTTGACACAAAATTGATCCTGGTGTACATCCCATGTTTCAAAGTATACTTGAATAGAATCA
Source organism: Tipula lateralis (assembly GCA_963932295.1). Taxonomy (NCBI): domain Eukaryota; kingdom Metazoa; phylum Arthropoda; class Insecta; order Diptera; family Tipulidae; genus Tipula; species Tipula lateralis. The sequence goes on from OZ010737.1 coordinate 126,132,438, forward strand.
TCTGTAGTGATAAACATGATCAGTAACAGAACCAATTGGACGATACGATTCTTCTTTGGTAGTCACCGAATAGAGCTTCCCAAGATAATGAACGATACTAACTTGTATGATGTACGAAGGAGAGCTATATTTCTAGCATTTTTAGCATTTTCATCACCCTTCTTGAATATAGAGCGCAACACGGCTACTTTTCATTCTTCAGGCATAGCTTCATACCAATTGAACAAGGTCGCAAAGACAGTTCCACAAAGTCAGCACTCCTGAGTAATTGAGTATCAAGTTGATATTCTTTAATCTCTGCATAGCCATGGTGAATTTCTCAAAGGATTAATCCTCAATGAACATATCTGCGGTCTATATTTAAGGGTATTCAAAAACTGTTTGTGATAAATGTGGCACTTTTTGTTAAAACAAATGAGCTCATGAACACCAAGTCGTAATCATAATTTTCATGATCTATTGCTTTTATTTTGTAATTTGTTGGTATCATCAATTTTGTTAGTTTGTGGTTCAGCAGTTTTTGAAAACTTTAAAAGAACTCTATGCGGCGTTTTGATTCCATTTTAAAACATTCCTTTACAAACGGTCCTTACGGCTACAATTTGAATTTTGCTGCCCATTAAAATGACCCTTTCGGTAAATTGATCTTATTTCATGGTCGTATTCCAGGCCATACACTTCTTTTAGGGCTTAGGCCATACTTAGTGGTAATCTCATACACGAATAAGTTATCAGTGAATATGATCTTGTAAAATAACTTGTGAAATGCTCAAGCACTGTGTAATGTACTTAATTTTGGCTTTTATCCAACGTTCGTTTAAAAACCCCATATATAGTAATTATTCCAATGTTTACCTTAGGTTGGGTATAAGTGAGAACTTCCTTCTATACCTTAGGTTGGGTATAAGTGAGATCTTTCTAATTTCAGTTAAATTTGAAAAAGTACTTGGTAGTAATAGAAGTGTCTTCTGAGACTCGACGTTACTTTGATGTTAAAAAATAGATCCTCGATCAACTTCATTCTCCTTTTTCACCTATTTAAGAGCAATTTCCATTAGGTAATCGTGGGTGATCCAATTATACAATTGGGACAAAACAGCAATTCATCAAGTATTTAGGTTGATCTTCTCTCAATAACCTGTATTGGAGTCACATTTCCCTTTTAGCATCTTATATTGTATGACTCCATGACATCTTGTAGTATTGACAGAACTCATGGGCTCAGTTCGGCTAGCCCATGAGTTCTGCACTTCAACTGGAGTCGTAGATATCTTCATGCATCAGTGATAACAATAATTAACTAGACAAAACTGAGAATAATAATTTAATTGATATTCAAGGACCATGTCCCACTTTATTACGTCCCTGTAACCAAACGTTATAAATATTTTTCAAAATAAATTCTGGTTATAATTACAGAAAGAAGTTCAAAATTCAAGGTTACATTAATGGAAGTTACATATATGACGATCAGTTAGTCATAAATTGTAGTCACTAAATATTGAACATGGTATTTAATTAAAAACTCCATCCCTAAGGAAGGCGCCAAATAAAACATGTGATGTTATGAAATATAACAAAACGCAGGTATTTTACGGATCGTGGAATCGTTTAGGTCTTTAACCAAATACAGGAGTGGCCAGTATCTGACAGGGAAAATTTCGTTTATCTTTCATCTTAGAAAGTGCTAGGACAGGTAAATAAATTTATAAACAAAAAAACAGGAATGAATGTTCTAAATAGTATATACTGTAATGAGCACAATTTGTGTGGCGATATCCAAGTATTTACCTCTTCCACGTTACTGCGTTTCATACGATCTTGATTGAAATTTTTATAAAACGATGAAGTATTTGACACATGGTATGAATATTTTTCTGAACTATTTATTGTTAGACATGTGTCACAGTCTGCGTGATCTAAAACTCTAAAATACAAATCACATTTGAATGTAAATGGATGATCCATTATATAAATATAAGAATGCAGAGATATTAAATCGACTTTGAGTTTTTTAAGATTTCAGTAGTGATCACACGTTTGAAGGTATGATGAGATTAAAATGGGTGAGAATATTAAGATCCAGAAATATGTTTGTTATTGGACTGCTAACCTTACAGTCCACTTCTGAAATTGAAATATCTTGCAAAAGCTAATAACTTCTAATTATACTTATTGTTGATGAGGTTTTTTATCTAGTATGGACGTGTGTTTTTATGAATAATCGTATTTGTGCAAAAATGCGACTTGTTGGTACACAACGAGGATTTTTATTAAAGTGAACGGAAATTTTCAAAATCGAAATTGAAGGAGTTCGATTATTTACACGGTACGGACTAGCAATGGTCAGTAAAATCATATAAATATCATTAACGTATAACCACCATAGTTTAATAGGCTTCATCCTTCGAAGCCATCTTGCTAAGCTATTCAAATATTGGCATTCTTTTCATTGGGGTATAACTAGTGACGTGTCTTTGCTTCTCCCAAAGTCTGATTTCCATTATGAAAAAAATACTGCCAATATTTTTTACTGGAAAAACCAAAGGGGAAAAAATCAAATATACCATTAGTGTCAGAGAGCGTTTTTTCCTTTTTTAAAGTAAAACTAAATGGATATATGGTATTTTGAAAGATGCTTATAACATAACATAACCAATAAAATTAAAAAAAACTTTATTGAAAAAATAGGCAAAAACATTTTGAATCTAAAATAATAAATTTAAAAAAATAAACTTAACATAATTATTCATTATTTCAATTATTTCCACTATCAATTAAGACGTATGACACAAAACAAAATGTTAAAATTATGGATTGACCATAAAAAAAACTACTATAAAATACTTCATATTTAAGAAATGACTTCACTTTTTAGATATGGCTTTCACGATTTCTCAACCATATACATTTTCCCTATAAAATATTTTTCCAGTATTGAATAAAAATTCTCTTGATATATTTTGTCAGTACTGCTATAATAATTTTTTCAGTAACCAAATTGAGTTGGGGGTGCGCTTTAATAGGGTAGGAGTTGATCGTCTATAGCCATGATTTTGTGGTCTATATTCCAACTTTGCAACTATGTAGAGACCACCAAATGTGTCAAGTATACCTCCACGTGGTAACTCCCGGATAACGTTAAAAAAACGGCTAAATACTAGAGGCGAGTAGATTACACTATAAATATACGATATGCAATGAGTAAAACAGAAGGAAGTAATACCCCAGGTGGTACACCAATGGAAACATTGGGAAATCCACTCTCCGATGAGACTGGCTCTGAGGATTCTGGGGATGGCCAATCCTTGCATACACAAAACAACAAGAATATGGAAATAATAAGCAGACCGTTCGAAAGACGAGGAAGGGTTACTAGATCTCCTCAAAAAACTTAATTTCACTTTTGAAAATACTAATATGGAACATTTCCAAAATAATATGGGTGCAGCAGCTGCCCCCCAACAAGCAGGTATAACAACCACATATAATAATACTGAAACACCTTGTCTTAAACTTTTTGACACAGAACAAGAGCAAATGTTATACAACCAATGGCAAAAAGTAACAGAAGAGAAAAATCAGCAAAGCATTATTATTCTCAATTTACAACAACAAATTAACGAACTTAAAAAAGAAATGATGCAATTAAAGCAGCATAAAATCCAAGCAAAGCCATTAATGAAGCAGAATCAGAATACCAAATTTAATGTCGAATATGGTAAATGTCAAACCGAATCATCAATGATACAGAACCAAGACACTAATTCTAAAACTAATAAAAAAGTTGAATATCAAACTGATGAGGAAGACTTAGCTAAAGAAACCGAATGGATTCGTGCTAAGTCTAGAAAAAATAAAAAGAGAAGATTAAATAATACACCGTCACCACCACAAAAACCACAAACACTGGATCAAAACACTCCTCCTCAAAAGGTTGAGACAAATGTCAAAAAAGATAAAAAAATACCTCCCCCACTACTTATTATAGTAGATGATGTTAAAAACTATCACGCGTTCTACGATATAATTAAGGCGAGTGTTCCAGAAGAATCATTCATCACAAAATTGATGAGTCAAAATAAAATAAGCATCAATGTAAATAGCGGAGATGCATATAAAAACGTAGTGAAAACTCTGACCGAAGGCGCATTTATCTTTCACACGTTTGAAAATAAACAAGAAAGAACCATTAGAGTCATGGTACGGAACTTACATCATACATGTAATCCAGAACGAGTTAAAGAGGAATTATCATCAAAACAATTTATAATAATCAGTGTAATGAACAAAATTAGCTGGAGAAATAAAAAGAAGCTAGACATGTTCGTACTAACATTCAGCAGTGACGAAAATATAACTAAAGTTTATAAGATCACTAGTTTATTGGGCTGCAAAGTGGAAATTCAACTACTTAGAAAGTCTAACCTAATTCCGCAGTGCAAAAGATGTCAAGCATATGGACACACGCAAAAATATTGTGGCAAACTTCCAAGGTGTGTTAAATGCGTGAATACGACAATCCGCAAGTTAATTTAAAGTATGTACACTGTGGTCAAGATCATCCTGCTAATTATCGAGGATGTATTGTTGCAAAGGAAATGCAGAAAATTAAAAATCAAAGGATGAATAAAGCTCAAATGTATGGTCTGGCAAATTGGTATGAGAAGCAGACAGAACAGAATAACGGGCAACCTTTTAGCCGCCAATTAAGAACTGAGGGTGTTACATATGCCAAAGCAACTAGAAGCGCAGTCAATAAACCCCAGCAAAAATTGATAGATGTTGACATCAGTCAAACGTTACAAGATATTCTCATAAAATTAACTAAATTTGATGAGAGGCTACAAAAATTGGAAGAAAAAGCATTGGGAGCTTAACCCAAATTAATACAGAAATGAACAGCACAATGAAAATCATGTCATGGAATGCTAATGGTTTGCTCCGACATCAGCACCAGCTACAAGCAGTCCTCGATATTGAGAATGTAGATGTGTGTCTTATTTCGGAAACACATTTTACTAAACAGTCATTCATTACATTTAAAGGTTATTGTGTTTATCATACTATTCATCCAGATAATTCAGCCAGAGGAGGAAGCGCAGTCATCATTAAAAAAAATATCCAACATTTTGAAGAAGCAAAGTATGAAAAAGAAGAAATTCAGGCCACAGTTGTTTATATAAAAACTAACAACGTTCCTATTGTTGTGGCAGGATTGTACTGTCCACCAAGACATTCTATTAAAAACAAACAATATTCAGAGTTTTTCAAACGGCTCGGGAAAAGGTTCATCATAGGCGGTGACTTTAATGCGAAGAATACTCACTGGGTTCTAGATTGACAACAACTAAAGGAAAAGAATTACTAATCGCTATTAAAGAAAATGGATGTGAATCCATTTCAACAGGAAAACCAACATATTGGCCAACTGACCCAGGAAAAATACCTGACCTAATCGATTTTTTTATAACCAAAAATATTTCTAATAATTTTATGAAAGTCGAAGAGAGCCAAGATATGAGCTCAGACCATTCTCCAACAGTTTTAACTAACAAATACACGGACTGGAAAAGTTTCAAAGTACACCTCGAACAAAGAATACTTTTGAAAGTTCCTTTAAAAACTACAGCCCAACTGGACAAAGAAGTAGAAAAGTTCACTACGGATATCCAGCAATCAGCATGGAAAAGTACTCCAGAAATCAAATCAAGGTTAAAAGGAAATAACTATCCAATAGAAATTAGAGATCTCCTTAGGGATAAACGCAAATCCAGAAAAAAGTGGCACCAAACAAGAGCTCCACAAGATAAAAAAAGACTAAACAATCTTACTCAACAATTAACAAGAGAAATTCGAAAATTAAAAAATGAGTCACTTAATTTCTACTTAAGTAAATTGACGAATGACAGTAATACAGAATATTCACTTTGGAAAGCAACTAAAACTCTGAAAAGGGCAATAATGACAATACACCCTATCAGGAAAATGGATGGAACATGGGCGAGGAAAAACAAAGAAAAAGCTGAAGGATTTGCTAACCATCTTGAAAATATATTTCAACCTCATGAATGTCAATTGCGAGAAACATTTGATGAAAACATAATTCAAATACACGATGATGTTACACCTACATCGTCCAAAGAAGTAGCAAACGAAATTAAAAACAATTTAAACTTAAAGAAAGCACCCGGGTTTGATTTGATTACTGGAGAAATAATAAAACAGCTACCGAGAAAAGCTACGGTGAAGTTAACTAATATTATAAATGCTTCATTCAGATTAAAATATGTGCCAAAACTTTGGAAAGGAGCTGAGGTTATCATGATTCCTAAACCAGGAAAAACACCACATCTAATAACATGATATAGGCCTATATCGTTGCTGCCGATAATGTCTAAGCTCTTTGAAAAGTTACTTTTAAAAAGACTCAAACTAATAATTGAAAGAAATAACCTAATTCCGAATCACCAATTTGGTTTTCGCAGTGAGCACTCAACTATTGACCAAGTCCATAGAATAACCAATATTATTGAGAAGACATTAGAAAAGAGAAAAGTTTGTTCTGCAGTATTCCTTTATGTAGCATAGGCCTTTGACAAGGTTTGGCACGAAGGTTTAATGTACAAGCTCAAACTTATCCTACCTAAACAGTACAGCATAATACTGGAATCATATATATCAGAAAGATATTTTAGATTTTAGCAAGAAGATGAATACTCTGAGTTAAAAGAAATAAAAGCAGGAGTTCCACAAGGAAGTATACTTGGGCCACTTCTGTATTTATTATACACCCGAGATGTTCCAATCCCACACAACAATACGATTGCCACTTTCGCCGATGACACAGCCATCATGGCAGTAGGTGACAACAACTCAGATACAACAGAGAAATTGCAAGCCGCCATAGATCAAGTATTGAACTGGACAAAAAAATGGCGCATACAATTAAATGAAACTAAATCTGTCCACGTCGATTTTACGAACAAGAGATTAGTATACAAACCAGTATATTTAAACAACCAAGAAATACCGCATGCAAACACTGCTAAATATCTTGGTATGACATTAGACGCTAAGCTTCGCTGGAAGGCTCATGTAAAAAAGAAAAGAAATGAGATGGGTTTAAAATAAAATAAAATGTATTGGTTACTGGGAAGAAATTCTCATCTATCAATCCCTAATAAGGTTCTGCTATATAAGCAAATATTGAAGCCTGTTTGGACTTACGGTATACAGCTGTGGGGCTGTACTAAGCAGACCAACATAGATATTATCCAATGGTTCCAAAATAAGGTGTTAAGAAACATCGTGAATGCACCATGGTTTGTCAGAAATATAGACATACACAAAGATTTGGGCATAGACCCCATCAAAACTGAAATTATGAAATTTGCTAGAAGTCACGAACAACGACTGCTGCATCATGTCAACATAGAGGCTATCCGATAATACGGATTTATTAAGAAGGCTAAAAAGAGTAAAGCCTTTTGAGATAGTGTAAAATCGATTAAAATAAATTTATCTAGCGCACAACAAAAGCGCGATTAAATAACAAATATCATATAATAAGGAGTACATCGATGGATGAACCCTTAAATTTCAGTAAAATGTAGTAGTTTAAGTTTGAATAAAATTGCTTATTAGTCTAAGACTAGATTGTAATTAAAAAGAAATAATAAAGAAAAACTATTTAAAAAAAAAAAAAAAAGTAACCAAAAAAATTTATTCAGTTCATTTTTATCCTACTTTGACCATACTGTTATTATATTTTTCATAATGAAAATCAGGCTTAACTCTCATTTTTAGAACGGCTTTAATATTTAAAATATCTTTGTTATTAAATATATAAAAATGAATAATGAGGGTCCTCATATGTTAGTTTTGACCGCTATTTTCATGTTTTCTATTTTCATCATGTTTGCGCTTTTTTTTATTTTTTTTTATCCTCGCTTTAAGAAGTGCTTCCCACATGACTTACGAGGAGAGTAAGAAAAGTTTGCCAGAAAAAAATCTTCGTCTTCTCTACATAATCGACATTAATTTCAAAGCATTTCTTAAGCCTATAATATTCTTCTCAGTCTTCATAATCTTGCTTTTTAACCTTATCAAGTGTTTCAGCATTAATCGCATCAATTACTATTAAGGACCTTTGCACTCAAATTTGTTTTAATATTTTGAAAATAAGCAGACAGCAGAAGTTGCTAAATCCAGGGAAAATTGTGCGCAATAAAGTTATTTATTATTTCAGCAGTGTGAGCTAGCGCGTTGTCTTAATGTTAAAAGTGGCATCGCAAATCCTCTTTCTTCCAGTTTAAACAAATTTTTGGAAACTTTTGGCAACCTGTCTTAAGCATACCATTTTGCAGTTTAACTTTTAAGGATGGATTTACTTGTCAATGGTTCTACACAATATTTCCATATGAAATTTGGCATTCATTGAATATTTTTAGTTTACGCTTTATACCGAATAAAATCCCATAGCAAATTTCTGTTTATTCTCCATTTTAATTTGTAGCAAATTTCTCCATTTTACCCTATCGTTCTGAATTTTTGAAAGTAGTCCGATAAAACAATTGCAAAGGCATTGGTATTCTTGGTATTTTAAAAAAAAATGTATAGTTATGTAGCATACCAATAGAAGTTGTCTTACTCTCCTCGTAGTCATTTTTATTTTCATATGAAAACCATTATAACCCTTTATCTGTCACTTTCAACGATAAAGCTTTTATACTGTCCTGTTAAATGTCCGTACTGTTGATTTTTCGTATATTATTTTTCCGTGATACTACACCGCATGCTTTATCAGTAATCGATTTCAAAAGACTGCATATCCATAACAGTTATGCTGAGTATTAATTGAACAAAGGTGGTCTCTTATGTTTGGATTTGGTTGTTTGAGTCTCTTTAATTTTTAATATAAAATCGTTATAATTTTACTTATCAATATAAAGCCTAATCGTTACAAATATAGTCTTAATACCGTTCAGAAACTTATCTAAACACATCTTTAATCTACAAAAACTTATAGTTTCAATTAGGTAAACAAACCAATATAATCCACTGTGCAATTAACAGCACATCATACTGTTTTATCAGCGGTCATCGTAAACTGGAAGTACATCACACGCTCAATTAAAACTTGAACTGAAATTAAATTTTATATAAAAAATAAAAATAAAACAAATAAATTAAATAAAGAAAGAAACAACTTCTCACTGTTTAAAATAACATAATAACCATTCTTCTTCTTTATTAAGTTAACATCTTTAATAATATGATTGTTAAACGCAAAAAATAAAGAAGAATTATCTTAATAACAATAATTTAAGTAAGTTACAAAAAAGATTTTATTTCGTTTTCTTCACATTCTTCTTATTATATTTATATATGACTGAATAAATAAATCCGCACGAACCTTATTAGTACTGACAGTTATATGTCATTTTACATTATTATTAATACAGATTTCTTATTAAACGGACATACACAATAATCCTCGCGTATACTAAAAATTATGCACAATTTAATTTTTTTATTTATAACAAGTAGTGTGGCGAATTATAAATGTACTCTCATATAAAGTGATTGAGCTGTCTGAACATCGTTGTGTACCATGACGAGGATATTATAAACCACCCAAGAGGTTTGCATTATATTATAATAATGTGTTGGCACATATTTATCCGAGCGAAACCATTAAAAATCGCTTAAATTGTTCTGAAACATAAATAATGTAAATAATTATGTAATTAAATTTTAACTGTGATAACATATTTAATAAATCAAACATAATAATTTTAAAACATTAAAAAAAATGGAATAACTTTACTGTTAATTACCACTAATTACAATTAAATTAAAATAACACAAAAGCACAACAAACGAAAAAGCACAAAACTTTATTTCCCTCCTCGAAATAAGTAAATATATCAGATAGACGTGCCTGTGTACACACAAAAGCATACAATTGAAAAAGTACACAAGGAAAATCCGTTTTTCACATGTAATAAGTTCATAAATAATTTTCTTTTTTTTCACAAACCGAAAACCAACAACAATAAATGTGTACGAAAAATTCTAAAGTACAAAGTAATTGTAATTATAATTGTAAAAGAAAATTCATTTCCATTCTCTCTACACACAAAATATAACAAGTGGAGCAACAATAAAAGTGTACCTACTGTCGTACTGTCGTTTTATGTTAAACAATACAACAGCACATACAAAACTATATTAGGTCCTATATAGGTATGAAACACCTCCCTGCCTTGAAATTTGTTATACATGTAGATTGTATAAAATTTTTCCAACCCCTTTTTGTTATATTTTCAAATTAATCTAAATGAGCATTAAGCACGTGGTAGTTGAAAATATGTATATGGTGTATTTTCTCCACTTTTATTGTTCTTTTGTTTATTTCGTATTTGTTAGTTTAAAACGTGTATAACAATGGCCGCAATTTAATTTACTCGATCGTTATCGTGCGCTTTAAAGAAAATGCCAACAAAATAAATAAAACAAAAGTAAATAAATAATACAAATGGAGAGGAAATGAAAGAAAATGGGTTTTAATTTAATGGATTATTATGTTGGTACAAAAAACAAAAACAATCGAAAGAATATATTTGCGAATGAGGCTGAAAATTGGTTACACTCGCAATTGGCAAAAAAAAAACGAATCAAACGTATATTCAAATTTAGACGCCATCATTAACCCAACATACGAGCTAATAATTATATTATAATGATTGAAACGAAACGAGCCAAGAATTAATGACATTATATATAGTTAACGATAATTTATAAAATATTGTAATGGATGATTTTGGAATTATGAAACGCAAATAATGTCTTAATCATCGCTAATTTGATTATTGTCATGGGAATATGAATTGTAGATTTAGCATAATCTTAACAATAATGTGAGAATAAATTAATCATAAACGAATATTGTTTGTGCTATAATTTGATTGAAAGTACTAAAACTTATTAAATCGAACACAACGAGTATTGTTTCCGAGTTTACTGTGCTTCCACCGAGTCTGCCATGAGCTGAGTTCAATGAGTTCTATATGAAATGCTATAATTTCAGACCTTTTGGTACCTGTCTCCTGAGGAGAACCTAATGGGATTAATTTAATTCTTGTTCTCTTGGCACACTAGATCTCAGGAGACAGGTATCAAATATCTAAGATTTAATAATTTTATATGGTCCTGCCAATTGTGCCAATTTAATTCTCTGCATGGTTCTGTTATATTTCCTAGAGTTGGTCCGTGTCATGGCTTACTAAAAAACAAAAAATATCATTTCCGGCAAACTAGGTTCTCAGGCAAGGCATCGTAATATTATATTATATCAACTAAAAATTATTGTTATAGGGATTGGTACAAAATTATATCAGAAATTATATTAAACTGAAAAAACAGGGATGAGATGATAAAGTGTTTTCAGCCAGATGTAACTTCTTAATAAGTCGTGATCGCATACCATCAATAATGTGAGAATAAATTAATCATAAACGAATAATGTTTGTGCTAAAATTTGATTCGAAGTAATAGTAATAATACGTATAGAATCGAACACTATACGAGTATAATTGTTCTCAAGTACTATGCCACTACCTAGCTTGTGACGTACGCAAACTCATCTAAAAATCTATAAGTGGGCCAGAATGATTCTTGTTGTTTTGAGTTGACCGTAGTGGTAATAATTATTTCTCAAAACAAGAACTATTTCCAGCCTATTGCGTTCCTAGGTGATAGCTTCCTAAATATCTAATACTAAAGAATTATATATAAATCTGTCTGAAGGTGCCAATGACATCCACCGGATGTTTTTATTTACTTGAGTTGGTCCTATCTTATGACTAACTTAAAACAACCAGCATTATTTCCAGCAAATTATAGGGTCTCAAGAGAGGCATCGAATTGTCTAAAAATATTATAGTTGTATAAGGAATTAATGCAATTAATCGTTTTTTTATAGTGGATATATTTTGACAGATGCGTGTAACATAACCAATAAATTTCATTTTGTTTTGTGTTTGAAAAAAAAGACAAAATACCCAATGTCCCAATCCCTCGCTTTACGAATTTATTCGTCCCCGAAAGCTTGTACGTAAATCGAAATTTCGTTAACTGAATTTTTAGTATATTTTTGAGTATTTGGGTCAAGTCTTAGCTAATAAAACTAAGAAAAATCGGAGAGGAATAAATACATCAATGAATTAGATGAGTCATTAGCAAATAAATATTATTTAATTCAAATTATTTACATATTAATTAATAATTTAATAACAAAATAAAACAATAATCATAACTTCAATAATAATACATAATCCAAGGAACATAAAAAAATTATTTAATAACTGGATGAAATTCGTATTTCTTAACGTATGTGCATACATATTTCTGTTGCATTTTATAATGAAGTGCTGGAATTCAAATCTACATAGAAATCGACATCAGATTCCGAATATTTAAGAGTTTTATTATTAGAAGTAACTGACGTGGAAGCAATCGGTGAGAAAAATAAGTCCAAAGTTGGTTCTGTTGCCATGTTTTGCTTTTCTCGTAAATTTGTTTAAAACAATCAATAGTCTCGTTGACTCCTCGTGATACTTTCATGCTTCGTTCCTCTACAGGGTCATTATCGTTTATGATTCGCAACCCTTCTTCAAAACATGATAGAGCTTGAGATAAGCGCTTTGTGGTAAGCAGTTGGTGAGTATCTTCAACATTGTTTTCAATCTGCTGCTCTTCGGATAGTTGATTTTGTTCCAGTGCTAGTAAATCCTCATCTGAAAGGCTGCCTCCGTGAGCTTTTAATAACTCTGTTACATCAGATTCTGCTAGATCTTCAAACCCTAATTGATTTCCGAGGCTAACAATGTTTTCAACCACTTCTGTAAGATTTTTAGACTGGAAATCGTCTTCATTGATAATATCTGGCCAAATATTCTTCCATACTGCCTTTAATGTGGACGGCTTCATTTCATCCCATGCTTTCCCAATTTTATCAACAGCATCCTTAATGTTATAGGATTTCCAAAATTCTTTAATTGAAACGTTTCTATGGGCATTTGTTTCATCAATTTTTTAAACGTCCTTAAATAGTATGTTTTAAAGGTAGAAATCGCTCCTTGATTGGCTGGATCAATGCCGTAGTGTTTTTAGGTAAATATTCCACCCTTACGTTACCAGATAAATCGCATAAGTTGACAGGATGACCAGGAGCATTGTCCAACAATAACCTTGTTATCTAAGTTTTTCTGTTGAAGATATGATTTTACAGAAGGACAAAAACACTTTTTAAACCAGTCCTCGAAAATACTCGATGTCATCCATGCTTTTTTATTGGATCTCCAAATGACCGGCAAAAAAGATTTACCATAACCAAGAGCTTTACTTGGATTTTCGGATTGGTATATCAACAATGGCTTCAGTTTGAAATCTCCCGAAGCATTACATCCAAGAAGAAGCGTTAAGCGATCTTTAGCCACTTTAAAACCAGGTATCGAGTTTTCTGCTGTTGAAATAAAAGTTCTATCTGGCATACGTTTCCAGTAGAGACCAGACTCATCTACGTTAAACACCTGTTCTGGAACGTACCCTCCCGCTTCAATTATTTTTTTAAGAACATTGGGATATTCACGAAGTATCACTGCTGGCTGCTTCGCCTTTAATTTTTATGTTATGATGATTGTGACGTGTTTTGAATTTTTTTAACCAGCCTTTACTGGTTACGCCGAAACTTTCATTTTGAAAAATACCTTCTTCATCAGCTTTTCTTAATGTTTCAAAAATTGTTTTGGCTTTTTCCTGGATGGTCATAGTACTCATAGGTATTTTTCGCTGATTGTTATCCTCGATTCATAGTATTAAAAGTTTCTCCATCTTTTCCATTATGGCATTTCTGTAGCGAGTTAATTTAGTAGCCATTTGTGACGCTGCTGATTGAGAATGTGCCAATATTTTCGTTTTATTATTGCGTATTGTTGCTATTTTAGATGTTGCAAGTTTTAACATTCGTGCAATTTCCCCTAGTTTCTCGACTGCATCTAAACGGCGTAGAATATCTAATTTGTTAGCTAAGCTTATTGCTTTTCGGTTTTGTTTAACTCCTTTGGTTTCGTGATTTGCTCGTTTTGGCGGCATTTTCAATCCTCCTTTGAATTAATATTAATCTAAAATTATTATATGTACAAGTTCCAGTTATTGGCCAAGTTCCAGTTCTTTAGATTACAAATTTATACCATACATATTATTATGTGTACTTACAAGTTTAAATTATCTATTCACTAACTGATTAAATATGTATAATAAGCATGGGAGTAAACCAAGACACTTTCAAATAAAATATCACATGTATTTATCTAATAAAATCGTTAAAAGAATACCAACATATGCAGCCGTAACGAAGATTGGTCGAACAATGAGGAAACCTTATTTATAAAAAAAATTCATACATAAACAGTTACACAAAGATTTGTTTTTTCGTCGGAATGCGTTTTTGTTAATGTATGCATGTACTCAAATTGAGTGTGTAAATGTATAAAAATGCAGGTGTTTTCAAGTATGTATATGAGAGAGGAAGTGTGATTCCCCTAGTTAAAATAAAAATAAAATTCGTAAATCAAATTTTTTTTTCGTAAACAGAGACTTGGGTTTATTTTTGAAATTACGCTATAGCGAAATTTCGTAAAAAGAGACTTCGTTAAGCGAGGGATTGGTGTACACTTTAAATCTACAACAATAAATTTATTAAAATAATAAACTTAACATAATTATTCATTATTTCAATTATTTTCAAAATGAATTGAGTTGAATGGCACAAAACGAAATGTTAAAATTATGAATTGACCATAAAAAATCATCCATCTTTATTTTTCCTATAAAATATTTCTCCAGTACTGAATAAAAATAATTCTCTTGATGTATTTTGTCAGTACTGCTATAGTAATTTTTTCTCAGTAACCATAAAAATTTATTCAGTACTGAATAAATTTTTTATACTGGAAATATTTATTATTTTTCTCGCACTTTAAGAAAAATTATATCTTTTATCCCGCCTTGACTATTTTGTCAGTATTTTTTCATAATGGAAATCAGGCTTAAATCATTAATTATGTAACCGAAAAACCAACTCAACCATTTTTTCTGTGACGGAATACTGAGATAACTTCATTTGCTTTTTAAATAAAATAAAACAAATTAAATATTTATAAAAACATATTAACGTTTATAAATCTTTAATCGGAATCGAGAGATGATGATAAAGGTCCGACCTATACATAAAATTAATCACTATACATTGTTTAACTAAATCCACCTCAAGCTAAACTCCCTTGTCAAAAGTAACAACCTAATAAGGAGCTCTGAGGTTAAACCTTAGGCATCTAGTTCAATCTCAATAACGCGAGACTTAAGCATAGACTCAATATAGCATATGAAGTTAGTCCATTTTTGCATCCAAGAAAAACTTTAAATTTTCATCGGACAACACTAATCTATTCCATCCATTTAATAATAATATACATAACAGAAGTAAGAAGGTTTTGTTTTACTTCTAAAAGAGAAGTAAAACAAAACCTTACAAATTATTTGTTATACAAGTCGCTGAAGTTAGCTCGAACTCAAAATTTTTTTGGTTATTTCCTCGCTAAAGTGTAGTCATCCTGAAGCACCATACTACAGATTTATCTCATTTGGAGATTAGGCAACCAAATACTTATCAACTGTAAATGGCACAAATACTTATCAACTGTACTTACGCGAGGCATAGCCGGTTTCTTAAAGTGGCCCCTAGAAGAATCGCAAAATGACACTTCGAAACGTTCGCCAAAATTCATCTCGAGACACCTGTTCAGAAACTCCAACCCTAGTAATAGTCACACAAGATTTAAAAAGCCTACATTAGGGCGAAACCAAGTATTCAATTGGATTCCAATTACCAAACATCTGGTCTAATTAGAATCAACGAGACCACAACAATAAAGAAAAACATCATTGACCGCGTTTTTTATTATTTTCATTATTTCACTATTTCATTATTGGAACGGCGATTGGAATTCGCACATGGTCCTTCGAGCCGGATGCTATACCACGTAGTGTAGTAGGCAATTTTTTAGTCTTAAAACCAGTTTCTACATTTCGGTTTCAGAATATAGTGGAATATTACATAGAGCACGTGCAGTCTAGATAATTCGGTCTGACATTTTGAACCAGTGAGAAGACAAGCTAAATTCGCTAAGAAGCTAACGGTTACGTCCACTGAAAGCCTAGATGAATTACGATTGAGAGCAAATCGAGCGCATGATTTACTCACGAAATTCGGACAAATCGAAGTGGACATGTTCGCAATTAACTCTGAGGAAGAATCTCGCTTATTCGAAGCCGAGGAATTGTATTTTTCTGCAGCGGCGAAGATTAACGAAATCGTACGGTTAAGAAGCCGTCAAGAAACCACAAATCCTGGTGAAAGCTCAATGAACGCCACAATTGGAAGCGCCGCACCAGCGGTAAAGCTATAGCAAAATTGCAGATTCCACATTTCTACGAAGACTATACTGAGTGGCAGAGTTTCTTTGACATGTTCGCATCAAGTATTCATGAAAATGAAACTATACCAACCGTCCAAAAACAATCGGATAACCCTCATACAAATACATAAGAAAGAAGTACCTCATTAGCATTTCACAGTACAATACGCAGCCAGAGCGACACATCAAATATAGTATACGATCTGATCAATAAAATTTCAAGCTTTAATAAATTACAGAGAATACTCGCTTATGTTCTCCGTTTTCTTAATAATTGCAGATCATCGAAAGCGAAGGCCAAATTCAGAACACTGACAAAAGCGGAAATTGAGGCAGCCAACCAAATCCTAGTTCGAAAGGCACAACTACTTGATTGTCCGAAAGAATATGCAGCTCTCCTTAAAAATAAACTAATAGCAAGACACAGCAAATTACGAACAATAAATCCCTTTCTTGATGATACTCAAATCATGCGTGTTGGCGGAAGAATGGAGAATTAAGCTTTACCGTATCATACTAAGCATCCCGCTATCATGTCAAGCCAGAGCCGACTGTCAACCTTAATTACTAGGCACATACACAACGAAAATCAACATCCTGGTACCAATTTGTTGACAAGTCTAGTTCGTCAAAACTACTGGGTACTAAGAGGCAAGGACGTCGCAAACTGGGTATTTCGACAATGTATCAGATGCTCAAAGCAGCGACCGAAGATGACCAAACAACTAATGGGGCAACTACCTCAAGATTGAGTCCAACCAGGCTTTCCATTTTCCGCAGTAAGCGTAGATTTCTGCGGTTCTTTCCAAGTACACGCAATTCGAAGACGAGGAGCCGTTCCCCAGTAAGGCATATTTATTCATTTTCGTTTGCTTCTGCACACGATGTGTATTGCGTACATCGAAGTCTGTATGAACTTGACTACATAATCGTTTATCGGAAGTATAAAACGTTTCGTGAGTCGCCGTAGATTATGTAATACGATTTATTGCAACAACGGTACGAACTTCATTGGCAATGAATCATTTACAGGCGGTTTACAACTTCCTACATCACCACTCAAATGAACCAAGACCCATCTTTAACGATCCATCAGGGAGGCGATACTTACGTGAGAGGAATTCACAACGCTAGTAACGCAAATTGAAGGAATATTGAATTCCAGACCGATCTGTTCATCTCCGACGAAGAAGATTATCTCACTCCAGCACACCTGCTTAATTAAAAAACCTATCAATTCACTCACGTTGGGATATAGTCAAACGAATTCATGAACAATTTTGGAAGTGCTGGAAGATCGAATATTTAACATCTCTACAAACACGTTCTATGTAAATGGCAGGACAAACATCCAAACTTGATGATCAATGAAGTTGTCATTATTCATGACCATAACTTGCCGCCAACGCAGTGGTTGTTAGGAAAGATTATTAAAGTGTATCCCGGCAGTGATGTTAATACCCGCGTAATACAAGTTAAAATTAAAAATGGTACTATGAAACGATCAGTACAACAAATTTGTCGTCTTCCTATTCTTGAATCAAATGATTCAAGGCCGGGAGCATGTTCAGAAACTCCAACCCTAGTAATAGTCACATAAGATTTAACAAGCCTACATTAGGGCGAAACCAAATATTCAATTGGATTCCAGTTACCAATACCAAGAAGAGTATAAATAGATTTGCCAGCTACTTCCGTTATACTTCCGATACTTCCGAATAGATACTTCCGAATAGATACTTCCGTTAGAGGAATTCACAACGCTAGTAACGCAAATTGAAGGAATATTAAATTCCAGACCGATCTGTTCATTTCGGACGAAGATTATCTGACTCCAGCACACCTGCTTATTAACAAAACCTATCAATTCATTCACGTTGGGATATAGTCAAACGAATTCATGAACAATTTTGGAAGCGCTGGAAGATCGAATATTTAACATCTCTACAAACACGTTCTAAATGGCAGGACAAACATCCAAACTTGATGATCAATGAAGTTGTCATTATTCATGACCATAACTTGCCGCCAACGCAGTGGTTGTTAGGAAAGATTATTAAAGTATATCCCGGCAGTGATGGTAATACCCGCGTAATACAAGTTAAAATTAAAAATTGTACTATGAAACGATCAGTACAGCAAATTTGTCGTCTTTCTATTCTTGAATCAAATGATTCAAGGCCGGGAGCATGTTCAGAAACTCCAACCCTAGTAATAGTCACATAAGATTTAACAAGCCTACATTAGGGCGAAACCAAATATTCAATTGGATTCCAGTTACCAATACCAAGAAGAGTATAAATAGATTTGCCAGCTTTCGGAATAAAAACAATGCTACTTCTTCCCAAGATTGGGAAACAGAGCTAAACAGCATGCAATTATGACAAAGATAAAGTAATTGGTCAGGAAAACTATAATATAATTCAGATGAAATAGTCGTCTTGAGTAATCAGTTTGGTATTCCCAATTTGACAATTAACAATTGCTGTTAGGAAAACTGTTCTTTTGCCTTTTGGTACCACGATGAGAACTGTAAAGTCACAGCCAAAAAACTATTTTCACTTAATAATTTGTTAAGCCTAGAGACATCAGATAAACTACTGTTCTCCTCACAGAAATTTAACCATGAAGATCGGAATAATAAAAAAAACTTTTTGGGTGACTTATAGGAAATTAGGTTGCAATCTTGTAGGTTAGATTTCTTCTAACCGAGAAATCCAATATAGCAGTTGTAATCTATTAAGCTTCCTTATCAATGAATCTACTGTAACTGACTGCATATCCTTCAGTGCAGTGAGAAATATAGCAATCCTAAAGCGTACTGCACCCATGGTTAGAAGATAAAATGCCATTACCTTCCAATTAAAAATCCAATCAATAATAGGTATAGAACACTAACATTCCAAATGCCTCCCTGTGGACAGAATTAACAAAGCTTGTTTCATCCAATCCAACTTTATTATGCCTTTATAAGTGACTAAAGAAAATCAAACCAACATCTTATACCTCGATTGATAACTCAATCTTAGATCTTAAGTAGCTATATATCACTTTTTGGAAGCCAAGAAGCATTAGAGTTGTTTAGTTAAGTAGACACGCATTCTTAGAAAGTAAAAGTATCTCCTGTATCCTTTACGTGTGAGCGATTCAATTACTCAATCCCATGTTGCGACTCAAAAGTTCAATCTGAAAAATCCGTGTGATCTACCATATCAGAATTATGTTTGGCCTTGATTGACTAACACCAACACCATCGTGCGATATTGCTTATTCAACCCAACCGAGTCCAATCAATTCTGAAGATAACCGTTCATTACTAGAGCCATATTAAGAGTGATGGAATGTAAACGTATAGTATTGGCAAATAATATTTCGTAATTTGAATATTATTTGTAATCCGGATACTAGAAGACTGGCAGTGCTTACATCTTTGCATTAAAAAAAGTTTATCAGAAATCATCGCTTGATCCTTAACGATCGAAACTGTATATAATACGATGGGTTAAACTGGAACTACTCCCGCATGAAGAAAAAGAAGGAGCATATGTTTTTTCTATGAAAACACTGGCAACATCACATGCTGTATAAGATAGCAGAAAATTTGCAGCAGAAAAATGATTTTTATACTCGCCATCAGAGGCACCACTATCGCTAAACAGAATTTCTTCTGCTGTCATTTTTGTATAGCAAACAGAATTTTTCTGTACATTTTTTAATTTTCTTCAATATTTTAACAACAAAATTAGTCCAGATTTCAAATACAATATGTACATATATTATTTCCATAAGATTAGAATAAACTGTTAAAACATATTGATTTCATCTGCAGTTTAAATACTTACTGTAAGCTGTGAATAAAGAATGTAATAAATATTTCAGTTTTACTTTCCAGAAGCTTAGTCATTTCTTTTCCATACATACAACTATGAAGTTTGAGGACGGACCCCCATGTAACCAATATACAATTATGATTTTCCAATGCTCAAATGACCATACATCTGAATAAGAAGTTTGAGGATAATCGACCGAGTTTGAGCGCCTCCAGAATTTTGCAAAGTTTTGGCCCATACATAAAAATCAATTTTTTCACTGTGAGCTATGGATAAACCCCGCTGTAACCAATATTGCTTCGCGCGATAAACTTTTATGAAAAGGTATGTGGTTTTTTTTTGATGATTAGTGTATTAAAACTTTCAACGATTAAATGACATTTGTTAGATATCGCCTCAGGTGATATCTGTTCTTATTTCAATTATTCTGAGCTTACCACGGGTGGGGGCCAATACCAGAATGAAATAAATTTGAACACGGTTTAAACGGTACTGATTTTACTGTGTGATTTACATGTTATAAATATAAGTTAACGAAACAAGAGCTGCGTTTTATTGAACTCTGGAATAGGAATAGGAATACGAATGAAAATAATGCACAATAAAACGACACGGAATAGTTTATATGATTTATGTAACAGTTGTCATGGAAACAGCAACGAACTGCCAAAACATACTTTGTAACTGCCAAAAATGACATTTATCACAAAGAAATGTTCATAAGGGCGACAAGTTGACAACACATAGAAACAAAAACACTCTGATGTTGAACATAAAAACTAAAAGTGGAATAGAATTAATCCAAAACCAACAAAAGGTTGGTGTATGTGAAACTGGATGAAAACTCTGGATGGTGTAGCTTTGATTGATTTTATATTTAAGTTATGTTGTATTTGTATTTAAGTTTATTTAAGAAGTAACAATTTGTTTTATAATTTATAATGTAAGAAACAATGTATTACAATGAGTGATGTGTTGTTATCGCCAGTTTGATTGAGAAGAACGTCATTTAGCTTTTTTGCAAATGACTTACAAATTTTAGGTTTAAAGATTTTTTAGTAGTGTACTAAAAGTACTTAAACTATAATTATAGATATAATATATTTACCTCAATATGATGAGATGATTCTATTTGAGTATAGATGGCTGAATAACTTAAGCTGTAACGCATTAAATCAACTCATCATAATATTGAGCTAAATATACCTGTACAATATATACATGCATAGATTTCATCTGTCAATTGTTTACAGGTAATTAATGTTGTGATTATTGGATGGTTACAAATTTTACAAGCTAAGTATTGACATTGTATTATTGGTTTGTACATAAGTATTAATATGTTTGATTTTAATTTTAGGTAATAATGACAATTATATTTACAATTCAAAGGTGAGTAAGTAAAGTTTAACAATTAATTATAAAGTTTTAAATGTTCTAATGTTATTGTTTTCTTTCAGATTAATGACGTCGGGACGGTTTGCCTTTAATTTACGTGGTACTTAAGTGAACTTTAGTTTTGTTAAGATATTTCTAATGTGTTGATTAGTTTTATGTTAAAATAAATGAGTTAATAGATTATTCGTGTTATTGTTATCGTCGAATTCGCAAACAGTTGGAATGAAATTATTCCGGTATGAATATATGGTAATAATACCAATAAAATACACCTAAGGTTTCGGAGAGTTAAAAATTTAATTTTTATTGCAAAAAATTACTATTCACTTTTACCTGTAGTTTTACTCTAAATCTAAGCTAACAATTTTCTGTTTTTATATTGAAATAAATGTTAATCTAAGCATTATAAAATTTTATATAAAAATAATGTTAAAAAAGTATCGAATGAAATTAGACGCGTCGTAAGTAAAACTAATATCACGCGAAGTGAAACTTGCTGATATGAAGTTTGTTGACTTAAGATCGTGTGTTGTTGGTATTGCTGATTCGATGTTGAACTCGTGTTAACTCTTCCCCTCTAAAATATCCATTGGGAGTTCATACCAGTGGGACTTATCACAACCGAGGTTTGTGTTGGTGTTTGACTAATCCCAATTTAGGGTGAAATTAGAGCTGTGGTTGCTGGACTAGTTGGTAAACGAGCTATTGTATTTGTTGCTGAAATACTTGTATTTGGTGGAATTGATGCCAAAATTTTATTTGATTCAATCCTTTTTCGGCCACTGGACCTTGATGATAAAGGGTTTCTTGATTTAGCAACATACAGACATATGTATATAGCATTGTGAAAATCTCTATTTCTTATTCAATTATGGAAATTTCTTGGAAAAGCGAGAAGTGGTTTCGTTCCCACTAAATCTTTAAAGTAAGTATCTAGTGTGATTTTGGTGCGACCAATATCTTCTATTTATTTCGGCATGAATTTGAGAGCGTCATCAACTCTTCACCAGTAAGCATTGAAATTATCATATTTGCGATTCTTTCTGTTCTATAAACTCTTCGATGTATATTCTTAAATCTAAGGCGGTCTCTATTTTGGCCATTTTAATGGCCTCTTTTCTTGCGTTTCACCCATATAGGAAAATACCCAAACAACGTTAAATATCTATCATAATGTATTTTAACCCTGACTGAATTGGATCATTTTCACAAAATATGTTCATTTTCCCCGAACGACATCTCTCGATCGGTATTATAATTATTTTTTGTCAATCAAATGAGATCAGTACCTGAAATGAGTCAGTTCCTGAAAAGGTTCAAGCACAGTACAATTTAACTTGGGACGGACTGACAGGTTGTCTTAACTATTTAATATTGCTTACCAGATATTGCTTCAGATTCGTGGTTAACCTCAAAATATTTATGAGGTACTCTTTCTTTTCGGCATCACATTCTATTTGGCTACGGTATTGGTTACTAAATTGATAACCCCAACAATATAAAAGCTTAATCATCCATTTATCGTTTAAAACTACATAATATATAAAATCCGATATGATGAATTGTAGATAATTATTTCTGCTACAACAATGAGTACCGTCATCATTAGAGTATGGCAAACCCTATTGCGGTTTATCGCGTTACCTATTATTCTTACAACAAACAGCTAACCATCAAAGCCATTATAAATAATTATGATCGCTTCAAAAGAACCAACACTTTAAGCAGTTTCAAGAAAAAATGGGAATTAATTATTAATATTAGAAAAAGAAAATAAAATTATTAAAATTAAATAAATATTTATATATAAAAATTATTATTTTTTTTTACCCTTTTTGTGTTAAAACTATCATTATTCACAATATTAAAATCTTAAGAATTTTAATAATAATTTAAATTTTATGATGAAGTTTACAAAGAAAAAAAATGTTAAAATTAATAATTTATTATTATTTATTATCTTTTGGAATTTAAATATTTAAATATAAAACGAAAACTAGTTTTGTTCTTATAGTTTAAAAAGCGACAAAGTGATTATTAATTTATTATCATTTATATATTCAAATAAATTTTTTTTTATTCGTATTTAAATATTGATTCATATTTTTTTCATTAATATATAATTAATAATTTTATTAATAACGAAAAGGAATTTTAATATTTTTTATTTCAAAAATTATTTCAATAAGATAATTAATTTTTTTTTTGTTATTAACAATATATAATGTAGTTAAACAAAATACATTTTTATCTATAAGTTTAATAATTAATTAGGTTATGAAATGTTTAATTATATTTAGTGTTAATATAAATTAGTCTTAGTTAAATATGTACATACAAATATGAATTAATGGAGACAAGTAATTTTTTATATGTGATTTACATACTTGATTACATAAGATTTGACCAGGTAATAAAATATTAATTTGGTTTAAATTGGAAAATCATAACGAATGGCCTGACAAATAGTAGCGGTACATATATACCATATAGGTGTTTAGATTTGATTAGCGTATGGGAAAATTTAAACATACTTAACTAAGCAGTTGGATACATATCTGAGAAGTTTCATGAAATTCCATATGTATCAGTATTCCATATGAGCTCTGATTGATTACTTGGAGTGTAGGACCGACAACATATATCAGCACTCATTATTTTACATTAAAATTAAAACATACAGTTTATAACCCCAAAAAAATACACTACTAATCTACTAAACTAGAAAAATTAAGCAATAAAGTCATCTGAGCGCCAGAGGATTCCACAACTTTCGATTCCAAATTCATACAACGAAAACCTTTCATAACAAACAAACACTGAAGAATAGGCTAAATCAGTTAAACTTCAAATCATTTGAAGAATATAAGACCACACGTAACATCTGTAAAAATTCTGTGCTAAAAAAGCAAAAAGAGCCGACAACAAGAAAGCCACAAAGGTTTCGAGTTGAAAGTCTCAGAATTTTACCAGATGGTCGCATCGGTTGTCAATATTTTCAGCATTGAAATGTGCAGATGGTGCTTTGGTGGTCGATCCATATTTGCAGGCCGACTTACTGGCAAGCGTCTTCACTTCGCACTCGACTTTATTTGTTCCCGATGGAGTTACGCCTCCATCAATTCCGTATTGTGGTTTCAAAATGGATCCTGTCAACATCTCGGAGGAAATTGTCTTCAGAAACCTAAAGGCAATGGATTTAAATACAGCCACCGGACCTGACGGAATTCCTGTCCGAATATTGAAGGAGTTTGCCAGTGACTTGGCTCCATTTTTAACTAAAATCTTTCTCCTTTCTTATAAGCAAGGTAAATACCCGAACGCCTGGAAGAGTGCGATGGTGCAACCGGTTCTTAAACGTGGTTGTGATAAAAACTGGCCCCTCAAACTACCGGCCAATATCAATTGTGTCAGCCGTGGCTAAAGTTATTGAGAAATGCATTAACCAACAATTGGTACATTATCTTGGGATTAATAAAATAATTTCAGATAAACAATATGACTTCCGCGAAAGCCGCTCCACAACCGATCTCTTGACGTTTGTTGTAAACAAATGGAATCTCGCCCTTGATCACCATGGAGAAGCCTTTGCAATGGATATATCCAAGGCTTTTTACATGGTTTGGCATGAGAATCTCATTTGTAAACTTGTGGCATACGGCTCAGATTCGATGACCATCAAGTAGATAAAAAAACTTTCTCAAAAAACTGAAACATCAACGTTGTGCTAAATAGCAGATCATTAACGACTCACTCTCTAATTACCGGAGTCCCGCAGGGATCAGTTTTGTCACCAACTTTGATTTTGTTCTACATTTATGACTTGTTGGCTAGCACTGTAAACTCTATCCACAGTTTTGCCGATGATGCAACATTGCACTCCTCTATTTCATTCGAATCGAGCCTACTCCTTCATAGATAAACGGTAAACGACTGGAAGTCATTTCACTTAATTTCGATTTGAGTACAATATTTGAGTGGGGAGTTAAACATCTCGCGTAAAAGTTAAAAAATTCTAGCGTAAAAGAAGTCACAACAAATACCCTTTTGTGGTAAAAGCCCACGTTTTCGTTGGTTGTGACTAAATTCGTCGGCTTGGTGTTCAGATAAGCAACAATTTAAAATGAAATTATGAACATATAATCGCATTGCAGACAGTTTTTATAGATCGCATCAAGTTCTCCAGATATGTGAAACCTTTATTAGACCTTGTATAGAATATTGCTGTCAGGTTTGGAGTAGAGCATATGGCATTGCTCTCCAGTTGCTGGATAGAATTCAGCGGCGTACGATCCGTATAATACGAAACTTCAGACTTACGAAAGATCTAGACAGCCTACAGCACCACAGAGATGTTGCAGAACTCTGCGTGTTCTATAGATTAATAAATGGTAAATGTTCTGCAGAACTAAAGGAGAAAAAACCACAACTTGTTACGCCAGGACGGGTAACACGAGGAACGGTTAATGCGCATAGGTTTACGGTTAAGCTGCCGAAACCTCGAACTGAAAATACAAAGCGCGAATTCATTTATCGAACATCTAAGAAGTGGAATTCGTTGGCCGGTTTTCAGTTTCCGTAAATATAAAATGCACAAGTTTAAAGCAGCTATCAACCTTTACATGAAGGATCGCGCGTTTGGTGTAGGAGCTCTTATAGTTACAAGGAACTAGGATAGTCTAAAAGTCAGCCCTGCACCCAAATAAATTACTAAATAATCATATGATCCAGATTTTGTGTAACACAAAACAATTTTTTAGTGTACCCGTATTTTCCAATCCGGTATACGAACTTGTCAACTATGAAATATAAAGTATGAAAACGCTTCACATTTCATAGTTATATGGTACCAAACAATTTAAACATGAGAACGTCAAAACTCGTCCATCACCCGTTCTTCTCAAAAAAACCCATTTTGTATGGTCATTAAATCAACCAACCGTAGTAACTGCTTAAAATTGCCATCAAACCACCTGCACAAACCAACTAGTCAGTTTAGTTACACAATAGATCCACGGGATTATGTGATTCCATCCTTCCCTAACCCATCACGAAAGATGTCAGTACTATAGGGTGCTGGCAATCGAAATATGCAATGTGCAGATGCTTCTTCGTAAATCGGACCTACATCCTAGATTTGGCTATGTAATGATGGGAGAGCCTTGAGCCCGAAACCAGTTTGCAAAGATAGAAACAGACAGACAAAACCAGTTACATATATTATGTCCGATTTCGGTGTGCCTACGGTTAACGGCATTAAATGTATTAAATACACAAATTAAACAAGACACAGTAGCTAGTTTCAATGTGCAAAGTCTCCAATACCTAATACTAACGAAATCCGTCATATCTTATGTGGTTCACTAGTAGACATTATTTACCTTTCAGAAACTTTTTTGTTCTGCAATATCTCAGTCTCAGGTCTTGATATTGAAGGTTTTAATCTAGTTAGGAAAATTTGGTGGTTTTCCCATTTGGTTACTGAACAATGCTGAACTCTAAGACACATGAATCCTGGAACACTATATCTGTCTATATGTTCCCTGACGCCAATCAGGGCAGAGTTTGATTTAAATTATACTGCAATGTAACTGGGAATGAAAAATTGTGTAAAATAATCCAAATTAACAAATTATAAGAGAGGAAATTTCTCATTAAGGAGAAAATAATTTTCCAAGATGCAGACTAGTCCAGTGTAGTACGAGAAGGTTTGTTAGAAGCCAGTTTATTGTATAGATGTATTGATGCAAATAGAAAGATGATAGTTATACTGATAACCGAAAGCATAAAGTAACTCTGTTCAATCAAGCTTCCATTCCAAGACATAAATTAAGTGTCGCATTCTTAATAAATTAAATTTACGAAAGATGGTTTGACTGTTCGTGAAAGTGATGCAACCACCTTATGAAAAGACTCAACTTTATTTCAGCTCAAAAAAGATTGGCAAAGGCTATCGCAAATCAAACCGCCAATATATTAAGAAAACATCTAGAGAATCTTGTAGTCATGTTGATTTACAGAATAACCCCGTAAATTGTGCATCACGAGAATGATGATGTCGTCAAACCATTTTAGAGCACCAAAAATCAAACCATGATTTTTGGTGCTCTAAAATGGTTAAATGTGAATAAAGAGAAGCAAAGTCAAATCAAACACCATTACTATATTTACTATTATAGATTGTTAAGTACACGAGTATAATGAAATGTTGTAGTATAGATGCAAAAGATTTAACCGAAACCCAAATCACCAAATGATGAGAAATATATATAAGATCGTGTTCGATATAACCTCCTCTCTTTAATACCGGTATTGACCGGACAAAACTCACGATCACTGTTTGCTATTTACGACATTAACCACAAAGCCTGAAACACTGAAGTTCCTAACACTAAAGATCACCTGTATCACAGAATTTATTATGAATTCATCGAAAAGGTGGACCTAGGTATTTAAGGGATTCAGGATACTTGCATATCATCGCACCTTCAAATCAATAGCGTGTTGGTCTCTAAGACCTGAGGTGGCAAATCGTTACTAAACTACTGTTAGCAGACAATCACAATTCTAATCTGCAATCGCCAATCAGCATTCTCCAGTCCGCAACACTTATCTGCTCTGCTGTATTTAGATTAAAATTAAACAAAATTATAAAATAAATTTATTAGTTAGCAATAATTAGTAAAATGTTATAATTTTTAGTAGAATATATATCGTTTTCACATTATCTATCGACTGTTAGAGGTTATTATGGTTATTTGGATATAGGTAAGGATATTTCTAGTTTCATCATACAGTTGTGGTACCTTAATCAAGCCACCACACCACAAAAAAACTGCCATACACTCCACTCCCAAATAATACAACAAATATTAACCTATCAGTCTATACAAAACAGTGACTCGAATCCACGCACAAATAACCCCCCTCCCAGCAAAAACCGCACCAAATGCCAAAACGGACAAAAATAAACAACACCCGGTGGGAGGCAAGTCACTCGTAACAGTCACCAAAGAAATGGAAACATTCTCAAAATGGCGGACGAACCCCACCAGCATCGCGGAAAAAGCCAGAAACACCGTTGTAACTAACAAAACAAACAACTCACCCTCCAACAAAGAACGAAACAAAAAACGGAATGCTTCTGAGACCGAAGCCGGACCTCAAAACAAGGATGATCAAGAATGATCCGCCTGCCACCCCAACGCAAACTAGGACAAAACCGGAAGAAAATTTCAGGACAAATCCCACATCGAGGACTGCAAGAAAGGGGCCGCAAGAAAATGATCCTCGCGGATGCGCATATCGAAAAAGAAACCGCATCTTTTAAAAAGAAATACTGACAAACGACGAAAGTAAGTTTAACTTGTTCGGCAATGATTGTAGACCGTTTGCAGGCGTCCTACAAATCAAATTTTCAAATTATCTTGCCAATATTCATTTTGTAGGGACGAAAGAAAGTTTAACTTGTTCGGCAATGATGGTAAACCGTATGTGAGACGCCTCTTAACCAAGAGTGAATCTTCTCTTGCCAAAATTCCTTTCGGAGTCGCGGCCTTCTTCCCGACATGTATCCACGAGGACCATCCTCCCACAGCCGTCCCCTACAGCTCCCAATGCAAGGTCAATCCCAGAACCCTCCCCCAATTCCATCCCAACCCACGCTGAGGTAGCAAACGGACCCCTCCCAACACCCCCCGCGAAAACAGCGAAGCCCGTCCGCCATTCCGAGAGCAACCCTACCTTCCCGGCAACCACTTCAAACTATTCACCCCTCGCTACGTGGTGCGCCACTACCTCACTCATTTTGCAAAAATACCATCCAAATACAAAAAGGGCAACAAATACAACCAAAACAATCATGTTTTTTTTGTGTTTTGGTTGTAATGTTTTGCACAAAATCACCTATGCATAGAAAACCCGGAACCACCACCCCGCACAAACAACCGGCAAGAACCAAGGAACATTTCACAAGGCAGATGAATCGGTTCTAGCTTACAATCTTTTGTGGTGCAGTGGCTCAATGAAAACACCACCACTACATATATATGTATTTGTGTTAACTCAACAGTTGAAACTGGTGTACTTAGGTTAAATATCCTGGGGTCTTCTTATCATATGCTGTATAGAAAGTTGCGTCTCTTTATCTCCAGATCCATCACCATCTAACGCGAGGGGCAATATTTTTTTCTTTTATGACCCGACAGCATTGTAAGTTATGTTTAGGTATAACTAAAACTTAGCTATAACCTATTAAAAATAAAACACTAACACAAAAATCTAAAAATAAATTTATTAGTTAGTCACTCAGGAATCTGTAACTTAATATAATTTTATTATTTATTTAAACTCCAGTCGGCACACCTATCCTATGATTAAAACATAATCTACAATATCTCTACAATCTGTTTCGGGGCTCGAGACACTTCCAACTTATTCGCGGTTCGCTGATTTACGTCCTTTCCTTACCCCATTACAGCCAAATCGAGGACGTACGACTATAGGTCCGATTTACGTAGAACCATCTGCACATTGCACAGCTCCATGACAGCCTATAGTACTGACATGGAAGATGGATTGGCCCATGAATTCTGCACTCCAACAGAGGGTCATAGATGTGTTCATTTCCACCACCGATCATAATCGTATAGTGAAAAATCCTTTTACATCCTGTCCCTATCGGGATTCGAACCCAGTACCTGCCGCTCCAACTGCCGCAGCTTAAACAACTGCGCCACCTGGGCGGTTATTTAAAACAAAAATACAAAACTCTGAAAGAAAATTTATTAACTTATGGCGATTTAGGATTTTTATGATTTAGGATTGTTAAATATTGGTTATTATTGGATAGGTTAGGACATTCTTAATTTCATCATATTTATTTAAGTTCAGAATCATTAGCTGCATCCCAATATTTCCAGATCCACCACCATCCAAAGCGAGGGGCAGTATTCATCTCCGTGATGACCCGACAGCTATTCATATACACACATTATGACGACCTAATAAACGGTTAATTCTTATATAAGGTTAATCATTTATATAGACAAACAACGGAGTAAGTCATGTTTTGATATCATCCGAGCATCCACTCCATCCCAGACCTCAGAACAAACGTTCACACAATACACCAAAATGGACCTCCTGTACAACAAACAGACCACAATCCAATGAAGATCACCAAAGCCGTCATTTGAGAAAGTTTTAAAATTTAAAGTTATACAGCAAAGTAGCTGAGTTAGAATAAATTAAACTTTATTTAGGATAAAATAAAATAGTTAAATTAAGATTACAAATAAAATAAAGCTTCTCTGTTTTCACTGGGGTCGCGTTAGTGATTTTCTATCGTTTTGTATTGGTCCATCATCATCATTTCCATAGCATCTCTTTGCTATTCCATTTCTGTTGGAATCTGGTTTGTATATATTTCTATCAAATGTTTTGTCATTTTGTGTATTTTTTCCTTATCCTTGTTTCTTGTTGTCGTCTTCGATTCGCCATTTTTGATTGTTTTCCTCTAACACTTTTAGGTTTTTTTTTCTTTTTTTGCTTATTATATAACTGATT
Organism: Tipula lateralis; assembly: GCA_963932295.1. Lineage (NCBI taxonomy): Eukaryota > Metazoa > Arthropoda > Insecta > Diptera > Tipulidae > Tipula > Tipula lateralis. The sequence goes on from OZ010737.1 coordinate 126,163,777, forward strand.
CCCAAACATAAATAAATAAATATAAACACAAACACAAGTCCGATATCTGTATTCACTATCCCGGTCGTCACGTTAAATCTCATTTTCTATTTAACGGCAATGACAGCTTACTCAAAATTTAGCTGTGAAGTACGCACTAATTAATTTTTTTTTAAATATTTTTATGTTGTCACACTCACAATGTTGCGGAAAAACGCGTACTAAACAGACTACATGTATTTCTTTTCATATAATCCCAATAAACACACCGCACAGAATTCCGTAATAAAATCTATACGAAAGATTCACTCGGAATGTGAATTCCATTAATATTATTACATGGAATTCCATGCTGTTAACCCAAGAAAAGTGGCACAAAAATTCAATGTATGTCAATGTGTTAGTGATGGAAAATGAGTGGAATATATGTAGAATTCCGAGTGTAAATCGCACAGTTTTATATTTGGAAGTCGTACTGCCATTTCAGCACGCAGAACGTGACCGAGCCAGCGTATTCGCTGTCCTTTGATTTCATGCACGATATGAGGAATTTGCATTAAATTCCTGATCTCGTGATTGAATAGAACTCGGTATGTGCCATCAACGTCGCGTTTTGGGCCATATATCACACGCATGATTCTTCTCTCGAATGTTAGAAGCCATCTTTCGTACTCATCCGTCAAGGTCCAACTCTCACATCCATACATGACAACGGATCTGATCAACACTCTGTACAGCTTCAGCTTATCCGTATTTGCAAGATATTTTGATTTCAGCAGTGGACGTAAAGGATACAAAGCCCGATTGCCAGCGGCAAGGCGAACCTTGATATCCTCTCTCACACTATTATCGTGAGTAATGAGAGATCCAAGATACTTTAATCTCATCACTCCTTCAAACGTGTGGTTTCCATTACTGAAATCACTTGCGTCTTGGTCTCGAAAACCAGAGATCAGATATTTGGTTTTGGACTCATTGATTTTGAGACCAACGGAAGCTGAAAACTGCTCCAGTGGATCAAGTATCTCTTTCACTCCGTTGCCATTTAATCCAATCACCATATCATCTGCATACCCAAGAAGTTGATTGGATTGTCGGAATAAGATGTTGTCCTGAGGTGTTTCACTTTTACGAAGGATGTATTCCAACATGAGATTAAAAAGTATCGGGGACAGCGCTTCTCCTTGTCAAACACCAGAAGTAATTGCAAAAATTCTCGATAGCCTGTTCTCAACTTTGACACAGCATTGTGACTGCGTTACTGTCATTTTACACAGATGTACATATTTTTTTGGTATTCCTATTTAAAAAATTCCTTAAAGAAACCACGCAAATTGTGCTCATTGCTGAGTTGTTGTACTCTTAAGACCTTGGCCTTCCACCATTCGCGCTTCTTCTGTGTACAAATGCGTTTAGCTGTCCTCCTAGCAAAAACTGCCTTGTTTTTCCTTGCAATTGTAAACCGAGTCTGCGCTTCATTGTGGGCTTTATTGCGTTGCTCAACAGCAAGATGACACTCCTCATCAAACCAATCATTTTTGGGCTTAGTTTTCACTATACCGAGAGTGTACTGGGCGGCATCGACAACCGAGGTTTTCAATACTTCCCAGACACTGTTCACATCATCAGATTGGTAATTGGATCGTAAAATGCTATTGCTGACAAGATCTTGGTATTTTCGTTGTGTTTCTTCATTTATCAGACCTTCACAGGAGAATCGCGTTTTATATTCTCCTGTCCTCCCTGACTTGTACGAAAATTTCCATCGTAGCTTTGCAGCAACCATAAAATGGTCACTGCCTACGAATTTGGTTGACGACCGATACGATCTCACGTCTTGAACAACCCGAGCTCGGTCTTTTGAAATCAACACATGGTTAATTTGGCTTCGGGATGTTTTACGTGGATGTTTCCAAATGGATGTTTTTATGGGGAAAGAATGTACTTGCCACTTTGAGATCATGAGCGATCGCAAAGTACGTCATTCCTTCCCCATTTTCGGTCGCAGTTTCGTGTCGGGAGTACGGACCTATGTTATTACATAAGTCGGTCTGATTTCTGCCAGCTCTAGCATTAAAGTCACCAATCACCAGTCTGATATCGTGCTCAGGTATAGAGCTCATCAGATTATCCAAATTATTGTAAAATGAGTCTTTATCTTGGGGTTGGCTTACATCAGTGGGCGCATGTACACAAACAATTGACAGGTTGGCTAATTTCATGTGCAAGCGAAGCTTACACATTCGATTATCGACTGCCTGGAAGTCCAAGACAGCCTTTTTTACCTGCGGCCCAATGAGAAAGCCAACTCCAAGATTTCCGAGGTCATCTCCACTGTGTAGCAACGTATAGCCTTGGGACACATGGACTCCACTTTTAGGCCATCGAGTTTCTTGGAGCGCTACGAGTTCCAGGCGATACTCCTTCATACATGTGATAAGGCCGTCCAACGCGCCAGGTTTTCTTAGTGACTGCACGTTCCACGTGCTGATCCTCATTCTCGTATCCGGGTACTTAAGCGGGGGGTCATTGTTATTTAGGCGGTATCCGATTTTTTTGGTTTTGTTGACATTTTTAACTGTAATTGGTTTTTACGGATGCGGGTCGTCAGCGCAGCGATCCAACCAGATTTAGTCGCCTCCTACGACAAGCTCTGGATACTGTGGTGGTATTCTATGGATCTCATGTTTCGTTCGAAATATTTACGAAACATGTTTGCCCCCAACCACAGGGCTTAAATATAATAATTAACCATATAATATAATAATTATATAATTTGCACTACAGGTATTGGCCATTAACGGAGGAAATTCGGTTCAGCTTGGTAAATTATTAGATAATTTTTAATCGATACATTGTTTTGATGGCCAAACCAGGAAAAGTTTGCTGCAACCTCATCCAACATTACTTTTTTCAAATTACATCTGATGTATTTGGTTAGGTTATTTATATTCACATCAAATAACCTAGTTTTCTGTTGGATTAGAAAAAAAGATTAGACAGATACATACATATACGAGTTATTTAATAAAACATAAAATTACCAAACATTTTTCGCTGTGTGGGTCTTTCCTTATTTTATCCTCCAAGTCAATTAGTTCTTGTGTTGAATTAGTTGGAATATTAAGAATAATTTCGTTATCCTCCATGTTTTTTGTTTCTTTAGAATAATGTCTCAGAAGTACAAGTTCTCGAATTATGCTCCTTTGATTCGATACTATTGTATCACATGTTTTTTGTAACTTCTCGAATTTTTCGTTGTGTTTTTTTAGAAGCTTATAGTTGCTTTCTACAGTTGGTTCTGGCAATTTTTCTTTAAGAAATATATATTTCTTCTAAATTGAAAATATTGAGAAAGTTTAAATTTACTTTGTATAGATGTATTGAATTCATCCGAAGAATCTGAATCATTATTAATTCGCCTTTTAAGGGAATTTTGATGATGCTCTACAATTTTCTCGGTGGATGTGGTTGGCATTGTTGTATTTACTTTTAAGAAGTTCTGGTATCCCATCTCATCGTCGGACCAGCAAAATGTTTTTTCGGGAACTATAGGAGCACTAGGATTATTTTTTTTAACTGAAAGTAAAAAGATTTATGTTATTTTAATTTGGAAATTTATTATTTTAATAAAGCCACCTGTTTTTGCAAAAGCAAATATACTTTTTGAATGTTCCTGGGACTTCGATATTCTACGTAAGAAAATATATTAATTATGACATAAGTGGTATGAATATGATTTCTAATTTAGTTTTCAGTGCCACAAATTTATATTGGATTGCACTAATTTCAAATTGTCTTGAGAAATTATTTTCAGTAATCGTCCGATTTGTGTAATAAATTTTAAGATCTGCAGACTCTATTGAAATAATTTTTTAAATTTGGAATAAAGTAGCCTATAATTGAAATATCACAATTTAATTTTTGAATTTTGAATACATCGTTATCGATACAGCAATAATTGTTCGGTGGAATAATGGAAAATATATTGTGTTTGATTTTTATTGGTATTGAACAATAGTATATGGCTTGACATAATTTACATTTGTGATGTGTTGTTCAGCTTCCAATTGTCTATTTCTGAGTTTCTGCAGAGGCTGTGATTTCTTCTTAATAGTGCGTTTCAGTTCCTGAATGTTGTTTTCAAATCTGAAAGCACTATAGCTATCTACACTTCCATACATTAAAACATCGGCAGGAATGTGGATTAAATTTTGAACATTGTATGATACTGAATGTTCCTCGTACAAATCTCCAAAGTTTCTTACATATTCCCTAATCATATAGCTGTTGAACATGCATTATTGCGGAAGCATTCATTCTTGTCACCTAATATTCGCATCGATACGGTTGTAATACGGTTGCGGCAATATTCCGTTTAAGGCATAAATTCCAATATAGCATAAAAATTGCCGTAGCTCGGTTGCTTTCCATTTCTCAAACTCTTTAAGGATCGTGGTTTTCTTGAAAACTCTTTGGGTATCGATGATTTTATTATTCTCAATTTTTCATCAATCTCTTTAAGATTGGATGATGACAACGAAAATTGTTTCTTTTTAACGTATACCAAATATCTTAAAGTTTGTCGCATCACACCCAGAAGCACGCAGTGCATATAGTCCACAGGAAATTGTGATACACATCTAATGTTAATTTTCTCTAGCTCGATTTCATTAAATTCCTTATGGTAATGGGCTTGTTACCTATTTCGAAAGCTAACGTCAGTTCATAATAGCTAATCAATCTCAGAATATACCACCCTTCGTTGTATATAATTCCCTTTAATTTCACATTTAGAACATCCGTAATATCCAGAATGTCCTTTAACTTGTAAAATGAATGATTTGGCTGGAGCATCACATACAAAAGCACGAATTTTGACATTATATACAACTTCGTCAGTTTATATACCATGTATTTGAAGATTTTTAGTTTCCTTTACAAATACCCGCAAGAAAGTATTTGCACAGCTAGGTTTCGTGTATTCGTGATATGCTCCAATCAGAAATACATCTTCCAAACCTACGACGTTTCCTAATATAGGCCACAATTGGCTATTGGAGCGTTTTGACTGAGGGAGACCATCAATACCAATGTCAATAATAAGGTCTTCGTTAAAATTTTTGTATTATTCCAACAATAGCTGCAATTTGTGTTTCAGTCCAAAGTGTTAATATGACCCAGCACCCAGTTGTGTTAATTCTATTTTTTCTGGAGTTTTTTTCACTGTCCTACAATCTTTCGGAAGGCTTGGGTGGTATTTCCTTAGTATTTTTAGTAAAGAATTCATCGCGTCATTTGTTGCATTATGTTTTATCCCCCAGTCGGCTAATTCTGTTTCCAAATCAAAACATTTATTGATAGTTTCATGCTCATCGTCTTCGCGGTTTACCGATAAATTAATATTCTCACTTCCAAGCGTCGAATCAATATTATTGATATCTTCTACAATACTACATATTACCACTAACATCTTCCACTGCTTTATGCATCTTTTTTTTTTGTTATCCTTACTATTAGAATTATTTTCTCCATAATTTGTACTATTTACAGAAAACTCTACTATTTCCGACTTGGAAATTATGCATATTGGGAATACTATTTCCGAGTTGGAAATTATGCATATTGGGATGTAGTGTATTCTAAATTAACGAGCGTTTAAACACTCGTGTTTCCAGCATTAATCTAGCGACACTATGGTTGCTGTGCTAAAGGATGCTATGATTGCTGTATTGGTATTCTTAGGTTCTTGTGAAATATTTACAAGTAATGCACGGCCCTACTCACAAGCAATATAAATTGATTACATTTTAATTTCGCCAAAAACAAAGAAAGTTTTAAACATGGATTGAATCAATATTATATACACCTTCCTGAAGTCACTGCCATCATAGTTTGACGTAAAGTTCGGTAGATCTCTGTCATTGCAACCAAGGCGGATTGGGTTTTAATGAATAGAATTATGACATTAAGCCATAAAATCAATTCGATAAATGTTACTGGCAGTAATAAACAACCACTCAAATGTCATTAAATTTTCGATAATAGATTATCACTATTCGAGTTTATAAAGTGAGAAACCACAAAACCTAAACTATACATATATAATATATATCACGATAGTTACAAACACTGTAAATTTATATATATAATAAAAATCCGTTGATTGGATTACTACAGTACATATATACATTTACAATAGGGTGAGAAAAGATAATTAATGAACTTCATGTTTTGCCCTCAATTATTCTATCTATAGCATAATACAAAACAAACCTATATTATAGTTTTAGAACAAGAAACTATTAATTTATATCTGTTAATAATGATATGAACATGACAGGTGGCACAAATTAGATTATTTTAATTTATAATACTAGAACACAAAATTATATATGTGAACCGCGAGCAAAACAAAAAGAAATTAAATTAAAATAAAATTCAACTCATTGGATTGAGAAAGTCAATTTCACCAACTCACATATATATATAGTGACAATTTCATTTTATTGAAATTAATAACTATAATTATTTTAATTAATCGGGTTGAATTAGGTTGGGTGCATTCAGATCGATTTTATATCCATAGCACAGTCGATTACGCATTTAACAATTATGTTCGTTAATTTGTAAGCTTCCACCCACTTCCAAACCACAACTCATCTATAAACATATAATAATATCCAGTTTTGGTGAATCAATCATTTCGACAAACATAACTATCAGCTAAAGATATGGATGGCCACTAAACAATTGCTGTATAATATTTCATATTCAATCATGACTGTTGATAGATTAATTTTTTTCTATTAATCTCCACCTCTTCTTAGACACATCACCGTCTCTTATATACAATAAAATAATTTACTTATGTATGTATGCGAGCTTTTAACAATAGTAACAAAACCAATTTCCAATAATATAATCGATCGTTCGTTTCTATTATATAATCCAGTGGAGTGAAAAAAAATGTATTTTAACGAATAAATAGTAATTGTAAAGTACATTTTAAATTTTGACATCTACTAACAATAGAAATAAATTAAAATTTAATTAAAAATATATTTTTAAGAAAAGAATAATTATTTTATTTTTTATTGTTGTACATTTTACATTCGTATATAAACCATTAACAATTATTTATTTCATTTATTATTATAATATCGCGCCTTTTCTTGTTTTCTCTTATTTTCTTTTCTTAAAGGTATTTCATTATAATAATAACTATTTATAAAGGGGGTCCCATTAAAATCGGAATTCTTCAAAATTATCTATTCAATTCCCGCACATTCCTTATTGTACAAATTTCAATTGTCTTTAACAGCCGAGCATTAAGCTAAAAGCTACACTTCACACGACCATCTGATGCTATTACGGGCTATTGTTTATTTAGCTCTCCTCATGCTTTGACTAGCATCGTTCTCTTCCAGGTTATTATTGGCCTTACTTTGTTCTTTCATTGTGGATTCCATTCCGGTGATATTCGGCATCAGGTTCTTTCTTAGTGTAGTGAATTGAAAGCTATGGAACATTATAGACCTCTAAAAGAAACAACAAGTTGAGAATTAAACGAAACACCAACAACATTGAGTTATTGGTTCTTAGAGAAATAAGATGGAAAAAAGTGCAGATTTAACAACAAATACAGGAAAATTAAATTCTGGCCGTTCCGTCACACACAATGAAGGTACGTGTAGGAATTTTAACAACAGCTAAATCAAACATAGCACTACTTTACACTTATTGTTTCACTACAATAGAAACTGATTATACCGGGTGTCCTCCGGGAAGGTATACTACTTAGTTTTGCCGCCATTTTGGTAAACGTTAGTCTTGACAGTTCATATTTGGCAGTCATGAAGTAGACACGTGGCAAATGTATTATGGGAAAATATTCGATTAACCAACGTGTTTTAATCGTTAAAACATTTTATCAAAATCAATCATCGATTACTGTGACGATGAGAAAGTTACGTGAAATTTATGGGAGAAAAAACGTGTCAACAAAACGCCCTATTTAACGTGGAGTGAATGATTTCGAAGAAAGGGGGGCTGTAAGTGATAGGCCCAAGCATGGGCCACAACGTGCTGCAAGATCGGCTGAAAACATTACGGCTGCTCAAGAAATTGTTCAAAACAATCAACCTCAAATCGACGTACTCAGTAGCTTGGTCTTCAAAGAACAAGTTTAGCCTCAATTTTACACAAGGATTTCCATTTGTTTTCATTTAAAATTCAGTTGATACAAGAGCTTCTTCCACAAGACCATTTACGTCACCGTACATATACCAATAGGATGTTACAGCTTGCCCATGACACCCCGATTTTCATGAAAAAATCATAATGAGTGACGAGGCACATTTTCATTTGGATGGATATGTGAATAAACAGAATAGTCGGTTCTGGGCAATGGAAAACCCTCAAATTATTCATCAGTCACCTTGACATCCATTAAAAGTGACAGTCTGGTGTGAATTTTGGTCAGGAGGAATCATTGGGCCTTACTTCTTTCAAAATTAAAACAGCGTAACGGTAACTGTTAATGGGGAGCGATATCGTGATATGATTGAAAACTTTTTAACGCCACAACTACATGCTTTGGGCTTGATTAACATGTGGTATCAACAAGACGGTGCCACATCGCATACAGCCAGGATTACAATGGAATTACTGCGAGACCTCTTTCCACAACAAGTTATTTCAAAAAATGGTGATGCCTCCATGGTCGCCTGATTTGACTGCTCCGGACTTCTTTCTGTGGGGATATCTGAAAAACAAGGCTTATGCAAACAAACTAGGAACTCAAACAAAATATTCGTGATGAAATTAATGAAATACCGCGTGAAATGTGTGAGAATGTAATGAAAAATGTACTCAAAACTGTTTCCTTGTGAATTCCATTCCAATGATATTCGAGTTACGTCATCAGGTCCGTGCGTTTTGATTTTGATTTGAATGTATGTTTGGTTAGTTTGCAGCAGAATCTTTTCATTTTTGACCCTATCTGGGTAATTTTATTTGACGTTCTGACTATAGGTCCGATTTTACGTAGATACCATCTGCAGATTGCATAGCTCCATGCCAGACTATAGTAGTGACATGGAAGATGGGACGCCACACGGATTCTAAACTCAACAAGGTCTCAGATTAGTTCATTCGCACCGCCCAAATGATCGATGGTGAAGATCTCTTTTCGCATCCTGCTTCTGTCGGGATTCGAACTAACTACTTAGCTAACCTTACCCGAACACGAATTGAAAACTAAGAAATAGTAGAATTCTATAAGTAACAACTAATAATAATCTATAGCTTAGAGGCCGTAAACGGCCCTTACCACGTATCAACTGAGACCTTACGAACCATTTCAACGATTGGCGCACATTGTAGGTATAGTCATCATTAAGCTACGACCGGCGACTAACAACTAAGTTAGCACAAGATGAGAAGGAAACGAGACGAAGCTAAAAAAGTGCAAACTGAACAATAAGCACAGAAAAGCTTAATCAAAAAAATCATTACTCGAATGGAAACCGATCAGTCTCAGTTGAGAAGCGATAGGGTTCGTTTATGGCCTCTAAGCAATAGATTATAATAAGTCCACAGAAGATGCAGGTGACATTACGAAATATAAATTCTACAAGCCGCTGCAAGGTACAATATCAAGCTTACAAAAATTTCACAAATATTCACAAATAAATATAATCCGCAGTATTAATTAAACACTTCAATCATCACTTCCCAATATCACTTCAATCACCACTTCCCAAAACTAAACTGTTCCATTCAACTCAAACGTGTACACTTATATCTATACGACGAAAACTATTATATAAATCTCCACTAACCGTTGACATGAATTTATTTTAAAAACATTTCAACTCTTCCACGCTTTGCCCAACAAGTTCGTTCCTCCACGCCTTATTGACTCTTGCATACATCTGGTTATAGAGTGATAATCTTCTGCTATAATACTGATCTCTACAGGCTGACACCACCCTCCGATTAAACCTATTTATTTCAAACAAGAGCCAACTCTTCTCTTCGTCTTGTAGGCTATATTTTACTCATGCTCCACTTTTGTTGATAATTTCAGTTTGCGGTTATTGTCATCGACCGTCATCGGTTATATTTTCGGTACCATGCAGCTTTCCCTGATATCTACATCGCAACCAGTAGAAGATTCTGCAAACCAGCTCCAGGGACTCAATGATTCTAAGATGGGCGCCACATGCTACTAAATGGCAAACGTTCAATATAGCTCTTTTTTCCAGACTGTTTGGTACCACAACCAATATCTGCTTCTCTACATCCTTCTCTAGCATCCGTCTTCAACCGACAAATCAGACCACTAAGTCCAGTACGATCGTTTACTTCTGTACTTTTATGGATGATTTACTTCAGAAATGGCCGATGCCCCGTTTTTCCACAATATTTATTACTGCTAAATATGGATCTTCATCCTCTTGTTCTGGAATGTTTCATATAAGTGGCACGTTAAGTCGATGTTCCTCCTCTCCGACCAAGTTTTCTCCTTCTCGCTCTTCCGACCAATGTTCACTATAGTCTATAGCACAACGTTCCTTAATCAAAATTCAAAATAAATCCAATTTTATGCATGAAGTCCGTACCCACAATGGCTTCATCGATAATGTTCGCTACCAGTATTCCTGACAAAATTTGTAATGATCGAAACGTATTGCTAACTCCTTTTTACCTTTAATAGATGAACGTTAGATTCTTCCATTGGTTAAACTCTTCCGACTACTCCTCAACTAATTCTAAAGCTGTCTCCAACTGGGGAAGGTTTATTTGCCATTTTGGCAATGGTTATTTCGCCTCTTTACGAAATATTTCCCAGGATTCCTTGAGATGTGGCCAGTTTAATCAAAAACCCGTACATCTCATCTTACTATTGCCACACCTGAACCCCGTTGGTTTCCAGTTATTTTCCTATCTTGTTTTTTCATCTGTTTATTGGTGCAGAATTGAATTGTCTTGCTCTACTATGGTCCTTATCATCTAGGTTGTTCAGTTTATTAACACCACTTTTCCTTGGCTGTTAAATCCTTTCCGGGTCGCTCCCTTCATCAATGGTCGAATTCATAACGGGTAATTGATCGGCAGCTTTTTCCTTTATCTTCTCCGATGCTTCTTCAATTTTACAATACTGATTTTTAGCTGTTTTCGCTTTGCGTTCTTTCTAATTACAGAAATTAGTGAAATTTTCGCCACCATTCCTATTCTGTTCTACATTCCAGGATCTCCATTTTTCTTAAATAGAAGCTCCTTGTTGATTTTTGCCCAACACCTATCAATATTACGATTATTTGTTCCATCACAAGCATCTGCCTGTAACCGATAAATCATTCTAATGAGTCTACCAAGGTGGACACCTATCGATGATTTTCCTACATGTTGATTGTTGCCTTTCATAAACTCGCTATAAGTGGCAAATCCGTATTTTCAAGTTTTCTCTACCTGAACTTGAATTTGATAAAGTCTCTGTGTATGGTAACAGCTTCAACAACTATATTAACTTTCATTAGATGAATAACCACTTCTTATTACACCAACTTTTGGATTCAATGTGTTATTGAATACTGGGGTTAAATATTGGGTTTGTTTGATTCCTTTAATCTTATACACATAGTAGTTTTCTTGATATTGAAACACACAACGTTGGTTGCCAATTTTTGGATGATCTTAGATTTTCTTATTACTAGTTATTACTAGTTCCAGTTTTACAAGTCCTATCTTGACTGCGGTCCTGATAATGTTGTTTGCTGTCTCATTTGTTTAATCGCTAACGATTTTCTTAAACGCTTATGTTTTTGAGTTAGAGCTAGATTTAGAGCTAATACCTACCCCTACGCTATATGTTTTGTTGCTTCACCCTTCCCCTTATGAACATTATCAATATTATATAAATATTTAATCCCAAAATGTTTTGTTCTAAGGGTACGGCTCATATGTAGAAATGTGATAGGCTGAGGTGATTTCAAAACCATTTGTAGAAATGTGATAGGCTGAGGTGATTTTGATTTTAGCTGATTAATTGATAAACAGTCTGGTAGTTGTACTACTAACCAACATTTTACCGATTAATGACGTTCATAAGTTTTTTCAAAAAGCAGAAATCTGATCATTTTGACTAACGTCAATTAACTGTAGACTGCAGATCTTTATAGAGTTAATTATACATCTTCAGATAAAGTGGGAAAACAACAAAATGTACTAGGTAGCAGCTTAGCTACATGTAAGCTATCACTTTAGGAGTAAAGACCATTTTTAGAACTGTATATCGGCTTAAGAGACCCTATATAAAGATTATCCACCCTAAATAAGAATAATCTCTAACTTGTATTGAATTTCTGCAGCTGTTTTACCCTATCTAGGCCTGCTGTTTTATGTGTGTAATGAATGGGTTTTCTCCAGGCCGATGAAATTACGTGAGTCATCAAATCAAAAATTACCAAAAAAAAATCGATGTATAACTATACGCTTGTACGCTAATATCCTATTCAAAATGTAGTCACAACTCCCTTTTAGATGCCAGAGATTACACAAATTAAAGTCAGTTGCTAATCCCCATAAACATGTCAAAATATACGTTTTAATCGGACACCCTCTACTTACTATTTCATATTTTGTTTCTTATAAAGTCATGAAAGATTATATCATCTTTTTATAATCTTGATAAACGGAATAAATATAAGAAAACAAAAAAAAATCTATAAATAAATAAATTTTTTCTAATATTTTATTTCTTATTTTAACGCTGAATTTGCATTTTTTAATTTAATTTATTATTTTTTGGAATATCATTTACTTTGGTACTCGTATATATTGCGCGCTTTAACACCATGCGTACATAAGTACACACTCCTCGTATGTGGTAAAAAAATAATTTATCTTCTTGCAATTGACTCAAGGAGCGAGTGTGGAAATTAAAATTGTGGCAAATTTAATTAAAAACAAATCAAGCAAATTAAATTATATTTCTTCTTCTTCATTTATTGTAATGTTTGTGTTATTTGATTGAAATTTTTAATTAATTGCGAACAAAGTATGAGTAATTGATTGGTGATTTGTAAGGCGATAAAGGTGATTTGTTAAGTAAATTATTGATGTTGATAGTATATTTTGATTGAACCTGATAAAATGTGACTTAGGCTGTTGCACTGGTCCTTTAACATACGAGTATCATAGATTAAAACGTTGGAACCGAAACAGTGATATACAGATCGCGACTGTAAAGAATGTTATTATTGTTTAACCAAAGTGAATTGGTATGAAATTCGTGCAATGTAAACATTACCATGTTTGTCCCTCATGTTTGCTAACACCTGGCGTCTAAAGGTACATTGTATAATTATTAGTATCTTACATCTCAGGCAAACTCAAAAGTTTAAGTTTGTTTCTGCGTCTCTGTTTTGGAGCCGAAGCAATCCCTTTTAAAATCCTACCTAGCACCAATTCGAGAATTTACAGCTATAAGAGCGACACAGATATCTGCATATTTCATTGCTTCATGGCAGCCTATAGTAAGAAAATAGGTCAGCCTATGAGTCATAAAAAGTGAGTAAATGTAAAACAATGCGTTAAACCGACTATTTCTACAATGTGCACCAACACGTGTTATTAATTAAAATGTTTCAAAATTTCACAGTTGAGACGTGGTTAGAACCGTTAGCGACATCTACAGTTTGGATTACCTATTTCTTTCATACTCTAATAGTATAAGAGCAGCACCTGGTAGAATTAGTACCTGCAAACTCAAAATAGTTTATTTTGGTTATATGAAAGGAACGTTTGGAAGAATTATGCAATGATGTCGATAGTCGATCAAAACAGATAAAGGATTTTCTAATTGATATGTCAGAAAATAAACGCCAACTAAAGCCACAAATATTTATTTTTAAAACAAATTGATACTTTATTTTAAAACTTTATAAGGTATTAATCTGGGCAATGAAGTTGTTTTTAAGTCTTCAATGGTGGTTGGACTTTCAACGTTTACATTGCTTTCCAAAAGTCCCCATAAAAAGTTATCTAAAGGCGGCAATTTTTCCGAGACCCGAAATTAACCCATTTCACAAAGACCAATTGCAATTGGTCGATATTCTCATAAATAGGCAAGTTGCACCGTCTTGTTAAAAATAAACATTATCGATGTATCATCATCAATGGGACCAAAAGAAGGTTCGTTATCAGGCCTTTCACACTTTGCCTCACAACAACAATATTATCTGGTTCAGTTTTCGATCTGGCAGGCTTTGGTACATTGTACATATACAACAAAATTCGTAGCTTCGAATTTATACACCAAACGACCGATGGTTCTTCATTTGGACGATTATAACTAACAAAATGGCATTTGGACAACTCTTGTTTAAATATAAAGGGGTTTGTACGCATAATGTGCATCTATACGGACGGTCTTAGATTTCAAGTCGAATGAATAATGATACGTATCTGGTTTTAAAAAACATATTTCTCCGAATAATCAGAGTGCTTAATGACAAAGTCTTAATAAGTGCTTAGTAAGCAGATAATAGCAATGTTAATCAAATTTAACTCAAATAAGGCTCAGTTATTGGCTGTGAATCACTTGAGTTAAATCATAAAGAAAGCTAATTGTGGAAAACTACTCATACAAATCGGAACAACCAACATAATTATCAGAGTGTATTCCAGTCAGAAACAACTTGTCAAAGGAAGGTGACGAATATTACATTCGATGTTGGTAACACAGGAAATCCTGTTAAGTAGTATAAATGTTTCTGCTATGTTATTACATGTTCACAGAAAATTTTTTTTGACCATACCTCTGTGTGTGCTCACTGCTATTTTGTTATTTGAATATGTAGAGGCATGAGTTGAAAAATAACCTTCAGAGCTTGAAGAGGTGTGCCTCAAAGTGCATCACATTTAAAAAATGGCAGTTATCTGAACCTTCATTATGGACTTAAGATTGGCCTTTTTGCTAAGGGCATGTCACCAGATTTCGACCCCACATAAAATAATTGAACGAATGAATGACTTATGTATAGCGCCAATGTAGGTATCCGAAAGTAATGTGGGAGAACATAATCGAATGAACTAATTCGATTATGTTCTCCCACATCACTAGAACGAATGCAAGGCAACTGGTTTTCAACATTTATAATTCAAACTGAGTAGCAGTTATTAAAATAAGATCAATATGTCAACAAAGTCACAGATTGTGATAACGATGTGTGGAATACCAAAATTCCCTTATCCCAATACCCAAAATACATCAATACTCATTTAATAGTTCAGATGGCTCGTGGATTAATAAAGGGATTGCACGTATCAGGCGGTCGATTTGCAGAAGACTTCATATAAATAATATTTGGTTTGTTGGTGATTAATTTTTAGGGTAAAAACATTAATGTATGGTATAAAGAACCGAGATAATATTTAAAATTCGTTACGGGCTGCATTAAAAGCAAACTGGTATTCTTGTACTTCGTACAGCAATGGAATTTATTATACGCCTCTCTTAGTTGTGGCTTACAGATCTTTCGTTGAAGGTATAGCTATAATCTATGCCAACAAATTTACGGCGAGACGTAATTCGGACACCTGCGAAATTAACTAATAAACATGATGTTTATCGTATTAGAAAGGTCGCAAAGTATTCGGTATAGTTTTAAAGTATCATTTGTCAGGTTAGGACAAAATTATGTTTCTATTAAACTCAAGGCTTCACAAATACAGGGTAGGGTAAAAGTCCCGGCAAAATTTCTTTATTATTGGAAAATAATATCGGCTAAATGGTGACCGCGATTCACTATACAACTTTCGGCTCTTTTTAATGCATTTTTTATGACATCCTGCAACATCTCAGGCTGAATTTCTTCAATTTCGTGACGAATATTGTCTCTAAGATATTGAATCGTTTGGGGCTTATTCACATAAATTTTTGATTTTAAAAAACCCCATAAGAAAAAATCTGGTGCTGTTAAATCCGGAAATCTGGCGGGCCACGCTAAATCACCATTTCGCGAAATCGGTCTTCGTGGAAAAACCTCATTCAATAATTGAATTGTTGAACGGGATATGTGTGCGATGGCCTCATCTTGCTGAAACCTTATGTCCTTTAGTCCTTGCCCTTCCATTTCAGGCACAAGAAAATTTCAAATCATGTCTTGGTATCGTTCGGCAGTAACAGTAACTGCAACACCTTGGTCATTTTCAAAAAAATAGGGACCAAAGATGTTTCCAGCATGAATACCACACCATACAGTTGTTTTAAGTGGATGTAATGATGTTTGATGAATTAATTATGAGGGTTCTGTGTTCCCCAAAACCGACTGTTCTGTTTATTAGTCACTGAGATGAAAATGGGCTTCATCGTTCATTATCAATTTAGACGAAAAATCTTCAATTTCACCAGACAGCCTTAGGATTGCATTACTGTACTCAACTCGTTGATCAGGATCACTCGGTAGACCAATTTTTGGACTGATTGATTTTGTACGGGAACTTTTTCAAATCAATTTTCAAAATTCGCGTTAAACAGCGTGCAGAAATGTGTAACTGTGAACCACGCCTCCGAATTGATGTTTCTGGAGACTCTGCAACACTATCGCGCACCAGAGCCACATTTTCAGCGTTACGAGACGTCCGATGTTTTCCAGAACAAAGTCTGTCTGCTGTTGCACCGTACTGTCAAAACTTCGCATGCAAACGATAAATTGAGTTTTTTTTTGTGTATATTCATTATAAAATTGGGGCGTCTACACAACACAATGGTTAAAGCTTAACTGAGCTAAACGTCACATAGGCAAGATGGCGTGCAATTAAAATGGTAGCGGGACTTTTGCCCTACCATGTATTAAATTTGCCGAAGAATTCTTAAATACAGTAATCAAGATTAGATGTACCATGGACATAACCAAGATTACAGTGGAATATGTCCAGTTAAAAGTGACATGAAATCATTTTGTAAGAAAGAAAAAATATTCTGGTAATGAAACCGTCTCCGTTCATCAGCGCTGTTGAAACGTTCTGCTTTGTTACTAACATAATCATATGGTCAATATTTCTCAAAATAAATACTTGCAGTCAAGGAGATCTCTTCAAAGTATAAACGTCTGGAAGTTATTTTGAGAGTAAGCTGCCCATATCTGACTACACCTGGGCCATCGTAGATTATAACATTACACCAACATTTGTTGCATTACTAGTGGTGATGGTCATACCCACATTGTTGATCACTTGTTAAAGTGCAGATTTAATGAGTCAACCTATCTTCCGTGAAAGTGTTTTATACAGTGCACGACCTAAGAAAGAACGTATAAAGCAAGGGTTGGTAATGTTTCGACCCTAAAGTAAAAGTCAAATATAAGAAAAAAATGAAGCATAAAGTGAATCATTTCATTTGAATCTTGAACGCTAATAAATTTAAATTCAAGGCTTGGCATGAACTTAAGCCCAATACATCCTCATTATAATAAAATAAAATTCACTTCTTCTAAATAGATTTATTATAAAAATTTAACTACACCACACGATAAAAAAAAAGTGATACATAAAATTTATATGTACATAATGTTCACCCTGCAGGATTTGAACCTTATATACTCGTATTACTATATATATAGACGATACACGACCGTAGAACATCCATGCCGAGTATATGTATGTTATGGAAGAACATAAAACATAAAGAGAAGGAAAAAACAGAATTGGAAAAACCATAAGAAAATTATATTGTTATAACACAGAACAAACATAAATTTTCATTCATACAGAGTTATAACATAAAAAAGTCACATAAAACATATTTTTTTTTTGGTGTATTCAGTATACATATTGTTCATGTATGTTCCATGTTTAAGAATTCCATTCTCACAATCTCTGTGTTTGGTGGAATTCCTTCTGGTTGAATAATAGAATTTTTGAGATTTTTATTTATTCATAAATCGGAACTTGGTCGGTTGTGTTCTTGATATATTATTGTATGGGTTGATTGTACGGCCGATCGATTTACTCTTTACCTCGATATAATATGAATGATATAAAAAAATTGACATCTTATATGTAACCCTCGCCGCATCTTAAATATGGTCATATCTTAATCCGATAAACAAAAGATATAGGGTGTCCTAATAACCAGTCCTGATTTGACATATCGGTTTCGATTGGATCGAAAACCCCACAAGGATATGTGAAGAATCCAATGCATGCATTGCGTGTTACTGTTTGGTGCGGCTTGTTGCCGCGAGACCATTACGGTCAACGGAGTCTACTATCGCCACATATTAACATCCTTTTTGTTGCCATATCTTGAAGGTATTGGTTTAGATGACCTTTAAAGATGGTGAAACTGCGTCAAAAATTCGATGGTCGCATTATCAGTCGAAGTGGTGACGTGAATTGACCAGCAACAGCTGTGATGTAACTTCTTTAGAATTTGAAAGAAGCTTTTAAGCAACCATGACCGAAATAGAACCGCACAAAATCTAAAATTCGGCCAGAAATTGAACTAACCGAATGGAGTACGCTAAGGCCAGCGTCGGCTTAATTTAATTTAAATGATTCATTCTCCATACATAACTTTTAATTGGATTGTACTTTTAAACCAAAAAATAAATTTGGAAAGATGTTTTTGGTTTATTAAATATTTAAGTCTAAAGTTGTTACTGGGGCACCCTGTTTAGATTTTCTTTATACACATCACGAATTACTCCCGAATCTTTATTTTTCATTTTATTACGTGTATTTTCTGATTGCACTCCCAACAGCCAAACATCCAGTTGGTAATTGAGATTATCAATTAGGTTTCTTCATCTCCAGTGGTTAATCTATATACTGGTGGTGGATTCCAGGAGTGAAAGACAAGTGCGAGACAGTTAAAGCCTCTGCTACTTTACAGGTTGTAATTATTCTATGGCCCTTGCGGAATGGATGGCACCCAGTATGAGCCAGAAGCGATACTTATACAAAACGTGAGTATCTCCTTGAATGTCACATTGCTAAAAATGCCTTTAGGGAAGAAGTTTTAGACACAACACTAACTTTTTCTCTGTGAGGACACGCTGATTATTAACTGACATGTATCTGATGAGGTTTCACTATTTGATCAGATGCATATGAAATTTAATCTTAAAGTTATTAAAATTCAACTACAAAAATCGAGCTAGGGGCATGTAAGGCTTACATAAGAGGACCAATCGACGGTAACACTTGTTTCAAATCTGCTGTATGATATTATTCACTCAGTCTATAAGAACAGCTGACCCCACGAATCATGATCATTTAAAAGGTTGCCTATAGTAAAATGGGGCACTAGAAACCTATTATAATAAACGAGCAAAAATAATGGTGAGTGGGGTGAATATAAATTAGCCCTCAGGAAACATCACCTCAAATAACGACGATCTACGAACGATGCATAGAGAACCTTCTGTGGATGAATCCATACTTTGCTCCCCGCAGCTATAGGCTCCAAAAAGTACTCTGAAGTTTTACTGAGAGCCTGGAAAAATATATTAGGATACTTCTTAAGATGGAATTTGAAAGATTCTTCCATATAAGGTTCTTATCCTTAGATCCAGATGTACATTTAATCACATCACTTGTAAATGAAGAAAGGTGATTATATCCCTCATACTAAAGACGAACGATTTCCTGATAACCAACCTAAGCGATGTAGACCAATTAGTTTTACGTCATTCATTTTGAAAACTATGGCGGGAGTTTTTGACCAAGACAATAAATCTTCTTAAATCCACTCTATAAGAACCAGTTGGTTTATTAAGCTGGTAAATCAACTGTAACGGCTTTAAACAATTATGGAAAAGGAAATCGATCCCGGTGTCTTTATTGATATTGAAGGAGCTTTTGATCACAACTCTTATAACTCTCATTGGCCTATCATCAGAGGAACAAAGAGATGAACCGAGATTATCTTGCCATAGTTAATAACTATGGCAAAATAGACTCCGTCCATGCTAAAGCGCAGAAAAACAACGCTAAATATAGATGAGTTGGACACCATTAAGGACATGCAGGCATGCCTCCCATGAGCGTTTTTTCTGCTTTACTTTTGTCTTTAACTATTGACAAGCTTCTATTTGGCTGAATAACAATCGATTTTATGTCGAAGATTCGACGTAATCTTATCAAATTTAATGAAAAAAGCCACGGTGTGACAATTGAACATACACGAACGTCAATCCTATAAAAACACTGAAAACGCCATTCACTAGGAGGGGCAAAACCAGTTAGAGCTCCCACTTTGAATTGCACCACGATCCAATGTGCCAAAGAATTTAAATACCTAGGAGTAAACCTGTATCAGAATGTATGCATTTTAGGTCTGTCTTTGTAGTAGTAATTCAGGTGATCTATGCCTCATTGTTGACCAAAAAATAAGTTGATAAATGCACAAACTTTACTCCATAAAGAACAAAATATAGAGCTTACAGCTATGCATTCCCTGTTAATACTGCCATCATTGCACCTGTATATTCACAAAAGACGAAACCTTGACTTCATTGAAGATCTCACCGAAAAAAAATCGAAACAGACAATTTTGTTTTGTATAAATGCTGGTTGAATTTCAAAACCACCTACCTACTAGCATACCTTTTGACTGTATGCCGACTAAACTAAAATGCGATGAAATTTTATAATGTTGCACTCAATAATCTGTATAAATAGACTCTCAATCCAGGGATCTTATAATATGGTAAACATAGATGGCTCAAAGATGAATATGAGACCTCGATAGATGTCTTAAGGCAAAACCTGGTCATATCCAATAATATAAAAACAGCGTATTAACGCTTTTTTTACAGGCCGCTTGCTCTGTAGGTGACCTTTCACTTTAGCTCATCTGACCTTTCCGTCCTTCGACGAGATCGTCATTCAATTAGTACTCCTTTCAAAGATGATTGTGAATATTTGTTCTTCACTCCTAAGATTTAATTTATTGTGGTTAAACTGATACTACCAGCTCACCATATGATCGTTTACGTGATATATGTGACGTGCCATTTCAGCTATTGACAAATTATTAGTCACTCTTACAACTAATGTTTTGCCAACTTTCATTGAAACAGATACTGATTTCATTATTAACAGTAACTAAAACATCCTCCCCCATTATTCAAATGAATAAGAGGTGTGACCTCGTGCGAATGTTAAATTTAATCAAGTAAAGTGGTGATCACATAAAAAATGTTTCTCTTGTAATGAATGCTTTTACCACACACTTTGGCTTTTTATTCGCGGCAAGTTAATTTTTGATCAACGGCCAGTCGCGATCGTGGCGTGATTAGTAATTCTCTTAACCTCTAAAAAGCAATCGGTGAAATTTCTTGTGATAACATAAAAAATTAAGAGCTTGGCTTCAACGATGAGCCACCTACATCGCTCTACTGGCCTGATATTTTCTATACACGTCTTGACAGGGGAGACAGATTCATACACTCAATCTATTAGGAATCTCTTCCTTGCTAGAAGTCGGCAGTTTTAGTCTAGGCCATTGCTTTCCTGAACAGGTCTACCGATGTATGATTTGAAGAAGAAGCCATCTTCACTAGTCCTTGGTACGATCTAACATACCAGCAAGTAGGATCAAGCCTATATCCTCTAGAACTTTTTATAACACGCAATTTTGTGCTTACTTAATTTTTCGGAATTGATGCTCCTATCGTTCTGACTTTTTTTAATAATGACCGGCGTCATAAATTGCTCGCTTTAGTCATTGTTCCTTTAAAGCTTGTGCGCCGGAAGAGCCACCACCTTTGCGGCCGAAAACATCAACCTTTTCTAAAGAAGATCTTTGCCTTTTCAACCCGAGATTTCTTCCGGAGTGTTGGCTGCTGCTCTCAGTTTTTCAGACCCATGCAACATAATTAGTCTGCCCCTTAGTCAGCTGCCCCTCAAGAATTTTTGTAGCATTGAAGCCTTTAGATAACTAATTTTTATAGTCAGTCAGATCCCAGGCTTTTCGGTTCGAGTTTGTTGCGTCGTTTACAGTGTCGCCCTTGATTTTTTTTTTAATAATCCAGTTAAATAAAGAGAGGTACGTCTGCGAAAAATTACGTATATTCAGGTAAAGCTTATTACTACTGGAGATTATCTGGTATCTAGAAGCTCTGTTAAGCACTGCGCTTTTTCAAATAGACGCCCAGTCTAGAAAATTCCTTGATCCAGGTCATATTCCTAGCATAAATTTTAAGTTGTCATAACAAATCCGCATTTTATATCCAGTAATAATTTGTATATCCAATTGCTAATTCAACTCAATTTCATTAATTCATTCAAACCTAATAGATAAAAGTCCGTCAAAAAATTTAAATTTTCAATACGATATCCATTATTTATACGTAGATGGCCGAATGCCAACAAACCAAAATACATACGGTACATGTAGAAAACAAACATAAATTTCACATTAAAACAACATCAATTTGCATATACCAATTCGAGTTTTAAACAAAAACCCGGATCAACAAACGAAACCCATATCACACTGTTTAATTTAATTTATAATTATAATATTTTAAATCTTAATTACTATTATTATTTACATTTTAGCTTATAGCACATAACAACTCCTTGCATTACCATTTATGGCGAACGTCCAATCAACAATTTTTAAACGGCCGAAACGCGATCACTAATTTAAATTGTGTTACCAAATTTGATCGTTAATTTAATTTCGATCGATTATTTTTTATACCCGCGTAATATTTAGGTTGTTAACCAAATCGATTTTTGGTTTAATTATAAAAAAAATAGTTTATATTATTTTTAACACGCGTATATTAATAACTTAATTTTTTAATTTAAAATTATGAAATCGAAAATATGTTTGAACCATAACTTTAAACCATATAAAGGCGCGAACTTGTTTTTGAAAGCAGTGGGATATTTTTTATAGCGTTTAACGACAAATAATTTATTAACCGATGTCTTAAAAGTTCAAATACTAAATTAGGTCTAATAATATAATTATATATGTATATATAAATATAAAATGAATCGAAACCAGCTGAATAATTTTCCGAATAAATTAAATTAATTGAAATTGGCAAATTGTACATTTATATGAGTGGAATATCAAAAGTACATGAATACCTTGGCAATTTGCTAATAAAGCAATTATTTACCTCTCGACCATACTAACAAAAAACCAGCACAAAATCGCTGTAGACATGTTGGCATTTTGGAATACATATTCATTAAATCATTTATTAAACAATTAAAATATTTTGTTTTATGCACAAAGCTGTTTTACAAAATATGTGTATATGTGTACAATTAGCCATACCTGGGATATATATATATATATATATATCGCGAACAGCAACAAAAGTGCAAAACATCGTAAAATTGAAAATAATTTTGTAGTTTTTATGTTATTCAAAAAAAAATAATATAATAATAATAAAAACATACATGTTCGTACGAACAATAACCACACCATCATAATAATGATAATAATAATGCAGCAAAGCACTTACAAAAATAAAATAAAAAATAAAAGTATTAAATCTATACAAGAAATTAAAAAAAAAAATAATAATAATAAACCGATTCGCGAAAAATAATAATATAATACCGCGGAATAATACAATAATAACAACATTAAAACAATTTTTATTATTTTTCCATTTAAACAAAACAAAAAATAAAATATATCTACACATAAATAAAAATAAATTCTTCAAACATTTATATAAATATGTATCATAAATAAATTATCATCGTTAAGAAAATTATAATAATAAAGATATTCATTCGCTTGTATCTGTATCTTCGTTATAGTTTTGTACACAAAGTGAATATGTATGATTTGAAGAATCAAAACGAAATTGTTATATGGCAGAAATGACAACGAGAACAAGGCAGATTTTTACAGTGGTGGAAAAATCATGTAATTATTAGTGAGAACAAATCTTCACCATCTTAAACCATTAAACGTCCAGATCAAATCAATTAGAGTTCCAATGATTTTATATTTCAGATGTTTTGAATTTTGCATAATTTTACATATACTCGTATTTATACAGGGTGATCCGGTTTGGGATGCTTATCTGTTAAGGCGTGATTCCTTGGTTCATTCTGAGAAAAAAATCGTACAGGGAGGAGAGGTCCATTTTTGATATCCTTTGAGATACAGGGTGTTTAAAAAATTCGGTCCAAAAAGAAGATACACACAAATATTGAACTGTAACTTCCGAAATACTTATTCGAGAGCAACCAGCTTAGTCTTATTAAACTGGTAATGCTTTAAAATAAATAAAAAATATTTTTTCTTTATAAAATTCAGTTTTTCTCAAAAAAAAAACCGTTGCAATTTTAATTTTTTTTTTTACTTTATTTTAATCTGCCTTGATGTTCTCTACAAACCCCTAATACATTGTTTGTATCGACGAGCAATATTTTTTTACTTTTACCATGTATTCTAAATCTAATTAGGATATATTATAGTGTTAATATTGTAAAAAAAATGTTTTATCAGTAAAACATTAGGCTATGATGATCAAATCTTTTGTTTAATTATTGAACAAACAAAAATTAAACATTTTCAATAGTTTTGAGAAATTGCTTAGTGTTGTGTCACTGTTGTGAGTTAAACATTCTAAATTTGTCACGTAAATTAGTATAATGGCACAGTTTTCGAGTGAGGAGTATATTGATATCCATTTTGTTTACGGATTTTGCGATGGTAATGCATCACGAGCTCGCGATGAATACCAACGTAGATTTCCAACGCGGCGCGTTCCTGATCCAAGAGTATTTTCAAATATCCATCGAAGACTGCGAGATATCATAACAACTTCAAATATGCGGGCGGAACCACATGCAGTTTCACAATACCAATTAGATGTGAACGAAGAAATAATTAATAGAGTTAATGCAAATCTATCTATTAGCATAAGGAGGCTAGCTTAACAATTGAACGTCTCTTTCCGACGAATACATCAAGTTTTGCACCAGGAAAATCTTCATCCATACCATAATACACCTGTTCAAGAACTTTTGCCGACAGACCAACATAAAAGGTTGGAGTTTTGTAATTGGTTAATGGAAAGAAATATTGAGAACGATAGATTTGTGAAACGTATCCTATGGACAGATGAATCACAATTTACAAGAGATGGTATTACAAATTTAGACAATTTGCACACGTGGGCTGCTGAAAATCCTCATGCAAAAAAGCAAACATCATTTCAGCATCGCTTCAGCGTAAATGTATGGGCACTTGGGTACTTGGGGATACTTTAATTGGACCATTTATATTACCATCCACATTAAACAGTGAACGATATTTGCAATTTTTACAAAATGATTTACCACTTCTCCTTGAAGATGTTCCTATATTAAGTGGTTTCTTTCACACATACCAACATGATGGTACACCTAGTCACTGCGGAATAAATGTTAAAAATTGTTTAAACGAAAGATATCCAAATAATTGGATAGGAAGAAATGGTCCAATTCATTGGCCTGCAAGATCCCCTGACCTAACTGTATTAGATTTTTATGTGTGGGGATCGATGAAAGAGCTTGTCTATTCTAAAGAAATTGGAACAAAAGAAGAATTAATACAACGAATATACACAGAAGCTGAACAGATAAAGGAAGAATTACCAATTTTTCTCAGAATGAACCAACGAATCACGCCTTAACGGATTAGCATCCCAAACCGGATCACCCTGTATATATATATACATATATTATGTATAAATAGGGTTTTCCAATAAGAGGTTTCAGTTTGAGTAGCCTGCTACTTGGGCAGATGTCAATTTTGAAGCTGTTATTTATTGACATTGGACAAGTAAAAAGTACACCATTACACACAGTTCGCAAAACTAAAGCACTTTTTAACGTCGTGAATCACCTTCTCGGCCGGCAATAGTGAAACTGGTGGAAAAACTTGAGCTGTTAGTGATGTGAAGAATCATACCCGTGAGCGACGCTTACGAACAACTAAGAATATTGCTGCTGTAGCCCGTAGTGTTTAAGAAACCCCAGATGTGTCGATTCCTCGTCGATTTTTGGAATTTGACATTCCACAAACGACATTACACCTTATTTTGCATAAAGACTTAGGTCTTAAGGCTTTTAAAGTTCAGTAAACGCAAGACATCAAGCCGGTCGATTAAAATGAACGTCGTTGATTGATGATATTCGCTGATTGGACCTTCAAATGCATCAAAATGATCTGAATTTTCATCGAAAAATCATCTTCAGTGATGAGACCTGTTTTTACCTCGGATACTACGTTAATAAACGTTAGAATTGTCGCATTTGGTGCGGATTCTGTCCTAGCGGTGTGATTGGACCTTACTATTTCGAAAATGAGGTTGGTGCAACTGTTACGCGGTGAATGGATTGCGCTACTGAGCTTATGATTAATGTTTTTAATGGCCGGAATTGGAAGGTATTGTTATTTCTCGAAGAGGTGATCACAATTAACCATCGAGCTATTGTTATTTAACACCTTTACACTTTTTTCTTTGGAGCCACGTTAAAGATAGGGTGAAATAAACATCCATTGATTTCTCTTAAAAAATACTCGTTTTTTAAATATCAAAATGAAACCTCTTATTGGAAAATCCTTTATTGGTAATTATATACATATATATTTATTCAACGATCTGACTCCATCGGTTTCGACCACGATCCAGCTCCTTATATTATTGTAAACTATTAGCACTTGCCAAAGCGCTCTCTATGCCGTGGGTTCATTGTCGCCAACACAAACTTATTTATCGACCAAAACGCGGCTCTTTTTTGACTTCCTGCACAATATATGGAATTCACAAAAAAAAACTGCACTCGTGCGGTTGAAAAGAATTAAATTATGCCATCAACGTCGCATACACATTTGGTATGCTTTTTGAATATTAGAAGCCTCGTACTCATCCATTAAGGTCCAAAATTCACATCCTTACATGACAACGGGTCTGATCAACACTCTGTATAATATACAATTAAAACTTATCCACATTTACAAGATATTTGATTTCAGAATTGGACGCCTGTGAATCAAGTATATCTATAAAACCGTTGCCACGTAATCACACAAATATCATCCACATATGCAAGAAGTTAATTAGATGGTCGGAATAAGTGTTGTCTTGATGTGTTCACTGTTAAGCAGAATGTAGTCCAACATGAGATGAAAAACTAGTGTCGACAGCACATTCTTTGTGAACACCAGAACTAATTGCAATAGTTATCAATAGCCTGTACTCATGTTTTACACAACTGTTACAGCGGTACTGTCAATTTACAGGGATAAACGTATTTGCTTGTTATTCCAAGTCAAGCAGATACCATTGCCTCACTCGATTGATCGAATCATGGATTTGCTTGAAATCTAGGAATACCTTCTGTACATCGTAAGACGTTTCATAGTACTTGAAAAGCTTCAGAATTAATCATCTTTGGTATAGTCCAATAATTTATTTTTCGGTCATAGCTTCATTTCGGTCATAGCTTCATCAGAGCTCTAAATTAATACGATTTTCCTTATTGAATGGATCCTCAACGAACATCTCAGAGGTCTGTATTTGACAGTATTCCAGTATAGCTTGTGACCCAAGTGGTGGTTAAAAAATTATCCACGAAATGGATCGAGTACGGTATCGATTTTAACACAGAAGTTCCATTCTTGTCTTGAATGGAGTTGATCAAGATCTTCCATTCTAGTCCCGAATGGGGTTGATCAATATTTTAGAAAATGGTGTAATCCGGTGACTTCTTTAAAAAAAATACACGAATTATGCTTATTGCTGAGTTGTCGTGCTCTTAATACCACTTCTTATACCACGGCTTATTTACTTCGTCATTATTTGGAGTTCGTTGTTATACTGGCGGTATCTGAGATTTTTAGATTGGTTGACATTTTTAAGAATTAAGGTTTTTACGGATCATTAAAGTTGCCTGGAAATATCACCTTGAGTGTAAATTTCAGAAAGCTGTTGCCATACTCTGACAAAGCTTTTGGAACGTCTGTGAA
This sequence comes from Tipula lateralis, assembly GCA_963932295.1. Classification (NCBI taxonomy): domain Eukaryota; kingdom Metazoa; phylum Arthropoda; class Insecta; order Diptera; family Tipulidae; genus Tipula; species Tipula lateralis. The sequence continues at coordinate 126,191,777 of OZ010737.1, forward strand.
ATGACTGGGGTTACCAATAATATCTTAGGATTAGCAAATAAGATATTATTGGTAACCCCAGTCAGTTTTAGTAAAGACGTCAATAGTCAAAATTAACTGTTATCAGAATATTGCAGCTATGGCATCGACTTCACTGTGATTGAGTCCATTCTTAAGCATTCTCTGCTGGATGCGTTTGAAATATGTTAGACTTTGAAATAATTTTAAGTGCTAGTATTGGACATAGACAAATTTGAAGAAAGCGTATGGCTTGCTTTAAATTTTGAATGTAATTGTCAATCTGAGTTGTTCCTTGTATCTTGTAATCCACTAGGCCGGTTTCGATCTGATGATGATGACGTCATTGAATGACCGTGTGATCGAAAAGATCAAATCCATCTCATCAGGCATATGCTACCGGACTTGATGTTCATATTGTGCGATTCGTATTTATATATATGTTTAGTTGTGACGCGACAGTACTAGTGAATTACAAGAACTTAACTCGAAATATATTTTATTAATTAATTGTGGCGTGAGATAATTTATTTGCATTTGTTGGAGTTGCTCAAGAACGCCACAAATTCTTAATAATTCCACTTCAGCTATACCAAAAACTCATATGATTACTGATAAGTAATAATCTTAATATAATTTTAACAAGTATTTTCAGTGCTCTATTCTTCTCGTGCCTCACCGAATTTTCTCAGAGAGTTGTCTGAATCTAATGTCCATTTTCGGATGAGTCTTACTATATTATTCGTGATGGTTGTGTTTCAAATAGAATTAATAATTCTGACATATTATATTATTCAATAATAATGCATATTGTATTGTTCAAATCTCTCTAACCTCCCAGGTGGAGCAGTGGTTAAAGCTGCAGCAGTTGGAGCGGGAGGTACTGGGTTCGAATCACGATTCGGGACAAGATGCAAATGGGATTTTCACCTTCGATCGTTAGGGCGGTGCAATCGGTGGTGTAAAATGAACATATATCTGGATCCCCTGTCGTGGTTAGAATCCATGGGCCGACCCATCCTCCATGTCAGTACTATAGGCTGATGGTTCTACGAAAAAAACTCGGACCTATAGTCGTACAGAGTGGTATCACAACGGACCAATCCCGGTCTAAGTGTGCGATAGCAGCCACAATAACCTAACCTAACCTATTATTCAAATCTTCGTGTCCTAGACTAATCTATTTTACTTGTCAGTAATAGTAAGGCTGTTAATTGTTTAAATAATTACTTAACTATTTATATAAATTTAGGGATTGTAAGCTTTTCATTAATCTTCTCTATTCGCTTAACCAAGTAACTCGCATTTTGGTGACTCCTATGGGATTGTTTATGTCATTAAGTGAGAACGCTTTTTCGGTTCAAGACAACCTTTAAGTAGTTTCCGTTTTAAAAATGTTTAATTGAAACACATTATCATCCATAAGTCGCTTCCGAATTTCAAGAGTTTAGCTTGTTCCTGAGATTCATTTCCATGTATCCCATTTGCAATTTACGCGGAACATCTCTAATGAACTCTGACTTACGCTTGTACCTTTAGTCAACTTTATCTGTTTGGTAATCCCAAATTCATCCGCCACAGTTACACCAATAGTCCATTCCCAGTTCTTTTTAGTTTATTATCGAAATATCAATGACTGCTCAATTTTCTGTCCAGATCATGAAAGGAAGTAAATTTTATAAACGTGACCTCTACATGGAAAGTGAACTTCATTTACGTGGAGAGGTAGATCAACAATAATTGAGATCTTATAAATACGAGTAGATCGCATATATTTACATTGAATTTTATTTGGCAATAATATTATCTATTTATTAGTTGAGATATGTATGTTTCGACAAATGTGGCCCTTAATTCGATCATTTCATAACCATTTTGTTTTCCTTGCATGTGATTTATATAAGTTAATTTTCCTTTTTGTTGACCCAATCAACGTCATTTAAAAATATTTATATAATTGTGGTATTTCTTGATATTTCAATACTCGAGCCCGTCCTGACTTATATCTGTATATGAAATTGTTCAATGTATGTAAATATGTTTACAACGTCCGTCTTATGATCATCACTCTAGGCCATATACATTTCTAGAATAACTTGTGGAAACTCAATGGTTACATTAAGTTTCCATAGGCTCATCCATTTAGACGTCTCCCTTGTCAAGCGCTTGCTACTGTAGTGTAATTGTATAAATGAAAGTTCGTGCGATACAAATTTTATAAGAATTCTATCATTCTCAGTAACTATAGAAGGTAAATTAGAGATTTGAAATTTGAAAAAAGATGCATTTGGATACAATTTCCGACTCCAGAGAAACCTTATGATCATAAAAGACTTTAATGGTGCGGCTGTTATGTACTTGGGGTTATGGTAGTTTCTAATCAACTTAACTATCAATACATTCTTCAGAACGGAAGAAATGTTTTGTTGAACATTCTAGCTTGAATCTAAAGAAGTTATAAACTTTGGCATGTTTTGTGTTGAAGTGTTCTTTATTCTAGTGTTTTTGCATGTAGTCATATCTATACATCGTCATTAAAATCTTCCCTTTATCAACTTCACTCCCTAACTATGTTTTGAAACAATTCTAATTATTAAAATTAATATAATTAAACAAACTCTTCGTATCGAAAAGAAACAACTTGACATCGACAAAATAGATTGCCTGAATAATTAATCGTTCTCGTAATCGCTTGATAGTCTCGTATTCCATCGCTCATATACTCCGATATAAACCTAATCCTGAGAACATTTTATGTTTGTATAAAACCCAGTCAAGCTTTATTATAATCATTTTACTCTTCAATTAACTACATCAGACAATTATAATGAGATTCACCAGCACAACGAAACTGTCAGCCTCTGAGACATTGTGATGCGTCAGTCAACGTACACAGCCTTCACTCTCTTTAATTTTTGAACTTAATATTTTTTACATAGACCAATCTCTTACAAACGGTGATAAATCAACTGTATTTTAGATCATAATTGGTATCATATTTTAAATTATAATTGGTTTCAGGCCCTATCGGTGAACCCTCTATACCTTTTAACTTTACTCGTTTTAAGTTAAGTCTCCTAAATGGTGATACTTTTAATGAATAAAAAAATGTCAATCAAAAAAAACCTTAGGTGAAACATCATTTTGGATTAAACCATCTTCGTTCATTAGTCTATTTCCCAGGAATCCTGAATGATTTATCAATGAGCTGTCGCAGCTATTTTATAATAAGATATTTCCTACGAATATAGACATCTGATAAAATATCTGTGGTAGAAGTGGTCCAGTTGTTGAAGCATCACTTGTAATATTTAAAAACCATAACAAAGTATATCAATCTTACTTTGAAAAGAGATGTCACATTGGCCAATAATGCTTGGTTGAACAAATGAACCAGAATCTATGTTGTCCAATTTAAATTATAGTTTTTGTTTACAAATTCCATCACTGTATCCGTACATACATATAAAGAAAAACATTTAACGTAAATTTAAATTCATCTTATGCATGCAAGAAGACAATCGTAAAAAATTGCAAATTAGTCCGAATAACAACTTAATCAAAACTTATTTTTCTTGTGTTAAGAGGAATTTACAAATGAATTGGTGGAAACACACCAAAAAGGAAATGAGATAGTTCGTTATAAGTTGCTTACGAGTATGTCTTGAAGGAAGAATAAAAAATTGTCTAAAGATGAAATAATAGTGTTGTAATATCCATAAAATAAGATGATAATTTTCTTGTATATATCGACAATTAATTTAGCTTTTTTATTTTTTGCTCCGGTTTATATTTAGTATATTGGGTCGTTGGTGTTAACGCATAAAAAAATAACACCCTGCCGCAATAACGCTGTTTATAAGTGTTCGTATCGATGTTTATATTCGTCATCGAAAAGCCATCTCGTACAGTTGAATAAAACGATTTAGATTCCATAAACATCGCATGTTACGGTTAAGATTTGTAATAACGATTCGACCCCGCAGGACTATACATTTCAATATAAATTTATATATGGTACAATAATAAATGAATAGAATTCGAATCGAAAACACGCAACAATAGGACGAAAAATACGAAACTAAATCTAAATCTAATTTATTATCTAATTAAGCAAATAAATAAACATTTATACCGCATTGATTATATTCGATATTTTGAAAATATATAAATGTATTGATACTTTTTTTGATTAGATCAAATTAAGGTTTTTTCGATTTTAATTTTGTTACATTTCATTTAACAAATTTATTTATTCATTTATGTAATATGTATATAAATAAAAACTAAAAATTTGTTTGTTGTTTTAAAACTATGTATAATACAGTAGTAATTACAAATATATAACATAATGAAAAAAAATCATAGGAAAGCTAGTACACACAGAAAAATTGAACTTAAATTTAAAGTAATTTTGGTTTCGTTTAAAGAATTTCCGCCTATAGATTTTGAGCAAAACCGATTTTTCTTTATTTTAAAATATCGAATTCCTTTATTTCTAAACATTAAAAAATACAGTTTATTCCATTTAAATCAAATATATTTTCTTTTAATTTAAATGATATTAAGGGTTTATTTTAATTAAATTAAATGTTTAATTCAAAATAAAATTTATTTATTTTAAATTCTTTAAATCATTTACTTTTAAGAATATTTTTCAAGAATATTAAATATTGGGTTGAATAAAAAATCATAGATGTTTTAAGAAATAAGTTAATTTATTTAAATTTTAATTACATTATAAAACAAACACAATTAACTATTGTTAAAATGATAGTTATAAACATCAAAAAATTTAAATTTAACAAGTGACAATGGTAGTGTCGTAAGGATGAATTTCCAATATAAACTTTACAGATGTCAAAATTTTCGCTATTCCTACTGAGATAATCGTCTGAAGAAGTGGAATCTTCTTTTTTGGTAAAAAATAACCTGTTTTGTAAGTTTGGTACCTCTGAAAGTTGAAATGTATGTTAAAATTAAAACTAATGAATTTTATATTTATTTTTGGCTGTATTGTACCAAAACTTTGTACTTACTTTGTAATTACAAACTTTACGTTTTAAACACAAGCACCTTGTCTCTAACAAAATCTGAATGTAAACTAAAAACCAGTACGGAAAAATGTAATATTACAGTTACATTTAAAAATTAAATTCAATTTACTTTATTTTAAATGAAAAATTATTTAAATTTACAACCCTAGATGAAAAAAAAATAATAGAACTTTATTTTAAAGAAATAAATTCTTCAATTTTAAGAATTTTTTTTTAAATTAATTTTTGAAATAATTTGTTTTATTTTAAAGAATAATTTCATTAATTTAAATGATTTTTATTTCATTTAAAATAATTAAATTAGATTCTTTAAACTAATACACTAAAAACTATTATTCTAAATGATTTATTCTTTAAATAAAAGAAATTTCAAGATTTTAATTCAAATGACAGAGATTATTTATATGAAAGTCCTTAATTTTTCTGAGTGTAGCTTCCAATTCATCCCATAATCGCAGATTTTATTTAAGTAAAGATTTAGACTCTCCAGCGGAACAAAAACAACATCAACATATACTCTATCAGCAATCTACTGTCCACCCAGATATAACCCAAAAAAGGAAGACTACATCAAACTTTTTAAATCGCTTGGTAAAAATTTCATTATTGGAGGCGATTTTAATGCAAAAAATATATTTTGGGGATCAAATCGAACTAATCCCAAAGGAAGGGAGCTATTTGAAGCAGGCAGAATATTAAAATGTGAGTTCCACTCCAGTAGAAAGCCAACCTACTGGCCTACAGACGTAAATAAAATTCCTGATCTTCTAGACTTCTATATATCCAGAGGTATCTCCGAAAATTACCTAGTAGTTGAAAATGAAGAAGGACTATCATCGGATCACTCTCCAGTCTTAATGACAATAAGTTCCACGGCAATAAGGAAAGCAAGCCCTCCAAGACTAACAAATAACAAAACAAACTGGGAATACTTTCACCAGCTAGTCGAAGAAAGCGTCAATCTACAGGTGCCGATCTCGAACGATCATATGATAGAAGAAGAGCTGGAAAATCTCATTGAAAGTATACAGAAAGCGGCATGGGAAAGTACTCCCATCCAGCATGATATAATACAGAAAAGTATAAGCTACCCAGTTGAAGTGAGACACTTGGTTAACGAAAAAAGACGAGCTCGCAAAACTTGGGAGAGAACTAGAGCTCCTGAAGATATAAAACAATCCTAAATAATCTGTGCAACAAACTTAAACTGCTTATAAAAGAGATCAAGAATGAGTCAGTAGCTTGCTTTCTAAGTAACCTGACAGGTAAATCTGACACGGACTATTCGTTGTGGAAGGCCACTAAAAGTCTAAAAAGACCTAAACTGCAAGTGCCACCCATAAAAAAAGCTGATGGAACCTGGGCTCGCAGCGATAAACAAAAAGCTGATCTTTTTGCCGAACACCTAGAAATTACCTTCAAACCACCAACTGCGCAGGTAGAGAATGAATATTTAACACCGGTCAACAAAATAGACGAGGTACCTCTCCTACCAGTCACTGTGAAAGAAATCAAAGAAGAAGTAAAAAATCTTAAAGATAAAAAGGCTCCTGGTTACGACCTGATAACAGCAAAAATAATCAAAGCACTACCAGAAAAAGCACTACGGAAGCTACAGCACATAATCAATGCTGTCTTTAGACAAAGTTATGTTCCGAGACAGTGGAAAGTAGCAGAAATAATAATGATTGCTAAGACTAATAAACCGTTAAATGACAAAACATCATACAGGCCAATCTCTTTATTAACAACCACATCAAAAATTTTCGAAAGATTGTTTCTGAAGAGACTCAAGCCAATTATAGAGACTAGGAAACTTATACCACCACATCAGTTTGGGTTTCGAGAAGGCCACTCAACAATAGAACAGGTACATAGAATCACTGATACGATTGAAGAGGCGTTGGAAGAGAAGAAGGTATGTTCAGCAGTATTCCTAGACGTAGCCCAAGCATTTGATAAGGTTTGGCACCATGGTCTGGAATTTAAGCTTCAACGAGATCTACCAAAACAACATTTTGAATTGCTTAAGTCATACATAAATGACCGTTATTTTCGAGTGAGACAAGAAGAAGAGTACTCAAAACTAAAGAAAATATTGGCAGGAGTCCCACAAGGTAGTGTGCTTGGCCCTGTGTTATACCTTCTGTATACAAATGATTTACCAAATATAGCAGAAGCCAGAATAGGGACTTTTGCTGATGACACTGCAATTATGACTACTGATATTAGTATTTTCGAGTCAACACGGAAACTACAAAATGCTGTTAATACAGTAAACACTTGGACAAAAACTTGGAGAATAATGCTAAACGAATCAAAATCAACACACATCAACTTCACCAACAAGAAAGTAGAATACATCCCGATTAGACTGAATTTTCAACAAATTCCTTACTCAGACAATGCGAAATACCTTGGCATGACACTAGACACTAAGCTTAGGTGGAAAGCACATGTTAAAAAGAAAAGACAAGAATTGAATTTTAAATTCAGAAAAATGCAGTGGCTTATTGGAAGAAACTCTGAGCTGACAACGCAAAACAAACTACTATTATATAAACAAATCCTTAAACCTATCTGGACATACGGCATTCAACTTTGGGGATGTGCAAAGAAAACTACAGTTAAGATCATACAAACATTTCAAAATAAAGTACTACGTAGCATTGTCAATGCTCCATGGTATATTAGAAATGACAACCTCCATCGAGACCTTAACATGGAATACGTCAGTGATGAAATAATTAAGCTTGCAAGGAGTCATGTACTGCGACTGCAGCAACATGACAACGAGGAGCTGCGGAACCTACTGGATCACACCAATGGACCAAAGCGCCTAAAAAGAACAAAGCCTTTAGAATTAGTGATTCCCTGAACTACTGAAATCAAAGGACTGGACGAAATGGGATGAACCGATTTTTCTCATCCCATAAGATACTACACTGCTTAAAAATACAAAACATTTACTAGATAATCACTGAGATTAGTTGTAATATTATACAGAAATATAGATTTCTTAAACAAAAAAAAAAAAAAAAAACATATACTCACTGCATATTCGACAGTTATATTTATGGCATAACCATTCAAATAAAAATGAGCTTACTAAAAACGAGTTAGTCAGACAACTAATTTGATTTGTAAATTCTTCAGGGATGTATGATCCATTGGAAATTCATAATTCTCAATAGACTTACACCTATAATATTTTCATATGAAACACCATGACACCTAAATTTTATCTTGTAAATCTTGAAGTAAATCAGTAAGTGAAATCGTTTTTTTTATTGTAAATGTAAAGCAACATCCCACTCCAACTTATATCAAGCTTATAAACCCCTGCGGAGCTAGAAAGCCACAAGTGAAAATAACCAAATATTACGATTGATATAAAATAAAGTTTAAATATTTCATAAGCGATTGGGAAAACGACACAAGAGAAAGTGTTGTTGAATAAATTAGTACCATAGAAATTATGAATAAAAAGCCTCTCTATCAGACTCATATATTTTGTATTTCAATTACTTTGGTCTGAAATAATATCCACACTGTACATTATGTGTCAAATATTTAGTGTTCTAATTTTAACATTTTTACATTATTTACTATTCAACGGTTATAAAAAATACTGATACGCAGAATAACCGCCGTTTTAAAACTGATTTTACACAATTTGCCAGAAGATTGGAAAATATTCGAAAAATGATCTACAACCCATTCTGTAGTTTTTGGCACTCCTCTATTTCATGTAAATCATATTCTTTATTTATATTATCCAAATATTTCACACTCATCCGATTATCCGTTCGGACGAGAAATGGCACTGAGGCTTATATTAAAAACTTTGTAGAAGTCGTAATCACATATACATATATCTTTGGTGAAGTGGTTGATATTACAAACAATCTAATTACTTAACATTTGTTATCAACTATGAATATACCTCGTATAACCCAGAATAGCAGGTGCATCTGCAGTTTTAATACGGGAATGAGTTTAACTAATGAGATACTCAAATGTTTTAACTGTCTACTTAATTGTGAACCACCAAGCAGCGTGTAAGTTAATATAAAAAATCTAATAAACCAGCAAATTTAGGCGTAATCTGTGGAAGTATACGCGTCTATTCACAAACCAAACTATGCTATGTTAAAATGTATTGTCTTCATAGATAAGATTATAGAGACCTATTTGTAGGTTAGATCTTCCCAAAGAGTAGATGCGACACGATGAAATACACATACTCAATCGCAATCTCATCACAATCGTTTTTAGTTGAAGAAAATATTATGCTTTTATCTCTTATAAATATTAAATGATACTTTATTCAAGTCTATGGCTTGCTAGATTGCATCAATGCACACTATAAAATAAACTTATTATTGTATTAGCAAAAAGTGGTTTTTATATTTAGCTTTACGCAACTTTTGTTTGCTCGTGGATTTGTATGGTTAACACGCTCTTGCAAAAACACAGTGCCTTGAGTGGTTTAGTCGGTTCAAACGGTGATTTTGACATCATGGAGAAAGAGCATCCTGGTCAGTCGAAAATGTTTGAGGATGCACAATTTGAAAGCATTACTCGATCAAGATTCATGTCAAACGCAAAAAGAACTTACAGAATCATTGGGAGTTGATTAAGCAACAATTTTACAAAAATTTAAAAGCCTTGGGATTCATGCAAAATATGGGAAATTAGGTAAGAGAGTATTGTCACTGGCGATGAAAAATGAATCGATTACGATAATCCCTAGCGCAAAAAAGCGTATGTCAAGAAAGGCAAGGCCGGCCCATCGATGGCAAAGCCGAATATTCACGGGTCATGCTGTACATTTGTTGGGACCAGCTAGGTGTGACGCATTATTGCCAAGAGGCCAAACTATCAATGCTAAACTCTATCGTCAACAATTGATCCGATTGAAGCAGAAAATCCAGACAGAGCGGCCAACGTATATATGCGACCAGACAAGAGACAATCACTTTCCCCCCATGATAATGCATGATAAAACTGCCTGTAGAGTAACGGATGGGAAATTCTGCCTCACCCGCTTTATAGCCCAGAACTTGCTCTTTCCGACTACCTCCTATTTCGATCCAAGCAGATTGCACTATCATGAATGCGCTTCACTTCAGTTCAAGGTACCGAAAATTCGCTAAATTCGTTTTTGACCGCCAAGCCGGTACAGTTTTTCTGGGATTGAATCCAAAAATTGCCAGAAAAATGAAATACTGATGCCAGATGTTGTGCAAAGATTTATGTTTTTCTTCATTACCCAGTCACACCCATTCTCCATTTTTGTTCCTTATAGGTGGAACTTGGATTGCCGGCCTCTTGGATCTTTTAGTTACTTTCCAAAGAGAATAATTTTTGTCAGCTTCAGGACCCAGTCCTTTCAAATAATTTTCAGTGTAAGCTTCCTTGTGTTCCATCGTTTAGAATTATTTTGCAGCCAAAACAACTGTTGCACGTTTAAATGTGCACAATGTCTTAACACAGAATTTACATGACACAATAAATTAACTATGATTAACTATTAATTAACTAAATCATACATAAATGCTTTACATCCAACTACGGTAGCACGTCTACATAGTAGTGATGATAATTTAAATGTTAACGAACTTTTTCGAATCAAACATTTTCATATGTTATACGATAACAAAATTATATTTGTTTTTATTTTTCATTCAGTAAAATTGAGCCAAAAATCTTCAATTTTACATCAGTTCTTATGAAATGTATCTCGATAAATTTAAAGGGTGCTGCTTGTATTATTTAGGATGCTTTGGTAAAAGTTATATTTCCGAAGAACTTGGAGGTCAAGCTTTAACGTCTAAATTTGTAGTTTAATAAACAGCTATTGATGAAAGGTACATTATGGGCTAAGGTTATCATGCAGTTTCTACCTCTATCTTCATATCTATGATTATGACTCGTTTTCTGACAATGATTCAAATCTTGTCCCCTCTTCGTAAAAATGATTCCAAGAACTTGTAAAATTAGTTCTCCTTTTAGTCTATACTTTTAACGTGTCATGCACTTATGACACAATGGTTAAAGCTGCGTGGCAGTTTGAATCGGAAGACCGGGTTTTCGATAGTGACTGGATGCAAAGTGAGTTTTCATCATTTGATTACAATCGATGAACTAATGGACCGATCCATCTGCCATGTCAGTGCTTGTTGCTCGAAAGGAGCAATGCAATGTGCAGATGGTTTTTTTGTTGGACTAAATTCAATGTAACACAATTATTTAAACATTCCGTGGCAACATATATCGTCACTACTGTATACCTCCATATGAGTATATTGAATATCAGTGATTAGATAGGTATGTACATACCTACACATATATGTACTAGTATATGAAAATAATTTTTATTTTTTTATAAATAGACATAACTTACCCCCGTTGTTGTCCACAATTTCGATTATTACTATATAATATATACCATTATTATTTTCTATAATATCAGTTTGATTATTATTTAATTCATGTCAATTTTTGATTATTGTCATTGATAAAAATAAAATAGTTTAAGTTTAGTTATATAATTTAAAGGTGATTTCAGTTTATGTTTTTCATTAGTACGTGGTTTTCTAATAAACACCGCAGGTATTCAAATCAGTTGGACATTTGATTATAAATTATCCGAATTACCATAAATAGTCTATATTATATGATTATAATATAGTTTTGTTATCACGTTACTATACGAGTATATAACACAAATACGTTTCTAATTCTAATAAATATTTTTAATTAATTGTCAATGCACAAAAACAAGATGATTTGTGATTGATAAACCAACAATAACATATGTATATATGTGCATAATGTAGACGAATATATAATTAGGAAGGATACAGTTTTCACATGAAACTCGCCGATTTTAATGTTCACACGTTAAGCATGCAAAATTGATGATGTTCAATGAAACTGAAAAATTATTTTTTTGTACATATTTATGTATTTGAAACATACAGGTATACGTCGTATGACGTTCCGTATATACTATTGAGTAAATAAACTCTGGTAAGAACCGCCTAGGTGGCGCAGTGGTTAAAGCTTGAAGCGGAAGGTACCGGGTTCGAATCCCGATAGGGGCAGAATGCAAAAGGGATTTTTCATCATGAAATTACGATCTGTAGTGTGAAGGAACACGAATATGACCCGCTGTTGGAGTGCAGAACTCACGGGCCGACCATGTCAACACTAAAGGCTGGCATTGAACTATGCAACGTGCAGATGGTTAGGAAAATCGGGCCTGTAGCCGTACGTCCTCGAATTTGCTGTAATGGCGTAAAATCAAGGACGTAAATAAGCGAACCACGAACAAGTAAGGAGTGCCTTAAGCCCCAAAACAGATTACAGATTAGATAATAAAATAAAAAAAAACTCTGGTAGGAACAATTGAACAGACATTTTAAAAAAAAAATATGTCATGTATAAGATATAATAGATAGAGGAGGCTACACAGCAGCGTATAATGATGATGAGGATCCGAAATAGTTCTTTGAAGAACTTTGAAGAAAATACTACACGTTCTGTCAATATTCCTGCTCGGTATGCCAGATTAAACAAATACAATTCCATGTTAAATACAAACAAAGATCAGTTAAGTTTGAAATAAGCACCATGCCCCGGTGCTAAAGAAAGAAGAAAATACTCTTGGACTAAAAACCTGATGGTATATCAATTTATAGTTGTTTATTCATAGTTGAGTTATAGTAGTTTTAATTGTATTTTTTAAATACTTTGCATTGAGAGTTTGTTCGATTTAGCAATCTTTTGGGGCTCATGGCACTACCAACTCTTTCGCGATTCGCTTATTTACATTCTACTTTACGCCATTACACCCAAAACGAGGACGTACAGCTTTAACCACTGATTGGTTCTTTTAAGTATTAACCAATCCAATTTACATAAACCACCTACCTGCACAAAACAGCACCTTCGGTATACTTACATGGATGAGAGCATTCATCCTATTCACTCTGTATATGCAAAAAGAAATAATATAAATAAGTTAATTCAGATCATCGATCGTAATGATATATGATGAAGGAAACGTACTTTTTATCAAATGCTTTCGTAATGAAAGAAGGCTAAGGTATTGAGATTACAACACAGTGTAATGGGCTCAATTCGGAAGGCGTATTGGATAGTGCTGTGCCTTAAAACCTCAGTCAACTACATTTGGATGGCTGAAAACCTTTCTCCATGGAAAGTATAAGTTCTGAACGTATATGTGTGATACTTGTGTGTAATTGGATCTCTTCATTGATTTATCTTATTTGGACCTCACAAGATCCACGCGGACTATCCAAAAAAATCGTTGACTTTTGAAATTGATGTAAAAATGATAAAATGCAATAAATATTATTGTGTTTATATTTATATCATTCAAATTAGGGTCTTATGTTATTTTGGAAAGAATCACCAAGAAAAATTATCAGTGGCTACCAAGCAATGTTCTGTCAGCTATCGAGATATTCTTCGATTACAGACAAAGCAATAGGACACAATGAATCGAGAGAATCTATTGTACAGTAATACAGTAGCAAGTCAAAGTAAACAATAGGTTTTTTCACAAGGGCATCTTTTGTTGTTGTTGGAGTCTTATCAAGTGCACAAGTACTAAACAAGTTACGATTGTTAAATTATAACGTCTATGCGTATCGATAAAACATTTGGAGGTCTCATTCATCCCTATGGTGCTATAACCTACCAGTTCAATGAGGTTTGGATTGCGTGGTTATGATTCCGATAACACGACGCTGTGATACACTTTTTGGTAGCTTCTACATCCAAGAAAAAATTATAATATGAAAAATAAAATTATTTGTAATCTATAATTGCAACACGATTCATTATATATACAAATAGCACAACACGAACATAAAGCCCATTAGCAATACCTAACAACTAGATTGATCTTTTCGATCGTACTCCTTTTCAATAGAGTCACTCAATTATAATCTTGCTCGTATTATAATCTTGTCACCTCCGAGGGCCTGGAAGATAAGAATAAATATGAAACGTGGATTCCCTAATAGTTATATGAGAGATAATATTTGACTTTATTTGAATCGCTTATATTGGTTTGACTTATCTTTCGAGAAACAAATTCAGTCTTAAAACTCGCCTACCGCAGATGATTTTTTCACATACTGGTGAGTTACATAAAGTGAACGATGAGGCTATATAGGTTTTTATAGATTGAATTTAACACGAAACAATGTAAATAGAAATACAAACCAGAATTAAATATTAGATAGAACGATATTTGTCATTTCATTTTAATCCTATTTGACATTATTATTATTATTCTTACATACAAATCTATTTCGTTAAGGTATAGACAGTGGCAGCAAAAAAATTTTTAACATATTTTGCATAGCTTAAAAACGTATAATTTATAATGATCATAACTTAATCAAAATTTATATTAGATTCATATACATATGTACATTTATAAATTTTTTGACTGCACATTATCAATTGCAATTGTTCATATTTTTATATTGTCATTTTTTGCAGCGCATTGTCGGTGATTACGAATGACGGTGACAACGAATACTTTTACACATTATCGCTTTTCATGTCATCTGGATCCTTGTTACTTTCTGATAAATGGTTAGGATTGAACTTTATATACAATACTATACTTAATCCGGCAACTTGATCAAAAACATTCATAACATCAGTCGATGCCATCCCGTAGACCAAAAAAAAATACCAAATTCTAATTGGTAATGCAAATTATCAATTTGATATGCTAAGTAATACAAAACAAAATCTATATATCAGAATATGTATTAAGATTTAAGACTTATTATTATAATCGATAGATGAGTATTGAGGTTCAATGCAAAATTTAAACCAATCATTCAATCATATTGTGCTACACCAACTGACCGAGACCAATTCCGAGACCATTGTATAGATTATTTTATATTAAATATAGAATTGAGAGATAATTAATAAATTGTTTGAAAGAAGAAAATTAGCTCTGTATACAATAAAGAACAAATTTATTAAATCATTTGCCAAGCAGATCAATGGACCGGAAATGTATATCTTATTGATTCATATATTCTTTTATATTATTGAGAAAGTTTATGTTAGGTTCACTTAAATTCTTAATTAATGATTAGAAGATATTGTATCAGCCTATATATAGCTATACTCTTGCGTTCTCTTTCACTCTTTAATACATATACTCACATAAATCGATTAAAGCATATTATTAAATTATATAATTTCAAGTTATGTGGGCGATACCTAAAATTGATTAAATTACGGAAGTTCAATTTCTTTTCCATTTTTTGTTTTCATTTTTTTTTCTTTATTATTAATTTTCATTTATATTATTGGTTGTGGTTAAATCCACCATTTTAATGTTACGTATATATACGATACATATTTTGTTACCTTCTTTTTGCCTGTCTACGCGGTTAATTTATTATTTGTTTGCTCACACAATTAAAATGTTGGTTATAAATATACAATAAAAATGTTGGTGGAAAATTCCAAGCCCAGGTGGTAAATAGATGATCGATTTGTGTATATAGTATTCTTATGTATAAATAGATTGATTTTGGGATAACTCCCGTAAAGTTATAGCTGGTAAATTAATTTATTTGTTTATTTTATTTTTTTTCGGTAAAATTAATTTTGATACACAATAGAATATTAAAAATGACTACGGAACCAGCAATAATCAATCTAGATATTTTCAAGATAATACATACAATAATATACAATCTAATTTTCTTTACAATTTTGTAAAAAAAACGGATATGGACTAAATTCAATGAAAATTACAGTTGGGGAGCTACTCATACGGTGGTAACGATAATAAACTACTTAGTCATTTAGTTATATTTGGCCATATACTCGTACATTGGCTTAAAGACCAAACCATCCTTGTTTTGTATTAACATAACGTTGCGTTGTGTTTGCATATTAAGACATTATTCTACACTACATTCAATAGTTTGTATTTTATCATAACACCCAATCATTAAAATAGTTATGGTCGATTAATTTTTATTATTTCAATTTATTATAAATACGAGAAATTTGTCTATATACGTATGATATTCTCTAAAGGCATGCCCTTAATAACATAAAATAAATTCTATTTAATTTGTTAATATTAATTTTAATGAATATTATTTTTTCAATATATTCAGTTCATAAATGAAAATTAATAAAAATATCTATCGAATATATCGTATACATAGTAGATTTATACATCTAACATTTTGGGGTGAATCTAATATAAATAACATCTATTATACAGTATCGTCTATGTTTTAGGCACATAACCTATTCGCAATATCACTCGTATGATGCTTGATGTTTCACTTAATGAATAATGATCCAAACACTTATAGGAAGTGAAATTATGATTTAGAAATTTACAACAACATCTCTTTAATATACATTCAGCGAAATTCATGATAAGCCACCACCCTTAATTTGTTTGAAATGAAAGTAAAAGGATTAAAGTTTTAACTTGATCATAATTTATTTCTGAGGTTTTAATTAGGATGTCACACTATTCACTTTTTGAAATGAAAACACAATTTAAATTGTATTTTTTTCTTCTCAATTATAATCAAAAATAAGATTTACACTGCCAAAACTAAATTAAGGTCTGTAATTTTAGAATGAACCGTAACAAAAATGTATGTAAATAATCATGTAATCAGACACCATTTTTATTAATACTGCTCGGCGTGGAATTACACCATCCCTTGCAATTCCATTTCGGTAATTTCATCCATGCCTGAACAACGACTTTTTTTTAAACTTAATCAAGTTGTACAGTTTCCCCTTTATTGCAATTCTTAATGTATTTGTATTGTCTGTGCAGCTTGATTACTTTGATATTTTCCATCATTCTAGTTTTCATTCATACTGTTGATAATCGGCGATTTATCGATTAAAAAGCTTGCAACTAGTGCATTTCCTTTGCTAGTATTTTTCCTTTTCTCATGTTTATCAAAATTTTATAAAATGCCAACGAATAATGTCACACAATTAGAAAACTCGTTAAAAATACACTAACAGGAAAGTAATTAAATCAAATGCTTCAGATATTGCATCGAAGCTTGATTTTTTTCTCTCGTTCAATTATAATGTTCAATTTCGATTGTTCAAAATGTATTTAATTATTTATCCTTTTGTGATCGGTTTAAAAAAAAATAATTTATGGTTTAGAGGCCGTAAACGGCCCTTACCGCGTCTCAACTGAGACCTTACGAACCAATTTTAACGATTGGTGCACATTGTAGGTGGTCAACCCAACGAATGTTTTTACACACAAACGCATTTTATGTCATCCGGTGGCATGTTAATTTTTGGTCAGAGGCGAGAAACGAACTCGAGACCGCGGCGTGATGAGAAATTCTCTTAACCATTAAGCTACGACCGGCGACAGTACGTACGGCGACAGTGATCGGTTTACAGTACAATTAAACAAGAAAATTCGTTAATATTGCAGTTCGTTAATAATTAAAATTTCGTGAAGTGAAATTGATCAAAATAATATATGTCTATCATAATTATGGTCCTTCGACCAAAACAAAATCTTTCCTTTACAGGTGGGACTTGGAAAATTATCAAAAACCGTTTCGGGTAAATATATGTTTACATCTTACCTCAAACAATAGTCTTATGGCCTCAAAAGCACTAGACACAAAAATCATATATAACAGAATAATCGCTTATACTAATTTGTTATATACACTTATATGGCAATTAAACTGTTATCTATAGGCATCTTCAATTTATATAAAGAGTGAAATTGACCAAAGATTTCAAAATCATATTGATTTCTCGCCTTGGTTCACCACCATAGTAGTTGTGGCTTATACTCGTATAATTAATAGTTATGTCAAGCCTACCAATATATATATATATATATATATATATATATATATATATATATATATATATATATATATATATATATATATATATATATATATATATATATATATATATATATATATATATATATATATATATATATATATATATATATATATATATATATATATATATATATATATATATATATATATATATACATATATATATATATATATATATATATATATATATATAAATATATATATATATATATATATATATATATATATATATATATATATATATATATATATATAAATTATATATATATATATATATATATATATATATATATATATATATATATATATATATATACCCTAATTATCGGCGTATAACCCGCGGGTTATATGAAAAAAAAAGTGTAAATTTAAGGGCGCGGGTTATACAATAAATGCGGGTTATACATGCGGGTTATACATGAGAAAAAATTTAATTTTTATTAATTTTCAATTAACTATTTTTTTACATTTAAAGTCCAAGAAAATTTTCCTCAGACTCGAAACCCAAAAAGTCGCATGATGGTCGCAAGATGGCTTTCATTTTTCTCCAATCCCTAACCATCCTTTCATCCACATCGTACTCCCGACCCGCAGCTCTGTTGCCCTTCTTTTCGGTAAATTTTACAACGTTTAATTTAAACAATGATGTGTACGAATTGCGAGTTTTTTGGGAGGCATATTAAATGCTTTTTAATAATTTTTAAATAAAATAATTTCAATTTTTAATTAAGAAAAGAACCACACACTTTAAACTTTATAAGACTGCTTATGAACGATTTAAAAAGACTGGAATTCCCATAATAAACACATTTACCGTTGGAGTCGTGGTTTTTCTAGGAATTACATAGGTTTTATGTTTCCGACAGATATTTATTTATTTATTTATTTATTTATTTATTTATTTATTTATTTATTTATATATTGCTTATAATTTTGATTAAGAAGGAAAAGCGCATATGGAAGTAACTTGTAAAAAAATTATTACTTCCATTAGGCATAAAAACCTCTTAAATTTTTTACTACAAAAGGTCAACACCAAGCACGCACATCCCATTTTGAGTACAAGCTCATTTACAATAGGATGAGCAGCAGGGATCAGACAATATATAAAAAAAAATCTTAATAATTAACTTAAACTAATTATATTGTCATTCAGACACGCCATTCAAGAAACCTCGATTTAAACGAATCGGCAGATCTCAAGCTCCTAATACTGTATGGAACAGAATTCCATAGAGAAATACCTCTAACAAAAAAAGATGAATTTAAAGACCTAGAAGAATTTCTCTCAGGAAGCAATCGTAGATTGGCGTAATGCGACCTGCTAAATAATAATTTTTTGAATAAATAATTTGGTTCTTTAGTTTTAAGTAGCTTCCTAATAAAAGCGCAAATCCGAAACTCATAAAAACTAGTTAAACTACAACCAAGAACAAGCCTAGTATAGGGTGATATATGGTCAAATTTCCTAATTCCGAAAATAAAACGAGTGCACGCATTAAAACATCTTTTTAGAATAGACATATTTTCCTGAAACATACCAAATAAGACAACATCACCATAAAGAAAATGCGGAAGGAGATAGGGCATAAATATAGTGTTTTCTCAGTTACCTATTCGAAAAGTAGACAACACTATATTTACTAATGAAAGGAAAAAGTCAAAACTTGCTCTGACGTAGCGGTTGATCATTGCTGGTTATACAAAGGATGCGGGTTATACATGATTTTTTATTTATTTATGCAAAAAGTTGATATTTTTAAAGGTGCGGGTTAAACGCCGAAAATTAGGGTATATATATATATATATATATATATATATATATATATATATATATATATATATATATATATATATATATATATATATATTTATATACATATATATATATATATATATATATATATATATATATATATATATATATATATATATATATATATATATATATATATATATATATATATATATATATATATATATATATATATAATAAAATAAATCCAACGAACATTAGTGGCTCCTTTGCACTCAAGTGTATACATTATGTAGCATTGGAAAAATATGTAAAGATATTTGTTTTTGTACCACAAATAATGATTAAAACGTTGCCTAGTAAACAAGGCATCTATACTATCTTTACACTACAGTTAGAAATGATGGAATAATGAACCTTTACTTAATATAATTCATTTCAGAATTACTGTCGAACTAGAAACACAGTATCCCACCCAGTCTACTGCTACATGGCATATGTTTCGTCTCATTAGATCTGCATTCCAAATGAAAGTCAGAGATGTCTTCGTAATATTTAAGTTTCTAGATCGTAATATTTTAGTTTCTTCATTTACTTAACTAGATCGTAATATCTAAAATATTTCTTCATTTACAATAGATCTCTTCACAGAAGAATCGTTTTGTTCACAGAAGAATCGTTTTCTGTGATTACCATCGAAACCATCGTTACGGGTAGACATTCCACCTATAAGCCATTACATTCATGTAACATGTTAAACAAATCCTAGGTCATACCAAAGATTAATATATACTATAAAGATAGTTCAATCAGAGTAACATTTTAAAATACAAAAATTATAATTCCGGGTACCGTTACATAGTGCCGGGTACCTCTGTCCTATAGTGAAACGAAACAATACAAAATTATTCATATTGTACATTTTTGCTTTGGTTGGGTCATCTTTATGTAATATAATCTTTGGTCATACTCTCTTATACATTTGATAAATATCTGAAACTCTCTCTCCAGGTTTTCCTTTGATGAAATACAAGAATTAAACTATTACTTATCGATAATCGACATCGTTCTTTTAATTTCTCGTATTTCGTTCGGCTACTGACTCGTTTATTCCATAAGCTTTTACCAAACAACATAAAAATTAACATTTTTTTAACAGATTCCTGATTGTGATTTAAATCATTTTAATATCCTCAAACTTACCAATAATAACATCTAAATTTAAATTGATAATATTTAAATTATTTAATTCATTCTCAAATAATTAAAGTTAAATGCCAGTGTTTTATTATGATAAGCCTAACGAATCATTTCTTCATTCAAATAACTGTTATAAAATTATACCAGTTTCAACCCATAAAACGCACTCATTTACTTATCATAAAAAATTAAACTTTTTACATTGGCAGCATTGCCTATCAAATAAAACATTTGTGTCTTTATTATCGCGACAAATGTGAAAAAGAAAAAAATTGTATTAAGAGGTTTAATCGAACAAACAATTTAATTTTAATATTATAAATAAACCTCAAATTTTGATAAGAAACTGGGCACGTATATATAATAAAAATGGTTGATTCCGCACGTCAATTATTAGATGAATTAATGGGTAGAAATCGAAATGTAGATCTCGCATTGTCAATAAAACAAATCGACTGGATGGACTCTGAGGTAAAAAATTATAGTTTTATAGATTTAACAAAATTCAATTGAATCGATTTTTTTTGCTTTTGTAGTACTGCCAATATTATTTGGTAAATTTTTGTCCACACGATTTATTTGTAAATACTCGGGCTGATTTAGGAGCATGTACAAAATTGCACGACGATGAAGCAAAACGATTGTTCCATGAGGCACGACCATCAATTCGAAAAAAACAGCATGAGGATGAATTTTTACGTTTCTGCAGCAATATGATTAACGAATGTGATCGCAAAATACATAAAGGTAAGCAACGGTTGTTACTAATGAATAAAAATGCTGAAGGCAATAGTCCACCGATAAGTAAGCATCAGGAGCAAATCAATATCTTAAATGATCGGATTAAAAAGTTGGTGAATGAGGCAGAAGAGGCTGGTATTCGCGGCGATGTTGAACAGGCACAAGGTTTAATGAAACTCTGTGATCAGTTGAAAGACGAAAAGGATGCACTTACATCGAATAAGGGACAAAAAGATCATTGGTCGTTGGATTTTATACAAGCACAGGAAAAACAAATGGAAGTTTGTGAAGTATGTGGCGCATTTTTAATTATTGGTGATGCTCAGCAACGAATTGATGATCATTTAACAGGCAAGCAGCATTTAGGTTACTCGAAACTACGTAAAGTAGTCGACGAAATGTACGAATCACGACGAAAGAAACGGGATGAAGATACTAAAAAACGTGATACAGATCGTAACAGTCATCGGCCTGAAAATTGTGGTCCTGAAAAGTATCGAGGAGGTGGTGCTGGTGGTGGAGAAAGATATCGTAGAAGGTGAGCATAATAAACGTGCTTTTAAGTGTTGTACAAAATATTTTATTTTATCAGAGAGGATTTTGACGACCGACGAAGAACTGAAAGAGGTGCAATGGAACGGCGCGACTACCGAGGAGCACACCGTGATAATCGACCCGATTTCAGATTCAATGATAAGCCCCGACATCACGAACGAACCGTTGACCCTCGAGAATCTCACAGGGAACAACGATATAGAGGTAAATTATATAAGCAAATATTTAAATTTAAAATCGAAATCAAATTTTGTTTTGTTTTTAAACTTAGGGACAGAAGAACGGGGATCCCCAAAACGAAGAAGCCGCAGTCGTAGTCGCACACATTAGATGCACCAATTAATTTTATCACAGAAGTATCGGCAACCATTTATATTGAGGTATCAATAATAGACCTTAGAACTTTTATTATTCCAGGTAAGTGATTTTTTATCATTACAACAAAAGTTTTAAAAACAAAAATATATAGAAACAAAACTATTCCTAAAAAATATAATACAAAACTGGGTTTATACATAAAATCTATATAAGTAAAATAAAAATATATGATTTGTCGAAATCTCCTCTGTGGCAGGTTAGTAAATTGCTATAAAATCAAACAAAACAAAAACTACTATTTAAATTTGAAATTGTGTTTAGGGAAGATATTACAATCCTAATTCCGATAAATAAAAAATACCCGCTATATTAGAACACACAAAAAACCAGACATCGAAAAAGCTCCTTTTATATTTAAGTAGAAATACAAACATTGAAAGCTTTAAAGTTCACATATGAACGCAATAAAAGAGGTATTTGATTATTATTTTATTTTTTTTTATATCTTTAGTTTCTAATTTTTATTTATTTATATAATTTATTTTACATAATATTATCAATTTATTGAAAATATCAACTATATAACATAATATGTACGAATAAAACGAGACTGGTTGGACCAACATTTATATGTTTAACACAAAGTATTGATTGTGATACTCACCGATTGCTCTTACGAAATAGGTATTCGATTAATAAATATTAACAACTAGTTAAGACTGAATAGTGTTTTGGTCGATCTTTCTATATTTTTGGTTATTAAAATTCACTTAAATTATAATTACTCAACATTAGAGAGTAGTTCAAAATATTCTCATTATTTTTCAACCATAAGCATTCGCCAAAGTATTTAAATTTATCTTTTTTTTGCTATTACCGGAATTGAAAATTTTATTATCACTTAAATATGAACAACAATAAGACGGTATCATTAAAGTGAGATACAATTTTGAGTGAAATATCGGAATATTAATTTTTAAAGCCTTTTCCACTCTGCAAAGTGCTTTTGCTAACCTATAATACTCTCAAAATATATCTACTCAAAATCGAGGCATAAATTAAGCATGCTTGATCTATGTTTGCATTCCGTTTTATCAGTCGTCATTTGAAATGTGTGAATGATTAGAAAAATATTTGTAAAAGGTTGAGTGGGCAATTCCTAGTGTAACGATCCTAAGTTGCCTTAACCTGAAAGAAATTTTATATCATCTAAACATAAGTTTGCGATAGTTTAATTGGAAATCGGTGCGTATCAAGCTTCAAACAATAATTCTAAACACATACTAGACAATAAAAGAACATAAGACTGTAAATTATAATAAATTAGAAAGAAACAAAACAAAAATGAATTTTAAAAAAATCAAATTAATAATTATAACTCAACTGATGGAACATGTGGAGGTATTTATCATAATTAATTTTTTTATTGTGTGTTAACTTTTTATTATCAAAACATAAAAATTATAAAAAATTACACAAAACTTTTTTATAAAAAAATACAAAAAAAATCGATGAAATGTCGAAGAATCGTCATATTTTTTGCAGGGCATTCCTATATACACCTTGGTTTGATCAATGACTTGAAAATTAATTTTCATATTTTAAATTAATATTTCTATTCAAATCAAACCTTTTATTAAAAAAAAAAATTTGTTAAATACATTTAACTTTTTTTTTATTTATTTATCTATAAAATCGTAAAAATTAAATATTTAATTTTACTAAACTATATTATTAAAAAATTCAATTAAATTAGTAAACAAAAAATTGTGTTAGCATAAAATTATTCTGTTATTTTGTGGAATTTTTCAGAATCCTCGTCATATTAATTAATTTAAAAAAAAAACATATTAAAAGAAAAAAATTAATTAAATACAAAAAATTGTCACACACACTCAACCAGATCACAACTATAAATATCAGGTGAGCTCTTCTTTACTACTACTACTTCTTCTACTATCTACATAGTAAATCGTACTGCATAAAATAATAAAGAATATTTAGTAAATTTTCAAGTCATAAAGCCAAACATAATATTTAAAAATACATATTTTTAAAATAAAATAAAAACTAATTAATATTATTATATAATATAAATAAACAACTGTGTGAATCGATTAATTATAAACTAAATAATAATAATGATGAATAATTAAATATGTTAAACCAATTGTTTATTCACTGGACCGTTGAGATGATGTTATAATTGGATATGGAATTGCTGATGAAAATTTATTTACTTGTTAAGACCGAGACTACATGTGCAACATTTAAATTTTTCACGTGTAGCCAATTAAAAAACAAACTAAACAACAATAATATTTAAATATTATAAATATTGAAATTAATAAAATTAAATTATTTATAATGATGAAATAATTTTAATTAAATTTTTAAATTTATATATTTTAATCAATAAATTATGGTTTTATAAGCAATTTTTATTACAATAAAAACAATTAATAATATAACTACAAATAAATATTTAATAGCTGTGATAAGATTGGAAATAGAAATACTTATTAGCAATAGTAAAAATAATAACTTATGAATTACAATTAATGTTTTTCTATTTCTTAGTCTTTTTCAAATTTTTTACTATTTTTTTTTTCGAATATTATAATTATTAATATGATATTAAAAAAAAATAATAGCCATTTTTAAACCAAACGCTTATTTAATTAAAATTATTATTATCATTATAAACAATAATATAGTGTATAAATAAAATAAAAACTATATTAAATTGTTTTTTTGTTTTAGTTTACATAATTAAAATTAATTCTTTTTTTATTTCTTTTCAAATTTATCGAATTCTACACATAATATATTTCATAGTAATATTAGAATAAATAAATTGAAAATTCGGTTCGAATAATTTTATATTACTATACTCTCTATTAAATATATCCATATTTAGCAAAATATAAAAATATTTTTCATTTAAAAAAACCAAATTAACTTAGTTTGTATTTTTTACTTGTTATAATTTTCATTTTTTTTTTGGTTAAAATAATATAATAAATGTAAATAGTTAAAAAATAAATATTGTGTTTGAAATTAAATGTTTCTGGACTATATTAATTGGTAAGTACAAGCTAAATAATTATAAAATATATTCTAATCTGATGTTGTAGTTGTTTGGCTTACTTATTAAATGAGATGACACAAAATATTAAAAATCACAAAATATCACATACGAAGGAGTAATAATAGTTCACTTAGTTGCTCAGAAAAGAAAATTCTTTTCGTATTTATTCTTAATCTGTCTATTTTTATCTTCTCTATATAATCACCATTGATTTCAATTAATTTCTCAAACTTATAGATCCACTTCTCAAAATAGTCTTCAAAATCTTGCTTTTCCGACTTATCAAATTCAGCATATCAATTATTTCAGCGTTACAGACCTTTTCTCTCAAATTTTAATTTTTGGAAATATCAAGAAGTCACAAGGTATTAGATCCGGAAAATGTGGTTGTTTCTTCGCAATAAAGTTACTCGTTATTTCAACAGTGTGACTTCTGACTGAAGGTCACCAAAAACTGTTCGACGCTTGAATTTTTTTTTTATAATGTAAGATCTACATTATGTCGGTCAAATAACTACTCGTGTACCTTGTCGTTTTTTTTAACATCGACACTTACCACTTTGAGCGTCAATTTGAAGGACATCGTCATCAAAAAATTGTGTTTCATTTTTACGTTTCAGTTCGAAATGTTATTATCCTTTGAATCGTGCATTTAGGAACCGTGTACCATGTCGTTCATTTTTATAACTCTACGGCTCCCGGTCTATTATGAACTCTTCCTTTCGGTTTTCCAACTAATTATTGGAAACTTTAGCTCAACAGTGTTCGGTATAGCATTTTTCAGTCGCAATCTGATCATTTTCCAGAGAAATAGCTGCTATAATTTTTAATCGGGTGAAATAAAATGGCATCATTACTTTTGTGTGAAGTAAACTATCATCATCGACTGATGTTTGATTTCCAGCTCAGAGCGAAGAATTGTTACCAGTAACGACTAAACTAAAGTTGCTAGACTGCCATTTTTCAAATTTATTAAGAAAAAATTTAGCAAAATACACTCGAGCATCTACTTGAAATTCGAGCAGATCCCTTCGTCTATTCCAGATGATTATTTAATATTCGCGATACAACCAATGAATTCAAGGCCAATTCATCAGCAAAAATGTCTTGTGTCAATTTTGGGTCTTCGTCAAATTTTAACTTCATCAGATCCACAGTAACGTGATCAGTCGAAAATTGTGATCGATCTTCTCGGGGCTCGTCTACTACAGAAAAATATCGCGTCTGGAATATTCGAAACCACTTGAAAATAGTATTTAGAGACGGTGCAATCGTTCCATATAAAATTTGGCATTCACTGAATATTTGAGTTTACGTCGAAAACAGAAAAGAAAAGAAAGTCATTACATAACGAATCTTTTTCCGTTGATGGAGGAATTTCGTCTAAAGCATCCTCAGCAATTTTGCGTTTTCTCGACTCCATTTTAACCAATCGTACTGAATTTTTGAAAGAAGTCATAAAATAATGGCAATTTTGTTTTTTTTTTAAGATTTAACAGTCCTACTACTAAGCGAACTTTTGTTACTCCCTTCGTATTGTGAGGCGTTATTATATTCCTTTGTCATAATCTTCCGACAGCACTCTACAGCTCTTAAATTGTAATAATCAATAATACATATATATTTCCCCACTGATGTAGTCTCTTGCATAATGTACGATACCCAATCTAACTGCATCTATAGAATTTGAGTCTCTTGGCCAGTACGCTGTTGCCAAAAAAATCGAAGACTATTGATTTGCATGCTAATCTTACAGCAATTGAGTCGATGTATTCCTTACTCTAATACAGGTTATGAATGAACACAACATCGATCGTAATCAGCTTTAACTTATATTTGGTCGGTTGTAACATATGATTTATTGGTAAAAGTAAAGCCACAACACCCTTAACAAGGTGAGACCTAAGATTCGTTTTTACTAGTTTACTATATTCTCGTATTTACTAGTTTACTATATTCTATAAATAGCGATGGAAATGTCCATATCTCAAGTCATTATTTTCTATAAAATGGTGAATTCACTTTTGATAACCAGCTACGCTACCGATTTATAAAAATTGTAGGCACATGAGTTATGTCATTCGCTAGGCATTTGATATCTATACTGACAACCCTAAATTGATTTCTACAAACGCAGAGATCGAATATTATCAGTTCAAAAGATTTAAATTTAACTATATTCGCAAAACGAGTAAATATTAACCGGACTTGAACAAAAATCCTATCAAATATTGACTATGATCTCTTATTTATAAACATACGAATAAAGTTAAAGTTTAATTTCTTGTCATTATACGAGCTTTAGAAGTGAGAATTCACTATTCTTCCCAATGAAAACCACAACAACTTATTGCATATCTGAAATAAAAATCAGGGGTTGAGTAAGTTTGCCCAAACACATTTTCCCAAAATTGTTTTCTCAAAAACAATTTCTCCAAATACTGTTTTCTCAAACATCGTTTCATCCAATATCGTTTGCTCAGAAATTGTTTCCTCAAAAGTCCTTTGCCCAAAAGATCCTCAAAAATCCCAAAATGGTGGATTGAATAATTCGCGCGCACGAATTATCCAATCCATCATTTTGGGATTTTTGAAAAACTTAGTTATATTTAATATAAATTTTAAACAAAAAGTTATTTATGTTTATTATGGTTAAAGAATATAAAGTCTTATATTCTTTTTTTTTTTTTTTTCGGTTTAACAGTTTCGATCACGAGCGAGCTCTTCATACTGTTGTAAGCAGTTGGAAGATGCCAGATCGCTCTCTACGCCGTGGAGCCATCGTCACCGACAGCGACCTCTTCGCCTACCGAAAGGCGGTTCTCCCTTCAAAGATCGCTGTATCATTCGTTTCGTTAAATTGCATTAAATTCCTGATCTCGTGATTGAATAGAACTCAATATGTGCCATCAACGTCGCGTTTTGGTCCATATATCACACGCATGATTCTTCTCTCGAATGTTAGAAGCCATCTTTCGTACTCATCCGTCAAGGTCCAACTCTCACATCCATGCATGACAACGGGTCTGATCAACACTCTGTACAGCTTCAGCTTATCCGTATTTGCAAGATATTTTGATTTCAGCAGTGGACGTAGAGGATACAAAGCCCGATTGCCAGCGGCAAGGCGAACCTTGATATCCTCTCCCACACTATTATCGTGAGTAATGAGAGATCCAAGATACTTGAATCTCATCACTCCTTCAAACGTGTGGTTTCCACTACTGAAATCACTTGCGTCTTGGTCTCGAAAACCAGAGATCAGATATTTGGTTTTGGACTCATTGATTTTGAGACCAACGGAAGCTGAAAACTGTTCCAGTGGATCAAGTATCTCTTTCACTCCGTTGCCATTTAATCCAATCACACAGATATCATCTGCATACGCAAGAAGTTGATTGGATTGTCGGAATAAGATATTGTCCTGAGGTGTTGCACTTTTACGAAGGATGTATTCCAACATGAGATTAAAAAGTATCGGGGACAGCGCATCTCCTTGTCGAATACCAGAAGTAATTGCAAAAATTCTCGATAGCCTGTTCTCAACTTTGACACAGCATTGTGACTGCGTTACTGTCATTTTACAGAGATGTACATATTTTTTCGGTATTCCTAAATATTCAAGCGCATACCATAATCTCTCTCGATTGATCGAGTCATAGGCTTGCTTGAAATCTAGGAATACCTGGTGTACATCGCGAGATGTTTCGTAGTACTTGGAAAGAATCATCCGTAGCGAAAAAACTTGATCAGTGACTGACCGATTTGGACGGAATCCTCCTTGGTAGTCACCGACAATTTCCTCCGCTAAAGGAGTAATTCTTCCCAAGATGATGTAAGACAGTAACTTGTATGCTGTGCAAAGGAGAGCTATACCGCGATAATTCTCGCATTTCATGCGATCACCCTTTTTGAATATTGGGCATAACGCGGCCACTTTCCATTCGTCAGGCATAACTTCATTTCGCCATACCAATCGAATAAGGTCGAAAAGACAGTTCCACAAAGTTAGCCCTCCGAATATCAAGAGCTCTGAATTAATGCAATCAACCCCTGGTGAACGATTTTTCTTTAATCTCTGTATGGCCATTGTGAATTCCTCATAGGATGGATCCTCAATGAACATCTCCGCGGTCTGTATTTGAGGGTATTCAAATACAGCTTGTGATACATGTGGAACATTAAGTAGATCAGAAAAATGTTCACGCCATGTATCGAGTACCGCATCGACGGTAACACAGAGGTTTCCATCCTGGTCCCGAATGGCAGTTGACCGAGATCTTAAGGTATGGTGCAATTCGGTGATTCCTTTAAAGAAACCACGCGAATTGTGCTCATTGCTGAGTTGTTGTACTCTTAAGACCTTGGCCTTCCACCATTCGCGCTTCTTCTGTCTACAAATGCGTTTAGCTGTCCTCCTAGCAAGAACTGCCTTGTTTTTCCTTGCAATTGTAAACCGCGTCTGCGCTTCATTGTGGGCTATATTGCGTTGCTCAACAGTAAGACGACACTCCTCATCAAACCAATCATTTTTGGGCTTAGTTTTCACTATACCGAGAGTGTGCTGGGCGGCATCGACAACCGAGGTTTTCAATACTTCCCAGACACTGTTCACATCATCAGATTGGTAATTGGATCGTAAAATGCTATTGCTGACAAGATCTTGGTATTTTCGTTGCGTTTCTTCATTTATCAGACCTTCACAGGAGAATCGCGTTTTATATTCTCCTGTCCTCCTTGACTTGTACGAAAATTTCCATTGCAGCTTTGCAGCAACCATAAAATGGTCACTGCCTACGAATTTTGTTGACGACCGATACGATCTCACGTCTTGAACAACCCGAGCTCGGTCTTTTGAAATCAACACATGGTCAATTTGGCTTCGGGATGTTTTACGTGGATGTGTCCATGTTTCCAAATGGATGTTTTTATGGGGAAAGAATGTACTTGCCACTTTGAGATCATGAGCGATCGCAAAGTACATCATTCTTTCCCCATTTTCGGTCGCAGTTTCGTGTCGGGAGTACGGACCTATGTTATTACATAAGTCGGTCTGATTTCTGCCAGCTCTAGCATTAAAGTCACCAATCTGATATCGTGCTCACGTATAGAGCCCATCAGATTATCCAAATTATTGTAAAATGAGTCTTTATCTTGGGGTTGGCTTACATCAGTGGGCGCATGTACACAAACAATTGACAGGTTGGCTAATTTCATGTGCAAGCGAAGCTTACACATTCGATTATCGACTGCCTGGAAGTCCAAGGCAGCCTTTTTTACCTGCGGCCCAATGAGAAAGCCAACTCCAAAATTTCCGAGGTCATCTCCACTGTGTAGCAACGTATAGCCTTGGGACACATGGACTCCACTTTTAGGCCATCGAGTTTCTTGGAGCGCTACGAGTTCCAGCCGATACTCCTTCATACATGTGATAAGGCCGTCCAACGCGCCAGGTTTGCACGTTCCACGTGCTGATCCTCATTCTCGTATCCGGGTATTTAAGCGGGGGGTCATTGTTATTTAGGCGGTATCCGATTTTTTTGTTTTTGTTGACATTTTTAACTGTAATTGGTTTTTACGGATGCGGGTCGTCAGCCCAGCGATCCAACCAGATTTAGTCGCCTCCTACGACAAGCTCTGGATACTGTGGTGGTATTCTATGGATCTCATGTTTCGTTCGAAATATTTACGAAACATGTTTGCCCCCAACCACAGGGCAATTATATTCTTTAGTAAAGGCAAAGATTTGTTGTGCCATATGGATGTTAAGTCCGTGTAAAACAAACCGATGGATCGTTGCTCCTATCAATGTAAGGCACGGATAACTACAAAACTTGGTAATGGGAAACATGTTATCGTCAAGCACCCTTTGACACATGTGCATGGTTAAAGAGCCAACAACAGTTCGTGAAATCAATATACCCGATCATCTGAGAATAGTAAATGACAAATATTTCATTTTGTCTGAAAAGCGGTTTCACAAGTGTAATATACTTATGGGTACTGTAAAATCTTTAAGAATGCTAGAAAAAGCAGACTGTTGGTTGATGGATGGTACGTTTGACGTTGTTCCATTCATATTTCATCAACTTTTTGGAATTTTTGCAAAGATTGACGGCGTTACCGTACCGGCATAGTTTGGTTTGATGAAGTCAAAGTCGCAAAAATGTTATAGATAAAATGAAATATGAAATTATAAAAGTAGTCTGCAATCATTTCATTGATCTGAAGCCGAATTTTGTATTGGCTGATTTTAAGAAAGTATCAACCTCTGCTGTCAGAGCTGTGGGCACAAAATTTCACGGTTGATATTTCCATCTTAGTCAAATTATATGGAGACTCGTTCAAAACAAAGGACTGACCACTATTTGCGGTACAAACGAAACTGTCGCTCTCGATATTCGAATGATCCGGGCACTGGCTTTCCTTCATCTTGATGAAATACCCAATTTTTTTAAGGAAGAACAGTTTGATTCAACGAAAGAAAAAAATTTCATCCGGTAACTACTTCGTTTTACTCCCTTTACCTACAAAATAGGTTTTTTTTGAGGATTCATTTTTCAACCAAAATTTTTGTAGCTTCAAAATATTTCAACACACCAACACAAAGAAAAATGAAATATAAATTTTCTCAAGGACATTTTGTTGTATTTTTTTTAGTTTTATTTTGTTTTTGAGCTTTACTTGCGTTGGTAGAAAATTATAAAAGTTACCGGGTACAAATAAAATGTGTGGGACGTGAAGGGTGTAAAAAAAAAGTTACGGATAGAAAAGTTACCTAAGTGAAATGATGTTTGTTATATTAGGTTTTTTATTTTTTGTACTTAATCATATGTTCCAAAATTAACACTTAAATGTGTGTATAAATGCATTGTATTTTTGGGTATCTGACCTTTGGGATAGTGAGTTTGAGCAAAAATATTTTTGAGAAAATATGTTTTGAGGAAAAAACATTTGGGGAAGGATATTTATAGTTTTTGGGAAAACGTAACGCTTTCAAAAATCAGACCACCCATAAATGCGTTACCTGCAATCCGTAAGTGTAATGGTATCTATTGGAAATAATCTCACTCCCTCAAGTTCAAAGATAATCATACATCTTTTCAACAAACACTTCCTCAAATATCACCTCTCTCAGTATTATTAATTTAGTATTAATCTACTTTGGGAGTCGGAGAATAGATCTTGCCTCCTCATTTCATTCATTGCCAACTTGATTACTCCCTTCATTCTGTTGTCATTTAATGTTATATCTTACATAGTACATTAACTTAGTTAATCTTAGATAGGTATGTGGTACATACTTTTACATGTCCTAATTAATTTATTTTTATTCTTTAAATTTACTTTAATTTCACCTAATCGATAATTCATCCATCCTCATTTTTGTGGTGTTTCAATATTCAATACATATTCCATAAATTACATATTCAATACTTCCATCATAAATTCTTTATTTCTTTCCAAATGCAATACAATAACATTTACAGGACTCAATGTCACACTCAAACCAGCCAGACAATTTATTACCTGATTTACGTATTCTTGAGTTCAAATTATAGGGCCTGATCGATATTTTTATTTTTTCCGACTATGACAAATTATGATCGATAAATCGATCTTGTACATAAATTGAAGAGTGCTCGTAAAATTTAACTTGCTTACAAAAGCTCCGACCATCCAATAAAAGCTCCCCCCACACAATAAAATTTTTCGTCCATTCATACAACCACTTACAAATTTTCTAAAGGAAACCAAAGGTCTCATACGTTTTTTCAATATCCAAAAACACAGCTACACATCTCCTACTTTCCTTACGTATCTCCCAGACATCTTTCCACACATTCATTTGCAGAGTCGTTACGGTGGAAACCAAAAACGGTAACAAAAACCGTGGAATCTTATTTCATTTCACTTTGGACTCATGCAAAATATATTCGGATCAATTTCAAACTTGCCACTTTATGAAGTTAGCAGCAAAATAGGTAAGAAATTAGGAAAATCACTTAGGACGGAAAAGGAACTAAATGAGTTTTGGAAGTTTTTCTTCAATCTTTAACTCTGCACCATATTATACAAGTATAAATTTATGTCCTTAATGTGGTATATTATGTACACTTAATGCATTTTTTATATACACTTTAAGCAAAGCAACGAAATACAGGCCGACAATTAATTTTACAAAATAATTTGTAGGCGTTAACAGTTTGAATAATGGAAGGATCTGGTTTTGCGAATACAACAGCTTGGTAAGTACTATTTTATGTTATCGACCAACTGATATCGAAACCTTTGTATTAACATCGATGAGACACTTGACATGGCGTTTTTCAGATCTTCTTAATGTTCTACATGCCATAGGCTCAAATTACACTTCTTTAAAAACAGACTGCAGAGATGCTTATTGGAATCCATCATAATTTAAACTGATTGCATTAATTCAGAACTCTTAATATTGGAGGGAGCTTTTATGGCATTGTATGGCCTAATTCTTTTGGCAATATGACACGAGATTCACCTGAAAAATAGGTAGAAGCTATGCCAGAAAGTTAGTTCAAGTTTCGATGGATATCTCAACTCTGATTTAGAAACCGAGACTGTTTGAGAAAGTAAGTTGTGAGATGCATAGTTTGTTTAGTGTTAAGCTCACTGCAGTTAGAGCTTCTTTTTATGTTCTTTAGTATAAACTACCTCAGTTTAAACCAGCTTACATTAGCAAGTTTAATGTTTAATAAAGAGTAAAGAAAAGAGCTATACAGTTAGTACAACAGATACATCGTACGTGCGGCTTGCAGATGTCGACCTATAACAATTTGAAACATTGACCAAAATCGTTAAAATCAACTTTACCATGCCGATACCATTTTCGACAATGTTTCAAAATGCTCCTTGTATCCTGAGAGGACTGGTAAGAAAAGCAGTTGTGAATCTAGGAATTGTAAATTTATAAACGTATGGTTTGAAAATTGTTTAAAGTTCAACTAAGGATTTGTGAAAGATTTAGTAAATTACTTTATGATGTATTATTTTTGAATTGGCAAATTTCAGAAACTTTAATGTACGTAATCTGTAATCCTGTCAATAAACACCTTCAATCTAATGATGCGGACATGTGTTACTGAGCTTAATATTTGCACTGTCAATTCTTGCTAGTTACAGATTAATTTCTAACAATCATTTTCGTTTGTGAACACAATGTAATGATAAAT
The DNA here is from genome assembly GCA_963932295.1 of Tipula lateralis. Lineage (NCBI taxonomy): Eukaryota > Metazoa > Arthropoda > Insecta > Diptera > Tipulidae > Tipula > Tipula lateralis. The sequence continues at coordinate 126,226,654 of OZ010737.1, forward strand.
GCGAACGCCACAAACTAAATGTAAAATTTGCCAACCCGATCACTTACACTACATTCGAGTATGTTACATTATACATTAGAGTATGTAATATCTGTAATGGTTATTAGCATATTTACGGACAGCCATTGTGTTACAGTTCTACAATTACCCTTAATGACATCATCTCTTAACGAAATGCTTCTTGACGGAAAAGTCAGAAAACTATAAATCACATATTGTCTAATTTTAACTAGACAGATCTAGCTAAAATTAGACTTGTGTTTTCTATGAATCGGCGTAACAATAACAAACTATGGCTTTCTTTACTGATCATTGGTAAGCAAAGCAAACTAACTAGACGTTTTCCCCAATGATTACTATCGAAGCTATAAAGCTACGGGAGAAGACATCATCACTTTCGCATCTGTCCTAGTTCGGCTCAAAATAAACTGAAAGTTTTTTGAAACAAAATGTCTGCACGATCTGACGGACCTCATGATATTTATTGCATAGTCAGAAGCTCAAAATCCTAGCTTGGATCTCTCATTTCTCATGGCAAGATATTGTCTTGCCACGAGAAAGTAACCAGAAGTAATTGCAAAAGTTCTCGAGAGCCTGTTCTCAAATTTAACAAAGCATTGTGACTGCGTTACTGTCATTCTACATCTGACATATTTTTTCGGTATTCCTAAATATTCAAGTGCATACCATAGCCTTTCTCGATTGATCGTGTCATAGGCTTGCTTAAAATCTAGGAATACCTGGTATACATCGCGAGATGTTTCGTAGTACTTGGGAAGAATCATCCGTAGCGAAAAATCTTGATCAGTGACTGACCGATTTGGACGGAATCCTCTTTGGTAGTCAACGACAATTTCCTCCACCAGGGAGGTAATTCTTTCTAAGATGATGTATGACAATAACTTGTATGCTGTGCAAAGGAGAGCTATACCGCGATAATTCTCGCACTTCAAGCTATCACCCTTTAATTTCGTACCATTATTGCTCTTTTATTTCGATTTAAGATTGTGAAGTGTAAGCTTTTATCCCTACATTTAACTTAGACAGGTTGTTCGTGGAACAATTGGTAGTGTTGAAATAATACGGAAACTACGGATCTGTTTTTACTTTCTAAGTCATAAAACTGACCCAAGGATCGAGATAGTTATATAAATGATTTTTAAATATACTTTCAGTATTTTATTATTTAAAATTCATATTCGATATATCGTCAAAGTGAATAGACGTATTTTTGATAGCTATAATTTGTTTTTTTTTAAATAATTATAATTAAAAAAAGTGTAGTCATTAACCATCTCAAATAACTCGACAAAGTTTTTTTGTTTTGTTTTACTTTAACTAAAAGTGCAGTGTTCGTAAAAAAACTATTGTGCATATAAGTTTTATAGTGAAGTGTGAACATTTAATGAAAATGACCTAGAACTTGGGTCATTATACTTGGTCTGCGTCTGCACCAAATCGGTCGGCAGTACTTAAAGTCTGACCATGCAGGAAAATTCACCCTCATCGATGTTTGACCCCATGGATTCGGTGAAGGGTCCATCATTACAACACACAAATGCTAACGCCGTCGGCTCGGGCAACTTTATGAGCATAAATGACAATCCATTTAAAATAGGTAAACTAATCATGAGATCTCCTATAAGGCCACGAAGTTTCTCTGTAGAAAACATAGCCAAAACAAAAGAGCCTCAGCAGAGTAACAGCAGTTCCCAACAAATATCAGGGAATGATTTAAATGAGAAAATAATAATATCATTACAAGCTGAATTAAGGGAAGCACGAAATGAAATCCATCAATTAAAACTAATGATAGATCAAAGTCACCCATAAACAAATGATTTTACTATACCTGATTCGAGCGAAGAAGAGGAAATAGTCGCACACGAAACAGCATGGCTACTACCAAAATCCAAAAAGAGGAAGCGAATATCAAAAAAATGTAATCAAGCTGGTACTTCATCAGACAAAACTGAAAAAGATCCAACTCATAAACCAAAACTCAGCCCGAAAGAAACATCTCATCAGCAAAGTATGTAAAATTCCAAAAAATTAAAGAACCTAAAAATGGGTAAACAAATTCCGCCTCCAGTAGTACTTAGCAATGTGACAAATTACTCCGACATTAACAAGTCATTACAGGATAACAGCATCAATTTCCAAGCCAAATTGATGAACAACAAGCAACTGAAAATAAATGTAGTCACCGAGACAGATTATAGAAATCTAACAGAATACCTAAACGGTTCGCAGCAACAGTGGCATTCTTATGAAAATAAACATACACGACCGATAAGGGTTATGGTTAGAAATTTGCACCAATCATGCGACCCAGAAAATATTAAGAGAGAATTGAGTGAAAGAGGTTTTAAAATCCTTGATGTCGTCAACAAAATTAAAAAGACTAAGCAAGGGGATGAAGAACTAAGAATTCCACTTCCGTTATTTATGCTGACCTTCGATAACAAAGAAGATATTCAAAAAATTTATGAAATAAAACATATGTGCTATATGGGTGTAAAAATTGAAGCGGTTAGAAGTAACCGTACAATTCCGCCATGTAAACGTTGTCAGCGATATGGCCATACTCAAAAGTTCTGCCAACACGAACCTAGATGTGTTAAATGTGCTGAGAAACTTTTACTATTTCTTGTGAGAAACCCAAGAATACTGCAGCAAAGTGTTCAAACTGTGCACAAGCCCATCCTGCAAATTACCGAGGATGCCTGGTAGCGAGAGAACTTCAAAAAAGAAGAAATAATCTAAGTAAACCAACGAATTTACAAAAAATTCAACCATCAGAATCGTTTAGTCATCATGTAAGAGGTGGTTTATCATATGCGCAAGTAGCTGAGACAGGAAAGGTCAGTTCCGGACCAAATTTGAATCCTACTCATTCGAATACTATGATGGAAATGATGCAAAATGTTATGAATGACATAAACAACCTTTCTGAAAGGCTACAAAGATTGGAGCCGAGAAATTCTGCTTTATTATACTAATCAACTCTCTAAAAATGATACACCAAGAAAACCTGAGAATTGCTACTTGGAATGCTACCGGTATTAAAAATAAAAAGCATGAACTAGAAGCGTTTTTAAAAATGCAAAATATCGATGTGTGTCTGATATCTGAGACCCACTCCACCAGGCAATCTTACCTTAAATTGTTTCATAAAGTTGGTACCTTCACGGTTACCAACTTTATGAAACAATTCATCCGTATAACCAAGCAAGAGGTGGAACTGCTGTTATAATAAAAAACTATATTAAACACCGTGAATGCCAGCACTATCAATTACCCGAAACCCAGCTTACCATAGTAGAAATTACATCTACCAAGCAACACCTTCAGTTAGGAGCAGTGTATTGTCCACCTAGACTCTGATCAATCTGCAGTGATACTTACCTTAAGCGACAAAATAAATGGAAAGGAAACGAGGCCAACTCTTGCCAATAAAACAACTGATTCGGCGAGCTTCAGATCTGAAGTAGAAAACAAGATTAACTTACAAACACGACTAAAAACTATTCAGGACCTAGAAGAAGAGGTAGAAAATTTCACCGATATCATTCAGATTACCGCTTGGAATAATACTAATGGAACAGTATCAAAAACCATTGGTAAAAGTTACCCAAGAGAAATTCGGAATCTTGTCTTAGAAAAAAGAAAAGCTAGGAGAAAATTTCAACAAACAAGGAGTCCATCTGATAAGGCGATTCTAAATAATAAATCACAACAGCTTAAGTGAGAAATTCAGAAGCTAAATGAAAAATCGTTTTCTTTGTACTGGGATAATTGACCGCTGATGAAGATACGAACTACTCTCTATGGAAGGCAACTAAAAGTATAAAAACCCCAATTACGCAAATCCCTCCTATTAAGAGAAATGATGGCTCGTGGGCTAGGGATAACAAAGCAAAAGCTGAAGAATTTGCTAACCATTTGGCTGATATTTTCAAACCGAATGAGATTGAATCGGATAATATAATCGAAAATGAAAGCAGCAATTATGAGGGTGGAATTCCTCTAACAACCCAAAAAGAAGTTACCAGTGAAATACAATTCAATCTGAAGTCAGCAAAGGCACCTGGATATGACCTTATAACGGGAGAAATTTTAAAGCAACTACCAAAGAAAGCTATCGCTAAACTAACTTACTTGTTTAATGCTGTTATTAGATTAAGACATGTTCCTTCGGCCTGGAAAGTTGCGGAAGTTATTATGTTACCGAAACCAGGTAAACCGCCTAATGAAGCTAAATCGTATCGTCCGATATCACTGCTCCCTATCATTTCAAAACTAACGGAGAGACTACTCTTGAAGAGAATGAAGCCAATAATAAAAAGAATAGACCTAATACCGGGTCACCAATTTGGGTTTAGATGCAAACATTCTACAATTGATCAGGTTCACAGAATAACAGACATTATAGAAAAGGCGTTAGAAGAAAAACAACAAATTTGTTCGACCTTATTTCTGGATGTGGCAGCAGCTTTCGATAAGGTATGGCACGAGGGTTTAATACATAAACTTAATGCTTTGCTTCCGGGGCCATATATTGATCTTATGAGATCATATTTATCTGAAAGGCTTTTTAGAGTAAGACAAGAAGATGAGTATTCTGAACTGAGAGAGATAAGGGCAGGTGTTCCACAAGGCAGCGTTCTAGGTTCAGTCCTTTACCTACTATATACAAGTGATATACCACAGCCCGACCACGTAAGCATAGCAACGTTTGCTGACGACACCGCGATACTATCAACGGAGCAAACTGTGGAAGAAGCGGCGAATAAACTTCAATGTGCAAGTGATGAAATTCGCCAGTGGACCAAGCGATGGAAAATCAAACTTAATGAATTAAAATCTGCCCATGTCAACTTTACGAATAAATCATTGGTTAATCCGCCGACAATCAGCTTAAACGATGTGATGGTGCCGAACGTGAACTCTGCTAAATACTTGGGTATGACTCTGGATGTTATACTTAAATGGAAAGAGCATGTGAAGAAGAAAAGAAAAGAGCTTGATCTTAAATATAGACAATTGTACTGGCTAAATGGGCGAAGGTCAAAATTAAGCATATGCAACAAAATACTGATTTACAATCAGGTCCTTAAACCGATCTGGTTATATGGCATTCAGCTTTGGGGCTGTACTAAAAATACTTACATTAAACTTATACAAAACTTCCAGAATAAGGTACTTCGGAGTATAGTCAATGCACCCTGGTACATTCGTAATAGTGATTTGCATCGTGATTTGGAGATTCCAGATATAAAACTCGAAACAAAACGATTTGCATCGAAGCATGAATCAAGACTAATGGAACATGTCAATGCGGAAGCCTCTCGGCTACTGGATAATGAACATTTGGTTAGGAGACTTAAAAGAACCAAACCCGTCGAGCTCGTTAGTATGTGAGCAGCTACCTACCAACGAACGGCACTGTGCATCGCTGGATCAACAGTGAACACATTATATTTTAGTTTGAAAGAATTCAGATGTAAATTGATGGTTAGTCTGGAAAAACTAGATTCAATAATATTATAGAAAAAAAAAAAAATTTAAAATTAAATACATTTAATTTCAACTATTCACATTTTTTTTGTTGTAATTTAAACATGTTTTAAATTTATAAATTGGTTATGGATAAAAATAAAATAAATAAAAATAAAAGATTTCAATAATTAATTTATAGTAAGCAAATTAATACATACAAAAAGATTTTAATTATTTCAAAATAAATGAATCCAACAAAAATATATAACGAAAAGATCACATGCTTAGTTTTTACAATAATTCTAAAATAAAATATTTATTTTTAAATAATTTTTATAATTTCAATTTTTTCAGCATAATAATTTAATTATATTGTATATATAGGGTTTTTGTTTTATGTATATAAATATGTTTTGTCTACTAAAAATCAAAAATAATAATAAGCATAATTTAATTATTAATAGTAGTAGTAGAAGAAATAGTAAATATTTAGTGTACACATAAAAAAACTTTGCTAGCTCGTCCGACATACAAATTGTTGACCATTTATCCCCGGATCAGATTGCATTCTCTGTTGATTTTTCTGGATGACACTATCTTCCGATGAGCTTACTCGGTATTTACTAAGAAAGTGTTCCTGTAATTTACAATGAAAATCAATGAAAACTATATTTTTTCAATTTGAATAGATAAATCATACTTCAGGCTGAGGGCTCCACAATTTGACGTCTTGCCCAATACCACTGGTTGCCAATAGACATACGTATGGGTGCGGTTGGACGCAATTAACAATTGTTTTGTCACCACGAATAATATCGGTTACAATATTTGTTGGGCGCTCCCAAATAAAGAAATTACCATCGTCCGAGCTAGAATAAAATTTATCCGCTCAAAAATAATAGCTAAATGATAACTCTTTATGGAACTTACCCAGCCACAATATAATTAGGATTGTTTCCAAAAAAATTAGCTTCTTTAATATCAGTCGTAGTGTTACAGTGCCCTACAAAGCGTTCCTCATAGTCTTTAGCCAAAGATCGCCAATATTTTTCATTATCCGATAATTCCATATACGACTCATCGTAGTCCATATCAGCACGTGGATATAAAGCTTTGTTGATATCTAATTTTAACATTGAAACATTGTGGTCAGATGCATATTTTGGGAATCTCACTTTAAATTCTTCCAGACATTTTGATGCTTCCTGTATATGTTTTAAGTCTAATAAAGCTCGAGCCAATCGAAAATGTGCCTTTGAATAAGTTGGATCTAGTTTAAGCGCAATATGACAGTCTTTGAGTGCGGAATAAGCATCCCCATACCACTTTCGACGCATCAATGCAGTTGCCCGATTCAAATATAAAATCGCACAATTTGGCTCCTTTTCTATTGCCATCGTATATTGATTGATTGCTTGTAAATGTTTTTCCTCTTCTAAATATTGGTTGCCTAAATTTTTTTCTTTTTCTATACTTTTTGGAATTTTGCGCTCTGGCGACAACAGATCATCATTCGTATTATCATTTACATCACAATTACCATTCACTATATTATTATTTAGATTATTGTAGTCGTCTGAGTCTATACTCCGTTGTTTCTTCATAAATTTCGGTAAATTAAGAAATTCAGGTTCACGAACATTATTTATGTTAAATAAATAGATTTGTTCACTACCAATATTAGCTAACAATTCCGTTCCATCGGGACTAAAACTTATATAGGTAATTGCACGATTCGACCATTTTGCTTTATGATCATTCAAGTGGCCCGGGCAAAAATACGTTACACAACCTTTGGGTAAATTATCATTTACATTCATCGCAAAATATGGTACAGGATCAGGCCTATGTATCATTTCGTCTAGTGTAATCATTCGCCGATCATATAAACGGGCAAAACTATCATTTGCCCCGATCGCTATTAATTCAGGACGGCGTGGATTTATCGCAATACACTTTAATTCACCGTAGTGTCCCGTATGATTGACTAAATTGATTAAAACTATTTTATTATTACCATGGCATGTGTGCGATTCGCGTAAATCAAATTGTAGTACAAAACCATCTTCGGCCGCCGACCAAAATACAAATGGTGTTTCAGGTGCTGTTGCCAATCGTTTAACACGTAAACTATGACATGAACAACGCCACTTTGGTGTGTGCTCATCACGATTTAAATCATATGCGTACAATTTAGCATCGCCGGCACCCGTCAATATGGTTGAATCATTTGTTTTCGGCATAAACTGAAACATACAAATTTATGATTTTAATTTAGTTTTGAATTGGAACAAAATTTCTATTCGTTTGTACCTTTACGGAAAAAATATTCCCACGATGAGGTGTTTGAAACTTAACCAATTGTTTATGTCTAAAAGGATCCCAAATCATAACATGATAATCATCTGATGCTGATGCTAGTTTACTACAATCAAAAGAATTATATTTGGTTAATTTTTATATTTCAGTTTTGGTATGCAAGATTTAATCTTAAAGTTCACTCTCACTAATTAAAGGTAAAAAAAAAATATCGGTAATTTTATGATAAATAAGGTTGATGTCTACGATCTTTAGTTGTCTATAGTAAACAATTTCAGTAGATTCTTTTCCCTCTTAAATATATACAGAGTATCTTGAAGGTCAAAGAGTGAACCAATAATCAGAAAAATCACGATATGATCTCGACGAGATAACATATAGTAATAATCTTTTAAAACACATTTATCGAGATAAAATAATTTGACAAATATCAGGAAATCTCTACTCGATCTCACTCAAAGGCGAAACAGAAAGGAGTACCTCCTTTAATCTAACCTGTTGCCCGAAAGTCAACTTGAAAGCACAGGGAAACGTTTAATTAATTAAATCATTTTATTGAATGCTGGATTGGAGCATTTGAATGCTGAAGTTAGCGTGATTATAATCAAACATTTTTCATCCAGTCAAAATCCAAATCATTGATTATAAAGTATCTTCTAACCGATTTTAAACAATAACACATAAAATATTGAACAAAATACAATTAACGTGAGTTAAGAATAAGATTGAAGAGAATGACTATCTGATATACTTATGGAAGTCACCGTTTCTGAAATACGGTAGCTAGACATTTCTTTTTCAGCAACAATTTACAATCGTCCTGAACAAGCACCAGTCAATATCAAGTACACATATATAAGTACCTTCCATCAGATGACCACTCCAAACAATTGACACAACCAGTATGTCCTGCTAATTTTTTTTCTAATTCCAATCGCCTGATAAATTGAGGCGCAGCTTGTTGACGATTTCTTATGATTGTCTCCACATCATAATAACCTCTGTCATTTATCAGCTGCGTTGTATTGATAACATTCGAATATATATACTTTCGTCGCATTTTTATTATTTGTTCTCTGATAATTCTTAATTTATTGTATGTCTTATTTAATCTGTAAAAAAAACAAAATTTTAGATGTGGTTTTTCTCAGACAGAAAATTTCGCCCCACATAGATTTCACACACTTACCTCTATATTGTTAGCAGACAAAAATATTTAGAAAAAGAAATTCTTAACTATATTTGTAATTCAGTCCATTTATAGATAAATATAAAGCATATTTTTTATCGATTATTTAATCAATTGTATTTTTCCAATTTTCTTTTTTAGTGAAAATTATTTTTTTTCTTGTTGCTCGATGAGCTGCTGCCTGACTGTAGTTCAGTGTAGATGTCAATTATTTTTTGTTTTTCGGTTCGGCAGATATTGGATTTCTCTATCAATGTAGAAAAATCACTTTATGTTGATTTGCAGACTTTAATTAAGTTATATTTACTTTGATTAATTTTTTAAAACTTTTTAACAAGTTTATTTATGTTTAGATTTCTTCTAGAATTAAAGTTATGCTAAACTAAATTCACCAAAATGACACTTTATTATGTATCGTTCTTTTTGTTTTTGTTTTTTTTTTTATTCTTTTTCCAAAATTTAATTTCTTTAGGTTGGTGGAACCTAATATCCAATATGAAATTTGTCAAAATTTTAACTATAAAAATGTTGCTATAAAACATAATATTTCTCCAACACTTTCTACTAGGGTGGTGTTTAGACGTGTATTCTTTCGGCGCTTAACGTCCTCGTCTCTTAACCTCTTTGCCAACAAACTAATTTTGGAGTGGGGATTTTTCGCTCAGCGTCTTCATCGAAAATTATCAGCGCTCATCAGACCAATACATACAAAGACTTATATGGTCTTTTTATCCCTCTTTTTATCTTTTTAACCTGTTTTTATTTTATATTATTATTTATTGTTTGAAAAGAGCTCACTTTCCATTTAGTGTTCAACCGTGATTGATCTAGTTAAATAAATGGTTGGGATCATTCATAAGAAATAAAAATAAAATAGCAGTAATAAATTAGATTAATGTTTTAATTTATTAAAGTTAATTTATGCAAATACATTTTTTAATTTTTTCCTTCAACATTAGAAATAATCAGCCAATCTTTTCCCACGGTTTCAACTATTATATTATTCATCCGTTTAGAGTGACTTTGTGGTGTTTGTTGCGAAACATACTATTCTTCATTTGTATAGATTTCCGTAGCATACCAAATATTCAAAAATTGTGAAGTAAACAACAAAACTGCACAATTTTGTTTACTTTTTCTTCTCATAAATTTATCGGCTTTTGAAATATTTGGAATTTGTTGCTTAATATTTGATCGTGTGCATATTTTGATAAATACAATTTTCTCTCACTACCAACAAAATATCTAGATAGCTGCACACGAATTTACGAGTAATTTTTTATAAAAGTTTCTTATATTACATGCACTCATACGTTGATAAAACAACGCTGAAAGAACACTCGTGTAAACTCTAGAGGTAGTTGTGACAACGCCGAAAGAATACACGTATAAACACCACCAATAATCACTGTGCTTATACCATTCATCACTGTGTTTACACTATAAATAATTGCACAGCGGAATGACATCAGCTGTTTTCGTTTACACGTGAATATGTTGTTGATGTTACTTACGCATGTATGCGTTAATTTATTTTCATTTTGTATTCAGTTTTTATGTTAAAATTATTATTTGTTGGTGTCATTCTATATTGAGATTTTGTGTGATACTGATTACATAAAACATTTAACACTTGGATTCCATAAGCAATAAGCATGGATTATTCCTGAACTCAAGAATTAAAATTAATGTTTGCTGTCGAGTCCAATTTTCCAGTGTATTTTCAATTTCTGACATGGTTTTATATATTTTTAACTCTTAATAATTAATTTTTAATTACACAGAAGTACACTTTTAGATTAAGATATATTTTGCGGATACAAAGATATTTATTCAAACATTTTGAATAACAACAATATTTAAAAATATATTTTTTATGTAATAAAAAGTAATAAGTATACTGAGGATAAGGACCATAAAATGTGAATATTTAAATGTCCTCTTATAATTAGGAAATTCCAATTTTATTTAAATGAGGTACATTTTATTATCCTTTGTGTAAATATGTCGTTTTAAATTTAAATTGTTCGTTATTAAATTGAAATAATTTTTTTTAGAAAAACCAAAATTGAATTTAATTGAGTTTATTACTTATTTGATTTAATCATATTTAATTAAATAATTGACAATTATTTAATTATTTAAATTATTTATTAGTTAATTAAATCACATATACTGGCAACAAAACATTTTAACATTAAGAATTATATATTTTAAAGTAAATTAAATTATTCTATTAAAATTTAATTGTTCATTCAAAATATTCTATAATATGCATTTCGATTATCGAATTTAAAGAAGAACGGAAAATCTAAAATAATCAATTCATAAAAGATATAATATTTCTTTGTAGCGATGTTTGCTCGTCAAAATACAAATTGAAAATAAGAGCAATAAAAAAATTATTTAAATTTTTTTTATGGTGTTTGTGTTAGTAAATTTTAACTCGTTCCGCAGCTAAATTTTGTGTTGAAAAAGAACATCAAAAACATTTTCCACTCCATCATAGTTTATAGGTAAAGACATGAGGGACGAAGTAATATTTGATGTGACTAAACGATTGAACCAGTGGCCCTATTCTGGTTTTCCCAGGGAATTGGGAATTGGGAATTTTTGACGTTTTTATAACAGTTGGGAATTATTTTTTCCAAAAGTGTATTCTGGCTATTGGGAAAAATATTTCGTTTGGAAAAAATAATTCCCAATTATAACAGTTTTGACGTTTATTTTTCCCTATTAAAATTGTTGGGAATTTATATTTCTTATGGTAAAATACTCATAATCATAATATAGAGTATAAATTTAAATTTTTTTTTATTATTTCTTAAAAGCAAAAACACCTATTTTTTTTAAATTTCGTCTTATTTGCCCTAAAATATAAAAAAATTAGCTCATTCATAAATACTAATAATCATAATAAATAGTGAATGTAGAAAAAAATTCCGATCCTAAAAAATGTTTAATTGTTATTCAAAAGCGAAAACACATATTTTTTTTTAAATTTGTTATTCATCCGTCAATATTTAAATCATATTCAAACATAATGACACAGCGCACCATGAAAAAACTATGAAAAAGGTACTCTAGTGGCGAACATTTAAAACTATGTGATTCCCAGAGGGGAAATAATTCCCAGCACGCCAGAATACACTTTTGGGAATTGGGGAATAAAATATTGGGAATTGGGAATTTTTTTTTCCCAATTCCCAATTCCCAGGGAAAACCAGAATAGGGCCACAGTGTAACAGCATATAATTTAGTGGTGCGTATATGTATACTGCGTTGTGTCAAATATTGTTTTTAGAAAACTGCTTATTATTTGATGTGTTTTGCTTGTTTATTTATATATATATATTTGGAACTTCCAAGAACACATCGTTTAAATACAATTTCTGGATGGAAAGTGTTAGTGTGATAAAAATATTCGTACGAAAATATGCATTTTAATTTTTTGGTAAAACAGTCATAAAACTGTTGCGATTGTTACGAAAATGCAAAATTCAAGTTTTCATTCAACGATTTGAATTTATTTTACGTTTTGACACAAACATAATGGAAGATAAGGAATCGTTAAGACAATTGGTAATTCTAAAATCTGAAACTAATGAAAATATAAACAAACTAATTTTTTCATATTATTTGTTTGCAGAAATGTATTCTTATGAAAGAAGAGGGATTCGATTTAAAAAAATTGTACGCAATAACCTTAACAATATATTAACGAAGAACTTATAAAGAAAAATTGCCTGTGATGACCGTCAAGGTAACATTGCTGTTAAATTATTGAATGTTACGGGAATTTTCAGAGGTATTTAATATAAAATGAGGCATTTCATTAACCATTCAATTTTAAATAAATAATAAATTCTGTTTTAATTTTAGATTGCACTTTCGAAAAATTTCCAAGTATGACTCCATCACAATTTAATATGAATGTTAGAATTTTTTTTACATATTATGTTAAAGACAGGGAATTAAAAAAATCTGTCGCATCTGTGCACTTAATTGACATATAAATCTTACAATACGAGTATTTCAACTACCTATGATTAATAAAAATTATTTTATTGTATCTAAAACATTAATATTTGTAGTTTTATTTTTGATATATTTAATTTAGCCACCAACATTTAAATCTGACGTTTCACATATATATGCACAAAAATATTCCCACCAATTTTATTTTTGACATTTTAACACACATACATAAGCACAGTTTTACTATATTGAGTTTCGTCAGATTCGACTTATCGCGACACGTTTCATACGAAATCTTATTTTAAGTCGAAGCAAAACTATGTAAAAGTCGAAACTAAATATAAGTTTATACATCGATATTTGACGAAAAAGTCGAATTTTGTTATACTTGGGTTATGACAAATGACTGTCAATCAAGTTGAAAGGAGAAAAAATATATATTTATTCTGAATGTATATATGCAACAAAATACATTTTCAAAAAAATCATATTTGGGCATGTAGGTTTCTAACAATTTCTACTCGTTTCTATTTGCTTTTGCAAAAACATTGGAAAATCTTTAAGAACGCAACGAAGTAAATACCATGTTCCATTTTTTTTTGGAAACTAAGAATAAACAATATCAATTTGATGGCATTAGTATTTGCAATATAATAAAGTAAAGTTTTTGGTTTTTCATTTATAAGATACACTTATTCAATAATGAAAACATAGCACAAAGCATAGCAAACGAATTGGACAGAATACAAAAATATACACGATCAGCACGCAACGCGATACATTATCTTTCTCCTGACACAATCGACAAATGAGCCTTGTGTGAACACCACTAGCGCAACATTTTTGGCATTACACTATATAATTATGGCTCATGTAAACAGGCGAATTTCCAGTTGCACCAACATACAGAAAAAATGTAAATAAAAATATATTGTGATGTGTCAAAAATGTAGATGTCAAAGAAAGAAAATAAAAAATTTTTGTGTTGTCTGTGTAATTTTATGAAAAATCAAATTAAAGAATGTCACGAAATAATGATATATTTACATTGCCAGCTGGCCCTGCCGAATTATGCTTCGATAAAAATGAATTTATGAAGGTAAGTGGCTCTCCTAACTATAAATTCGTGAAGATTGTTATTATGCCGGGAGGTTGGTGATTTTCTAGATTTTCCTTGTTATTGATTTATACAACTTAAAATTTTAATCTTACCTTAATCGTTGTTGATAACTCAACGTTTCTAGTAATTATATCATCAACAAGAAAATCCGTTGATCTCTAATAGCTGATGGTACGATGTGGTCTCTCACAGAGTACAGGTAAACCGATCTGCTCACCAATAAAACAGAAAGTGTAGTCAAACATCGACAATTAAACAAAAATGAACTAAATAAACGTAATTGATCGAACATTAAGCAAGAAAAAATAATATCTTACTCGTAGTTGTCGAAAACTGTGGTGGTCTGTGTTCCGTGTAGTAAAGCTAACTCTTTGACAACTCGTATACTTTGACATATTTAATCAAATGTTTCCACTAACCAGACGAATCATAAAAAATTCAAAAGATTAAAGCATTTCAAGCGAAACATTCCAACCATCTTTGTAATCCGAAAAATTTCCCTCAATAATTTGTATGGATGATCTTATTTTTGATCTCCTTCCTTAAACCTAATCAAAGATATATTTTGGCACTTTGAGCTTTATACTCCTTCATGTATCCCTAATTGACTTAATTATAAAACATTTAAATTTTCAGTAGTTTTCATGAGCATAAGAGGTAGATGAGCATAGGAGGTAGACTACCGTCCCTTCCTCCTCCTTGTCCATACAGCTTCTGCAAAAGTCATTAACTTCTAGACCTAGCCTCCTCGCATGTTCTGCAAGAAGGCAGTGTCCTGTGAGTATCCTCACGATCGTTTTAAGTATACGTCTTTTTAGGGAGATAAGTGTCTTCGAACGTAAGATCGGCTTACCATAAATGTCCACGGAGAGAAGGTGAAACATGACCTCCAAGGCACTTGTAGGTGTTTCTTCAGCGCCCCGCTTATAAGCATGTAGGCTATTCTTTTACCTTCTCAATCCTTTTTCTGTACGTTACTTTATCAAGAGCTGGCCATCACACCCTCACCTCATGCATAAGTACAGGTCTTTCTACAGAAGTGAATAGCCAGTGTACCAGCTCCGGCTTCAAGCCCTATCTCTTTCCGATGGCGTTTCTATAAGAGTACAATGCTATATTGGCCTTGTTTTCTCTTTCCAGAATGTTGAGCTTCCAGCTAAGCTTACTGTCTAAGATTACGCCTAGAAATCTTACCTTGTCCGTAAAATATAGTCTCTTGCCGTTTAAGAGAGGTGGATCTACTACCGGGATTTTATATTTCCTAGTAAATAGTGAATAGTACGCGCTAATTACCAGTCCACATTTGATGGCCCACCTCGTAATAATAAGGAGAGCATTTTTCATATCCAAACGAACTGACATTTTAATAGTTGATTGAAGGTTGTATCTGTGAGTCACTTTAAGGTTCTCAAGCTATTCTCGTCTCTAATCTTATCTAAGACCTATTAATTTAATCTAAGACCTATTAATCTAATCTAAGACCTATTAATCTAATCTAAGACCTATTAAGGATCGTTAGTCACAGAAACGACTACGGTGTAAAATCCACGAGAAAATAATTTTCTAATTACATGATTACTGAAATCGAATAAAATTTGTTATTTATATCATTTTTACATTAGAAATTTGAATTGGTTGGTTATTAATGTTAGTTTTGGATATTTTCAAATTCATTCCGGATATTTCCAAACGACAATTTAAATTAACACTCTTGGTTCTGCTCATTTTACGCTATATTTATTGTTATACTATCATTTCAGCGCCCCATTACCACGCTTACTCATTGTACATTTTGTTGAGAGTAACATATCCGAATGCAGTATTTTGAAATTTGTTAAGACAGACCAACTGGTTGTCATAGTCTTTTACACAGTTTCATACTAGTAGGAGTATCAAGTTTTCGCTTCTAGTCCGCTATGCATAAAAACCACTTTAACATAATCCAATTTTATCTTTCAAAATCTGTGATAAAATTCACCGTGCAGCTGCTGTATGTTGAAGTTATCTACTATAAAAATTTAAATCATAAATTTTGTTCTGTGTGCAGGAGAGCAATAAACGCACACTTACAGCGTTTTCACCTACTGAAAAATAGTTCACGAGTGTTGATCGAGCCATCGTTGATTTCCCATCTGAATCCAAACAGTATACAGTATATACTTATCGATATTGACAAAGTGTAAGGATTGGATATTTAAAATCAATGAATAGCACTTCCAACGTACTCTTAGAGACCTACCACTAGTCTAAGAATGATTTTCAGAAGACAATCTCATTTTACCATTATCAATGATAATAATTTAAGACATCTTTCGACCTAAATTTTCATAATATAAACTTATAATTTGTTTTGTTTTTCGTTTCAGTCATCCTTTTCTGTTGATGATTTTCTCCACGAAAATCGTAATGCCGGTAGTTTGGAAGCAATACGTGACGATCTTGGCATCTACCTCAAAGTTCTGCGTTCGTCTATGATAGAACTAATCAACGAAGACTATGCTGATTTTGTTAATCTGTCCGCCAATTTGATTGGCTTAGATCAATCGATAAATAAAATTCAAAAACCACTCGATTTGCTAAGAGAAGACATACAAAATGTTCAGCAAACTCTTAAATCAACAATGGACGAAATTGTTGAAATTATAAATGAAAAGAATAACATTCGTAACAATAAATTTCAATTGAAATGCTACGAAAACTTTACAAAATCACTAAAAAAGTTGAATGTTCTACTCGATATAATACTAAACGAGAATAGTAGTAACAACGATAATTATAATATAATATTGGAACGTATATCGTTACAAATCATACAGATAAATTTTAATCAGAAGTTCTGTCAAAATTATATCGAACCGTACGAAAAATCGAATCTGACCGAATTATATAGTAACTATTTGAACTTACTGAAAAACTATTTTCTCAATTCGATAATCAATAGTAATGAAAAAAATTTACAACTATCGTTGAAAATCTATTTGAATATCGATGAAATAAAACTGTCGGAAACAATTTTATCCAAAAATTATCTAAATAATTTATTAAAACCAATCGCCACCGAGAAACTATTAGAGAAGTACGATTTACACTACATCTATCAAGAAATATTCAATGTAATCGAGAAACACTTCCAACTATTGATAAAACTAACGCAAAATAATAACAACTATAACTACATAATAAATTCGTTGTGGAATGAAATCGAACAAAATCTCGAAATAAATTTGCCGTCAATCTTTGCGCCTGGTAATCCCGATGTGTTCTACGAAAAGTATCACGTGACATTAGAATTTTTACAAAAATTCGAAAATTTAATATCGGAAAATAATAAAACGCATTTACAACTATTCTATACAAATCAGAATTACAAAACATTTCTGCACAAATGGAATTTACCCGTTTACTTCCAAATTCGATTCCAAGAGATTGGCGGTTTTATCGAGAGTAAATGTAATTTACCAATAAATAATCAATTAATTATAACACCAACAGCGAATAACCATGAATTTAATATAAGCATTTTTTTAAATTGTTACAATTCGATCGTGAAATGCTGGTCCGATCGGATTTACATAAAAAAATTATTTTTAAAATTTTATAAGCTTACGCTTCAAATCGTCTCGCGACTTAATAAATGGATCGACTCGATTACTAATAGTCATAGAAACGATACCGATATTTGGAATAATACCAATTTTATAAAATTTAATTTTTTCTTATTAATTTATATCGATATAATTAATTTTAATTTAAAATTGGAAACAATCAAAACAATTGTGCGTGATAATATGCCCGTAGCTGTTGCATCGAATGCTATATTAATAGAATCGTCATTCGATAATATACACACCCAGCTAAACAGTCAACTAAATGCTATCGAAAATTTTGTAATTAATGAGCTAACTAATGAAGCAGCCGCCAACATTAAGTATGTGAATGATATACCACGGCTTTATCGTAAAACCAACAAAGATATACCATCGCGTGCCTGCAACTATGTTGAACAGCTGATACAGCCGGTGAAAAATTTCAATAAAAATTACAGCAACATAAATACGATTAATAAGCAGAAATTATTTAAAATTATTCTATCGAAAATTACAGTGCAATACTATACAGCGGTCGATGATGTTCTGGTATCGGTACAAAAAACCGAAGAAAGTTTAAGGCGATTAAAAAATCTTCGCGACAAAACATCGAGTTCGAGTGGTTCGTCGGCAATGAATACGTCCGGCTCGGCGTCGAATTTAATGACCGACGATGATAAAATTCGGCTACAGCTACAAATTGATGTGACCAGTTGGGCGAAGGAAATCGATAAGTTGAAGATTGATGTTGGCGATGTTCAAAAATTAAATGATTTGATAAGCTTAGTGGAAATAGCGAATAAAATTAAAACCAGTGAAAATAATTAGAAATTCTTGTACTTTTATTCCTTTTTCTTATGTATAAAACGTTTAATATATGTTAATTATAGTAAATATTTAATATATGTATGTAGTTGTTTTATTTATTCGCAATCAATTTTTGGCGCCCAACATGGGGGTTTCCCCCATTATTTGTGTAAATCGATTCGTAATGGGAGATGCAAGGCAGACGAGTAGATTCATTTATGTATTATGGTGAATACAAACTAAAGGC
The DNA here is from genome assembly GCA_963932295.1 of Tipula lateralis. NCBI lineage: Eukaryota > Metazoa > Arthropoda > Insecta > Diptera > Tipulidae > Tipula > Tipula lateralis. Next base: position 126,245,403 of record OZ010737.1, read on the forward strand.
TACTGTAAAAGTGTCCTAATTGATGTTGCAGCACTTTGTTTATTATCTTAAGCTCAAACCAATTGGTATTAAAAATATCGTCTCAGAAACGAAGTATTATTGTAGCGCTTGAATTGCAGCCTGACTGTCCTTTAAAAATGCGAATATCCTTAGTAGATTTAGATATTACACTCAACCATTTTGCAGTTTTTCATTATCTCGATTAATTCAACTTCAAAACCCCTACAATAGTCAGGAATATGAATAGAGATTTTTATCATGAAGACCTACTTCTGTCTGTCTCTATCTTTGCAATCCGTTATTTAACTTCCTAATTTACGTCATCACATAGAGGACGTACGGCTATAGTTCCGAATAACGTAGAACCAAATACATTGCATCCATACCAGCCTAGAGTACTGACATGGAAGATGAGTTGGTTCATGGATTCTGCACTTCAACAGGAGGTCATAGATGTGATCATACACACCAGCGATCGTAATCAGGTGGTGAAAGGCCCCTTTTGCATCATGGTCCTATCAGGATTCGAACCCAGTACCTCCCAGTACAATCCCTCTGAAATTTATTTTAGTTTTCGGGTTAGAAATGATGTTTTATATTTCAGTATACGACATACAGTTTTATACGAATAATGGCTTTAATTAGCCTTTTTTGTATAATACGCGTCCAGATAATTTACTGAACAAGATATGACCTTGAGATCGTTTGTACTTCCAAGTGAACTGGACCAGCTCGGGACAGTTGATTTTTAAGTTAGTTGTCAAGAGATTTTTAGCGTTTACTGCATGCGAGCTTTTAGATTGCAGGGATATTTCCCTAGACTGTGATAGCAATCACCCACATAAGGAACCTTCCTGAACCGTTGCTTCTCTAGGATAAGTAAAAGGTTATTATTGATCAAGTTCCAGAAAAAAAAGAACACTGCTCCACCTTGTAATGTGCCTCTACTCACCAATCTGCTAGTAGGGATATGCTGTCGCGAGCTTGCATTTAAACAAATGATCTGTGTTCCCGTGTGTTCAAGAGAATGTACAAAAGGTCTTACGATTTATCGGGATTTCGATAGCTTTTTCGGCTTAGTTAAACCTCTTCGGCCATCTATCTGCCTGTCTAAGAACTTCAAATAAATATAACGTTAACTTCAGTTTATTTGGAATATGGTAGAGTTCTAGGCTGCTTTGAAGATAACTTCGAGCAATGGTAAAGTTAAGTCAATAGTTTGTTTGAATATCTCCAGGAATAACAGTATGAGGTCCTGCCAATTTATATGGCTTGGAACTGTCTACTCCACTCAGGATTTATTATTATTTGATCTGCAATATGCATATAAGGCTAGCCAATCCTGAGGATGCCAAGCATTCGAATACAATTAACTGAACATTTCTTTTTAAGCTGGCCATCCAGCAAAATTACGGTACGGTTAACACCTTAGTTCTACTCAGTTAGCTGGCGATTTTGCCTCAGAACTTTCTTGCTAAATATGGTAACCCGTACATTTGTGGTAACTGTGGTCCGCCTAAAACCTAAGAAATCAATACGCCAATACATAATAAAGTTCAGTTAATTTTTTTTCATTACTAATACAACATTGCACTTTTCTATTTCATTCGAGGTCGAGCCTACTCCTTCACAGTTAAACGGTAAACGACTGCAAGTGGTCACTTAGTTCCGATTTGAATACAATATTTGAGTGGGGCACGTTCTCAGGTAAAAGAAGTCACAACTAAAACCTTTTTGTGATAAAAGGCCACGTAATCGAGGGTTGTGACTCAATTCGTCTGCTTGGTTCTGAACACCAACAATTTAAAATGCAATGAACACAATATCGCATCGGCCAAATCAGCTTCACGTAAACTCGGGTTCCTCAATAGATGCAGAGGGTTTCTTAAATCGCGTCAGGTTCTTCAGATATATAAAACCTTCATTAGACCTTGTATAGAATATTGCTGTGAAGTTTGGGGTGGAGCATATGGCATTGCTCTCCAGATGTTGGATAGAGTTCAGCGGCGTGCCATCTGAATAATACGAAACTCCAAACTTACGAAAGATCTAGACAGCCTACAGCAGAGCAGATATTGCAGAACTCTGCGTGTTCTTTAGATTGGTAGATGGTAACTGTTCTGCAAAAATTAAAGGAGAAAAAACCACCATTTGTTTCACTAGGACAGGTAAGACGAGCAACGTAGGTTTGCAAAGCGCGAATTTATTTATCGAACATCTAAGAAGTGGAATTCGTTATCTTGGTTTCAGTTTCTGTTTGAGTATAAAATGCACAAGTTTAAGGCAGCTATCAACCTTTACTTGAAGGATCGCGCGTTGGGTGCAGAATCTTAACCAGTTACACGGAGCTAGGACAGTTTAAAAGTCCGTCCTGCACCCAATTAAAACCTAAACGTAAAAAAATCAAAAAAAATCATCCACATGGGACATTGTTCAACCTTGAGCCTCTACTCACTAATCCGTTCCCAGATATATGCTGTCACGATCCTGAATTTTAGCATATATTCTATCCAGTTCTCGAGTGACTCCTCTACGTCCAGGCTTGCAAGTACCCGTATGATTTTAGTCTGATGTTAAACCCTCTCTCTATATCAAGAAAAGCTATCATGTTCAAAAGGTCTTACGATGGATTGAAGTACTGTTTAAATAGATACAGTATCCATGCTGAGATTTCGATACCTTCTGCGGCTTAATTAACTTCCTGAGGAGCAGGAGCTAACTATCTGTTTTTCGAAGTACTTCATACGTTCTGAGGATTTCCTTATAACGGTCCTATAGTCAGCAGACGTATTTGTTCTCCTAGGGATTTTGAAGAGTCTCCTACATTTTTGATGAGTGTCTTGTAGTTCTTTCGATCACCAGAATGACCGAAGTCTAGTTTATTTGTGGCTTGTTAGTCAGACATTCACCGAATATAGCTTTATTAAACACTTCACACAGTTTGAATACTAAGTTATCGGGCTCTTGGAGTGAAACAGGTTGTTTATTAGGAACTGAAACTGGTAGTAAATTACTCAAACGGGTTTCCTCTTGTCCATGAAAATTATTTTTTTGAAAAGTTTGGCTACCACTTCAAACTGAAGATAGCAGTGGTCTGAGAATGAATGGTCATCAGACACTTTCAAATTCAGTAAATTTTCCTTAAATATATAAGTGAGCTCAACCCTATCAAGGAGTACCGGACTGTTCATATCTGTACTTTCACAAATTGTGTGGTGCGAATTTGATTCGTATTTCAGCATGAGAACGATGTTCCGCCTTTATTGCAATTACTTGAATGACAGGAAGAAAAAAACAAAACCTTTCTGATATATATGTTCGGAAGGACTAGACATAATGTTTGGCTTCTCACTCTCCATATACTATCAAGCATTATACAAAATACAAATGACTGCCCATAGTTTTTGAGCAGGACGAAATCTATCTCCTCTTTTCAGTTTTAACCATAAAAGAACTTGAAGTTTTCTTTTAAAATTTAGTCCTGCTTGATTACGCAGCTTTGGCCATTTCTTTACACATTACAGAGTTCATCGAGAGAATTGCCTCACTCTTCTAACCACATTTGGAAATATCCATGCAATCGGGATCCCGGTGACTCCTATTCCGTTCCACGCTTTTATCTTCAGCGAGCTCACGACAACGAGGCAACACATACGCTTGTAAAAGCTGCCCTGGGACGCTTCATGCGTTCACAATCAACACGCGAATACAAAATAAAACTTCAAATTATATTTTCTTTACTAACAATCAAAGACAATTTTCAATTAATTTTTCTTATAAATTTTATTCTGTTTTTTCCAAGGTTTCTTCTTGTTTACAACTTTTTTCTGTTTCTTTTTCGGCGGCTCATCTTCTACATCAGCATCATTCTCTTGATCATTAATCTTCGGCATCTTAGCAAATAGCGAATCGTACTCTTCGTCCTTATCCTCCTCTACTTCTTGTTTCTCGTCTTCCACTTCAGCTTCTTCATCGCTTTCCAATAAACTTTCATCGATTATAATTGTATCACTCTCCCTTGACTTATTTAACATAGTCTCCAATTCCCGTAACAATATTTGCGTCCCTTTCGATTTAACATATGTTTGATATAAGCAACCTGATTTCTCGGCATCGTGAATACGAGCATATCGATCGAGACATGTCGAATATAAATATTTACCAGTTGAATCAATACCAATATCGGTAATACCACCGGTACATCCTTTATACGTGTGTACGTGATACTTTAAGTGACGCGCATCATATGCTCTCAAGTGGCCCATATTTGAGCCAACAAAAATATGATTATCATGTACAGCAAGCGAGGTGAATGCAATTTGTTCTTTACTCTCGAATTTTAATACCGGCCGCTTCTGTTTTCGTGTATCATAATAACGAATATATCCGTACCGAGAACATGTTGCAATGCAATTTGAATCCATAAAATCAAAATCCGATTCCCATACTGGTACTTCCAGCTGGAGTGAATCGTTTGGAACATTTTTCGATATGAAAATATTTTGCCGAGTAGATAGATCCCAAATTTTTAAACGATTTTTGAGCCCTTTGCCACCACTTGCTAACTGTTTCTTATTCCATTTATTTTGACGAATGCGGCACAAATTGTCACCAGTTTCGATGATAATCGGTTCTGGACTATCTTGGAGAATTTGTATTTTACCACTTTGAATGCCGGCCACTAATATTCTGCGGATAACAAAACAATATTAGTTTAAGAAAATAAAGTACAAGTACAGACCAATCATACTTATCATATCGTGTCAATCCAACAATCGGCCCCTCAATGAACTCCACATTACTGATATTCTCATTATTTTCGACATCATAAATTTTCACAAAATTACTTGTTCGGCCAACTAAAATTTCTGTTTGCGCATCATTTCCCCAACTTAAACACGAGATCTTAGAATCTTTCTCGAGTGTTTTGATATTCTGTAGATTTATTTGAGTAAATGGATTCTCATCCGTCAAATCGATCTCTAAAATAAACGAACTTCGTTGAGCCCTGCAACAGGTAATTTACTCACAAAATGCAATACATACTCTTAAACGCTCCAATATGTGTCCCAACATACAAAATATGATTTTCGTTATAATCACTATTTTTAAAATCTCCTGTAGATATTTTCATTCTGGAATTATTGCAGTAAATCGATTTAGAAAAATGTTTTTTTACACCAACGACACGAGCACGTTGTTTTATGTTATGACATTTCTATTCCAATCTCATTCAGCGTTTCCCAAACTTTTCGACTTTTTATACGATTCAGATTGTCAAATTTAAATCGTATAATGTGTACATGGTTTGTGATTCGTATTAAACATTCAAAAAATTAAAATCGTTTTAACTTTAAATTCAGAATACATTTTGTTTGCTTAACATGACTAATCTAATTATGGTTGAATGGCAGGTAGGAACCAATAGACCAGTTATTTCTTTTTGGATCCTGTAAAGTGGAAAAAACTAGTTTCTTTGTCAGGAACTAATTTTGATTTAAGCCAAGACATTCACCTATTAAGCGGTTACTCGAAGTTCGTTAGGCAGATGCACAAGGGAAGTGTTAAGATTACAAATTGTAACTTTATGTACATTGTAGATTGTAGACCGGTGACGTTGGTCGCATTTGACTAACTAATCGGTTTTGAAGGTTAACTAGGATTGGAATGTGAATGACCTTCCCCCTATACTTTTCCCATATGCATATGTGGTTCAAGATTGTTTTGCTATGAGTAAGAAACATTTTGATTGGAGTGGGAAGTAGCGAAATACTGTTTCATCAGATATACCCTTGTATATGTTGTTTAGAATGGTTAGGATTTGCATTATCACTAAAATATCTATTTGGGATGAAATATCTTGCCCGTTTTCCACGATTTTGGGATGTCAGGTACCTCAGAGCTAAATGTATGGTCTAGGATCATCTAGTCAGTGCCGTGGAAAATCTCCAAATAGGCTTTGGTCCTAGTGTTTTACACTTTGAGTATGAAACTATATCTATCTGACTATCCGAGAGGTTCCAATTCCTGAAACTTACCACTTGGATCCCGATTTGGATCAATGATTTTCTTTTACTCTATTAGAATCCTCACTTTTTGGCCGTTTAATCATTTTTAATGGTTTTGTCGAAACGTCCAGCCCACTAATCGACCATGATCTTTCAGTTCTCGTTTCTTTCATGTATAAGCTAATTAGCATGTCATAGCTGTACTTTCTATTCATCTGTACTTTTGGATTTTCATACTTTATACTTTTAGATCAATATTTACATAATGTATGTTTCGAACTTATTAATTATAAACCAAGCTATTAGTTCTAGGGGATCAATTGTCCTTTTTACTTCGTTCGTAGTCTTTTAATTCAATCAACACATATATTGGAATCTGTAAAAGAAAGACCACCGCCCATGTGGCTCAGTGGTTAAAGCTGTGGCAGTTGGAGCGGCAGGTATCGGGTTCGGACCCCGATAGTAGGAGGATGCAAAAGGGATTTTTTACCATTTGATTACGATCGGTGGTGTTAATGAACACATCTTCCATGTCAGTACTATAGGCTGACATAGAGCTATGCAATTCGCAGAATGTTCTACGATAATCAGACTTATAGCCGTACGTCCTAGATTTGGCCATTAAGGCGTAAATAAGCGAACCGCGAAAGAGCTGGGAGAGCCTTGAGTCCCAAAACAGATTGCATAGTATAAAATAAAATAAAAAAGAGAGACCATTATAATCAAAAATAGTACTAGGTCTCAAAGTGCACTTGATTGATCCGTAAAGTATGATACAATATAAAAGAGTTTTTTTTTTGTTTTTAAGCTCACATGTGTCCACCTACCATCACTTGAATTAAACATATATTTCGACTGTAACTTCGCGATGATCAGATACTGATAACTACAGGTACGTACTTGATTGCAGATCAATATTTACCACCTCGTGAATCTTGACATTTTGATTTGTTATTCGAGTTGTGCATGCATATGTCGTTGCTGTAATTCGCTAGGCCGGTTTCGATCTGATGATGCCTCATTGAATTTCTGTTTGATCGGAAAGATCTCCGGGCTTATGTGCTACCGGACATGATGTGTGTGTCCGTGCGATTCGTATATGTAATGTTAAGACAATCGTATCGCTACAGTACTAGCGTATGAAATAATTATTTGTTGTTTTTTTACTGAAACATCCGGGTTAAATCGCTCCGTTTCCCTTCGTTTCCCATCGTTTTTGCTTATTGTTACTGTTTTGTTATGTGTAAATACTTTATTTAAACGCTATAAATTGTGTTGAGGAGGTGTTTGATTTTCCCCGTTTAGTTGAATTAAGCTTGTTGCGGCATGAAACGAACCTTGTTGACTGGGTGCTGTATGCTGCATTTGTGGGTGACTGCATTCGCTCACCTAAGTGATAATTGTAATACCTTGACATTATAAAATAATTTCAGATAAACAATATGGCTTCCGCGAAAGCCACTCCACAACCGATCTTTTGACGTGTGTTACAAACAAATGGAATCTCGCCCTTGCGCACCACGGAAAAGCCTTTGCAATCGCTTTGGATATATCCAAGGCTTTTGACAAGGTTTGGCATGAGAATCTCATTTGTAAACTTGTGGCATACGGCTTTGACCGAAAGATCAACGTTGTGCTAAATGGGAGATCATCAACGACACATTCCCCAAATGCCAGAGTCCCTCAGGGATCAGTTTTGTCTCCAACTTTGTTTTTGTTATACATTAATGACTTGTTGGATAGCACTGTAAACCCTATCCACAGTTTTGCCGATGATGCAACATTGCACTCTTCTATTTCATTCGAGGTCGAGCTTACTCCTTCAGAGTTAAACGGTAAACGGCTGGAAGTTGTCACTTCGCTTAATTCCGATTTGAGTACAATATTTGAGTGGGAAGTTAAAAATCAGGTCAAATTTAACTAGAAAAAAACACAAATATGCACGTTCTCGCGTAAAAGAAGTCACAACGAATACCATTTTGTCGTAAAAGGATACGTTCTCGTGGGTTGAGACTCAATTCGTCTCCTTGGTGTTCAAATTAGTAACAATTTATAATGGAATGAACACATTATCGCATCGGCCAAATCAGCTTCACGTAAACTCGGGTTCCTCAATAGATGCAGAAGGTTTTTTAAATCGCATCAGGTTCTCCAGATATATAAAACCTTTATTAGACCGGGTATAGAATATTGCTGTCAGGTTTGGGGTGGAACATATGGCACTGCTCTCCAGTTGCTTGATTGAGTTCAGCGGCGTGCCATCCGAATAATACGAAACTCCAGACTTACGAAAGATCTAGACAACGTACAACACCACAGAGATGTTGCAGAACTCTGCGTATTCTATAGATTAATAAATAGTAAATGTTCTGCAGAGTTAAAGGAGAAAATACCACAACTTGTTACTCCGGGACGGGTAACACGAGGAACGGGTTATGCGCATAGGTTTACGGTGAAGCTACCTAAACTTCAAACGGAAGGTGCAAAGCACGAATTTGTTTATCGAACATCTAAGAAGTGGAATTCGTTGGTCGGTTTTCAGTTTCCGTTGAAATATAAAATGCACATGTTTAAGGCGACCATCAACCTTTACTTGAAGGATCGCGCGTTGGGTGCAGGAGCTCTGACAGTTACAAGGAGCTAGGACAGTCTAGAAGTCCGCCCTTTACCCAAATAAAACTAAACTTAAAAAAAAAATATTTGACTGTGTGTTTTGCAAGCATTGTGACGAACTTCCTGGAAATATCTGTGCCTTGAGAAGCTCAATTAAAGAAGGCAGACACATTGAGAAGTTGCCAGGTCATAGAGATTAATAAAGGACAGGAAGAAGGAGGTATAGTGTTAAAATTTTATTTGAGAGGTTGTGTCAGACCAGGTATTAAAGTGTAATGGAATGTTTCCCTAAATTAGAGAGGTGTAAGATTCACCAAAGCAGCGCCGAGTGACGTTGGAAGCCTTTCAATCGTAATTCGAGTTGTGCATGACGATCGAAACGAATAAATCCATCTCATCAGGAATATGCTATCGGACTTCACGAATTACAAGATCTTAGCTAAAAAAATTCCAATTTTTGTTTGATTGTGGGTGTTAATTGTATGAATTAATAATTTGGTAGTTACTGAACGCCACAAATACAATCTCACGTCTTAAACCATCTGCCTATTTTAGATTAACGTAAATTTGCAAATATGCGTCTATGTTTATAAGTTGTTGTCTTGTAATGAAATATAATATTACCTTCTAAGGTCTTGAACGATTACAAGAATATTACTTCTTATTCATTAGTCGCAGTTTCATATTGGAGTACTGATCTATTTGATTATGTGCATAGTTTATATCATTTGAGCCACTTTAACGTTCTAAGTAACCAATCTCTAATTCGCTCTCCAAGCATGTGAATAGGCCAATAAATTTGCCTGGTTTTATAATTGAAAGCATGTTTTGTTTAAGCCGATACTGTTCGCGTACTTACGCCGATATTTCTGTTGTGTTCGTGGAATTGTTTTGTGCTCTGTTTATCTGGATATTGATAGTACGATACTGATAGTACGAATTCTTTTTTTGTCTCTATGAGCACAAAAAGTATAGATTTTTTGAAAAGCTGTTTCTTGAGGTTGAAAAGGTTGTCTTGAGATGTTTCAATTTTATCTATGATGTATTCTAAGATTAGATTATAATGTTTACAGTGCATCTTCTTAACGAAGACTATAATTAATTTCAAAAGGTCTCGTTAGTCTATTCTCAACTTTGACACAACATTCTAACTACGTTATTTAGTATTATTTCACTTATTTTACGGAGATGTATTGAAGCCGCATACCATATAGCTTCTCTTAAATGATCGAGTTATATAGGCTTGCTTGAAATCTAGGAAATGCTTCACAAGATAATGTTCGACAGAAAATTGTATGCTGAGCAATGTCTCGATGATGTCTCGATGAATTTTAAGGGATCATATTTTTGAAAATAAACACAGAGATTTCCATCTTGTTCCCGAATGGCAGTTTACTGAGGTCTAAAGGTATGGTGTATTCGGTGGCATCTTTTAAAGAAACCACACAAATTTCAGCTGAACCTCCTAGCAAGAACTGCTTTATAATTCATTACGACTGTAAATCGAATTTGCACTTCATTTGTGATATATTTCGCTGCTCAACCATAAGACAATACTCCTCATCGAACCAATCGTTGTTTGGCTTAGGTTTCACTATAGCGAGAGTGTGCCTTTTCGGATGACATAGGTTTTCAATACTTCCCAGACAATGTTTAATTAGATCGTAATTGCTGACAACATCTTGATATGGTCGTTGCTTTTCTTTATTTATGTACAGGAGAATCGAATTGTAAGTTCCATTGTCACCACTGAATTGTACGAACAATTTCATAGTAGCTTTGTAATGACTAGTTAGCGCCAGTTAACAATTGGTTGAAGACCGTCTTGGTTAACCCAAATCCACTCTTTTGCAATCAACACATGGTCAATTTGGACTCGATGGTGAATGAGGAAAGTCTGTATTTGCCACATAGCAAAATACAACATTCCTTATTTATTTTTGGTTGCTGTTTCATGTCGAGTATGGATTAATAAATAAGTTGGTTTGATTTCTGCCAACTCTATAGTATTAAACTGACTGCTTTAATACTGCTTAGAAGTCCAACACAGATTTGTACTTCTGACCTTATGAGTTTCCAACTTCGAGATTCTCGGGTTGTCTTCACTGTGTATAGTAATGCATAGCCTTGAGACACCTGGGCTCCACTTTTAGGCTTTCTAATTTCATGGAAAAGCACAAGTTCCAGGCTGTACTCTTTCATACATGTGATAATGCCGTCAAACAAAACGATTTTTAAGTGATGTACCGGTCCTTAATCTCCTTCCCGGATGCTTAATCGAGGGTTAGTTTTTATTGTGGCGATACCCGTTTTTTAATCTTTTTAGGCTTTTACGGATGCGGTCCATTAGCCCGGCGATCCAACTCGATTTATTTGCTTCATACGACAAGCTCTGCGGTTACTGTAATGGTATTTTATGGATCTTATGCTTCGTGTGAAATATTTACGATACGCATGGAGCTATTGTTGGTGAGTTTTTTAGGATTCAAGTTAAATGAAGAAAGTAAATAGTTCTTGTTCTAATATCGCATAAGATTTTGGCAAAGTATACCACGAAACCTTAATATCCAAAATTAAACAGCTTTTGCCAAAGAATTTTCATGCAGACAATATTGAGTTAAACAAGTTGCAGCAATTTTCAGGAAAACTTGAAAGATGACAAAGATGACACCGTCATTTTGCATAAAGCACATTCTCATAAAGCACTTCGAATCATCTAAAGAGAAATCCAAACCTTTTGATAGGTCGACAAGGATCGGCATGGAGAGTAACCAATCAAACACACGTAGTAAATGAACTTGTTCATCGGTGTTATGATTAGACGGTTAATGATTCCACAATAATCAACGTCACATACTTAGGTTTACATTGAGACAAAAGCCTAACATGGAGGCAGGAAATTGAAGCAAATATATTGTCTTAAACCGACATTGATGGCTAGCTAAAGGGATGGGTTCATTATACTTATGTAATGTATTGCTAATTAGCGTAACCACGAATAATTTAACATACAAGTAAGATAAAAACAGTTCGACTGTGATTGAATCGTTTTAATAATAAAGCCATTGACAAATAAATACAAAAATATTGTATCTTCATGTTGAGGTGTAAAATTTGTTCGATATGAATACTGTATTCTGGATTTCTGGATAAACATTCATTTTCATATTAAAAATTTGTCGTGTGTCGTAAATACTTGACGTTCGTGATTCTTATTATCATCCCAAAAACTATCAGAATTATAGACACATTGCTAAAGTAAAAGCCCGTAAGATATACCAATAACTTCATATAAGAAATTAATCTTTATCCCCTGCTATGTGTTGAGACAAAATTGTGTCTGCAATAAATTAAATACAAAGTGCGGTCAATAGGTCTGATTTGAAGGTAGTTTAATGGCAGACAACACATTATTACGAATAGTGACCTTGCTGCGAGGTGAAGCTGTGTAATATTTATATCTTACCTAGTTGCCAAATAGAACGCTCGGTTATTTCTAGCAACAATAGTAAGAAATAATTAACCCTTTAAAAAATCGCGATGATTATTATTCAAGGTCGATAAATCAATTTTCGCACAGAATCCCAATCAATAAGTTTATGTGTGTTTGGTTGAACGTTATATATGCAAGTATGATAGAGAAGAAAAACCGAAGCACAGCAACAGCAAAGCAACAATACAAAACGATCGCGATTTTGGTTTTCTTAAAGAAAGATACAAACCAACAACAACCACAACAAAAGGGATTTTTCCCTTTACCTCCTCCTTCTTCACCGTTTTCTTCTTCTTCTTATTATTATAAATTAATTCATGTAATTCCAAAAACTTGTCTAGAGCAAAACGAATATACGAGTATAAAACAGATAAAAATTTAAGAAAAATGGAAAAAACTTGATTTTGGCTTAAAACAAGAGACAGAATATACACATATAAGAAAATGATGCGGAGGAAAAAAAATCAATCGTAACATATATGGTCATCGAATAAAGTGAAATTATTATGAGAAAATGACAAAACAAAATCTTAAGAAAAGCTTTTTTGATTTTGTAATTTTTTTTTTTGTTTTTGATGATTGATTTATGTTTTTTTGTAAGATTGTTGAAAAGGATGTGATTGACCGTCGATCGATATTGGAAGGTTAATATACAAAACGGATCTAAGCATAACGCATTCTTGTAACAACAATTTTTCCAAAACGGGTAATAATTTATCTAATTTTACAATCGGGAATTACCCGAAGCCATTATGCTTCGTTAAGTTGACATTCGTATAGGCGGTTTCGTATTTTAAAATGAAATAAAAGAATGGGACCGATGAAGTTGTTAACACTCGCTAAAAGTACAACAGTCAAACGTTTGACATCTAATGCGAAACAGAGATGAGTCTGTCCATAACTCGTTCACAACGCAGACTACTCGTATAATAACTATCAATGTACCGTGGAGTGATTTATTATCACATAACGTTTTGTCTTGAGTGATAACGATGATATTGATTTTATTGTCGGCGTACAGCTCAAAACACGCTTTATATAGCAGTAGTTTTTACGTAGTACCGGTTATATCTGAATGTAAGAAATATCTAGTACATACATGATATATAAAACTGTGGATATCTTGCCGCTTTCGTAGTTGTTCCGGGATGAAATTCAGTACGGTACTGAAGTTGATTTTGTCACTGCCCACTTTTGGGATTTTACATATAAAAAACGTTTTTTACATTTTTCATGTAAATTATGTAAAAAACAGCGTAATTTACAAAAAACGTAAATAACATGTAAAACCGAAGATAACACCATTCGCAGTGCCATCTTTTTTTAAAAATGTCAAAAATTTACCAACGTATTCACCACCAATTTGCTCATTATTAATTAACATAGATAAATGCGTATTTGTAAAATTAGTTAGTCCACGTTATGTTGTAAAACGATTCTTTCACATTCACTCGTGCCCAAATAACTTATAATACTATAAAGGAAATCGTGTCAATTTTCATAGTAAATGTCAACGACAGCATGATTTCGTTAAATATAAGTTTCGGAGAAGATTTGTAGATGGTATACCAATACGTTTTAACGAGAACAATAGATGGCACGCGAAGTAATTTTTTAATGAAATGACATAAATTTAAAAAAAAAAAATTTGTTTTATTTATTTATTATTATTTATAAATATAAACCCATTTACTTCAAAATTGACCATTTTCGATTATAAAATTAATTTTTTTTAGATTTTAAATTTTGGTTTCGTTAATAATTCGTTGAATATAAAAAACTGCAGTTAAAAAATGTAAACATTTCGTTCAACTACTACTAGTGCCATATTTTAATCTTCTCCGGAGTTATATCATGTTGGCACATAATATCGACGCGATTTCCTTTATAGTTATTATAAGTTATTTGTCCGTGTCAGTTAAGATGATTTTTAAGGAAATTAACCTGTTGGTAAATTTAATCTCAAAAATCATTATGGCATTCAGTATGTAGTCGAAAAGATGGTACACAGTCAATTATGTTATAAATTTTATTCGTAAATTAGTAAGATTTTTTTTAAATAGATTGTGCTTTAGTAACGATTAGATGTAATTACAGATGGCGCGTCAGTTTTTTGTACATAAAATGTTATAATCCCAACAGTGATTGCCAACGAAAATTGTATAGAGAATATTTACAAATCTTTCGGATCGGATATCATGTTATGTATTTAGGAATCTGTCTCGTCGCACCGAAAAGATCAATTTTGTTTTCGCCGTGTTGAAAATTCAGCGAAAAAGTTCTAATTGATTGAATGTCTCACGTGTTGTTCGACGCAGAAAAATCGTCGGATATGTGAATCCACCTTAAAATTTAATAAAACTTACTTTTAATCGGGTATCGGTAAAATCATCAGTGAATACATCATATTCTTACATATGAGGATAATACTGATGCGATAGTGTAGTGCATAAACTTAATTGTTTATTTTAATTTTGATGGAAGAATTTGTGTATCTAATATTGCTGATCGAACTTCAAATCGGCCATTACCACAAGTACTCTAATGTATTGGCGTTACCTTTCTATAGCGTCTCTTATTTGGACCATTTCAGAACAATGCAAAAGGGAAAATGATAAAGTTACAGCATGGAGAGTTTCTCTATAAGGTGGAAACTCTGTGGTTAGCCACCGCCAACAGATATTAGGCGCCGTGACCACATTTATGGACTTTGTTAAAGCGGAATATTAGTAAGTATCTGCAGCATGCAAGTCTAGAGCTCCCAAAAGCAGATGGCACTTCTTAAGTGTATATTAGCAGAACAACCATTAAATAATGCAGAATAAACGAAATTAATTTATTAGGGAAATTAAACTTAACAATAATATAATACTAATTAGTAACAATATCGATAATTTAAATAAAAATACAGTTATTAATACAGAGAGTAATTCCCGATTTACATAGTTCGATTCATTACAGTTTTTCGCACCCGTAGTAACCATCATTCCATCGAGGTATCCAATTTGAGTAAATTCTCCAGCGTTATTGAATTAAAACCCTTAATTTTGGGCTATCTGAATGTTCATTATCATCTCCTTCTCAATAACGTTTGTCACACATGGTTTGGCAGATGGTGCTTTGGTGGTGGATCTATATTTGCAGGCCGACTTACTGGCAAACGTCTTCACTTCGAACTCGACCTTAGTTGTCCCAGATGGAGTTACGCCTCCGTCAATTCCGTATTGTGGTTCCAAAATGGATCCTGTCAACATCTCGGAGGATATTGTCTTCAGGAACCTGAAGGCAATGGACATAAATAAGGCCACCGGACCTGACGGAATTCCTGTTCGAATATTGAAGGAGTTTCCCAGTGACTTGGCTCCAATATTAACTAAAAAATTTCTTCTTTCTTATAAGCAAGGTAAATACCCGAACGCCTGGAAGAGTGCGATGGTGCAACCGGTTCTTAAACGTGGTTGTGATAAAACTGACCCTTCAAACTAACGGTCAATATCAATTGTGTCAGCCGTGGCTAAAGTTTTTGAGAAATGCATTAACCAACAACTGGTGCATTATCTTGAGATTAATTAAATAATTTCAGATAAACGATATGGCTTCCGCGAAAGCCGCTCCACAACCGATCTCTTGACGTATGTTACAAACAAATCGAATCTCGCCCTTGAGCACCACGGAAAAGCCTTTGCAATCGCCTTGGAATTATCTCATTTGTAAACTTGTGGCATACGGCTTGGATTCGATGACCATCAAGTGGATAAATAGCTTTCTCAAAGACCGAAAGATCAACGTTGTGCTAAATGGGAGATCATCAACGACACACTTCCCAAATGCCGGAGTCCCTCAAGGATCAGTTTTGTCACCAACTTTGTTTTTGTTATACATTAATGACTTGTTGGATAGCACTGTAGTGTAAACCCTATCCACAGTTTTGCCGATGCAACATTGCACTCTTCTATTTCATTCGAGGTCGAGCCTACTCCTTCAGAGTTAAACGGTAAACGGCTGGAAGTTGTCACTTCGCTTAATTCCGATTTGAGTACAATATTTGAGTGAGGAGTTAAAAATCAGGTCAAATTTAACGAGAAAAAAACACAAATATGCACATTCTCGCGCAAAAGTCGTAAAAGGACACGTTCTCATGAGTTGTGACTCAATTCGTCAGCTTGGTGTTCAGATTAGCAACAATTTAAAATGCAATGAACACGACACCCCAGACTTACGAAAGATCTAGACAGCCTACAGCGCCGCAGAGATGTTGCAGAACTCTGCGTGTTCTATAGATTAATAAATGGTAAATGTTCTGCAGAATTAAATGAGAAAATAAAAAATAATAATCTATGGCTTAGACGCCGTAAACGGCGCTTACCGCGTCTCACCTGAGACCTTATGAACCATTTTTTAACGATTGGTGCACATTGTAGGTGGTCAGCCCAACGAATGTTTTTACACACACACTGTTTTTATGTCATCCGGTTGCATGTTAATTTTTGGTCAACGGTGGGAATCGAACTCGAGACCGCGGCGTGATGAGAAACTCTCTTAACTATTAAGCTACATCCGGCGACGAATGAGAAAATACCACCATTTGTTACGCCAGGACGGGTAACACGAGGAACGGTTAATACGCATAGGTTTACGGTGAAGCTGCCGAAACCTCGAACTGAAGATGCAAAGCGCGAATTTATTTATCGAACATCTAAGAAGTGGAATTCGTTGACTGGTTTTCAATTTCCGTTGAAGTATAAAATGCACAAGTTTAAGGCAGCTATCAACCTTTACTTGAAGGATCACGCGTTGGGTGCAGGAGCTCTGACAGTTACAAGGAATATCTAAAAGTCCGCCCTGCACCCAACTAAAAAAAAGGTAAAAAAAAAAAAATGGAATTTTGTTAATAATTGTTGCAAATGACTTATTAATGCATTGGTTTTTGTAGTATTATGTTGCAAATGAGCACCAATGTTTTCTAATACAGTAGATTAATTTTTTGAGTGTTTTTCAAAAATAAAAACTAAATTGAGTAGTGTCCGTTTTTCAAGTTGGCGCAATAAAAAGTTATCCAAAATAGTAATAACTTAATATGTTTTTGATAAAAATTTGTGATAAAATAGCAATTAGAATTACACAGTCTAAAAAATGTAAATAAATTATTTGTGTGCAGTTTTAACACAATTTGTTAATATAAATTTTTACGATTTTGTACGATCTGCGACGTATATTCCTATATACATAAAGTATCTGCAAGACGATTAAATTGTCCAAGATGTTAAGATATTCTTATGAAATGCCTCGAAGATGGCTTGGTTCAATTTGTTTAGTTGAACAGTTGGTTCTCTATATATTTCATTGGGCCTATCCTAAAGATGTTCAGGAGGTTTCGTAATTTACATGAAGCGTTTTAATAAATTTCCTTTTGACATCGTAGATAAGGGTACTCAACCAGCTTTTTAAATATTCAAAATTCAACTATTGCCGGCTTATACTATGATTCATGTCGAACTTATCTTAACTGTGTGGTTTAAAAATATTTTTGTTTCGCCCTCCATCCAAATTTACCGGTGTGAAGTTTCTAACAAATTTTGTTAGTATCAAAAAACATATATGTATATGTATTAGGATCACTCAAACGATATTCTTATTAGAAAATATTGAGTTAAGTCAAAAATATAATACTATATTTATCTCTTTCATTCAGTTGATGTGTTTATTGAAAATTTAAATTCTATCTCCTTTTTTATATTAAATAATGAATTTTTAGATAGCTTTATAAATAATTATTAATTATTAATCTTAAATGGAACGATTTATAAAATATTAAAATATAATGCCGAAATTATTAAAATGAACTAATATCACGAGCCTGTGAAGTTTCTAACAAAAAATATTCCTATTGGAATTGTATATGTATACAATGTCAATGGGATAATATGGCGGCTGCGTGAATCGTATCGGAATCCCATTACATTTAAATGTGTATTGGTGTATATAATGTTTCTGTTTCTTTCTTTTTAGATATATGTGTCCTTTTTTCTAATATTTTTCACTCAAAATTTTAAAAAATGTATATTTTTGATTTTTTAAAAAGTTTAACAAAATAAAATAAACCTGAATATATTATATAACAACAATTAATTTGATTTATAAATGAATTTCATTTAAATTTATTCGAAAACGAAGACCGCGTATTTACTTGTTAATACCACGTTTTCGTTTTAGGGTGTTGAGTTAAATTTTCGAATTTTTTAATTTACCCCTATTACAAGAGATTTGGGCAACATTCGGCAATATAGGTGAAATGCACCCATGTATGATCCATATTATCCATACAATGCAATCCCCAAGCGGAGACCGTGGATACTTGTTAATACCACTTTTTCGTTTTAGGGTGTTGAATTAAATTTTCGAATATTTTAATTATTTTTAAATTTTTTTAAAATGTTGCCCAAATCTCTTGTAATAGGGGTAAATTGAAATATTCGATAATTTAACTCAGCACCCTAAAACAAAAAAGTGGTATTAAAAAGTATCCTCGGTCTCCGTTTTGGAATAAACTTAAATGACATATACATTAATTAATCAAATTTTTCGTTATTATTTAATCCATTTAGGTTTATTTTATTTTGTTTAGGTTTTTAAAAAATCAAAAATACAGACATTTTTTAAAATGTTGATTGAAAAATATTAGAAAAAAGGACAAATATGTACATCTACAAAGAAAGAGACAGATACATTATATTCACTAATACATATTTAAATGTAATGAGATTCCAATACGATTTACGCAGCTGCCATATTATCCCATTGACATTGTATACATATACAATTCCAATAGGAATATTTTTTGTTAGAAACTTCACAGGCTCCCAAATTTTCCTATTTCTATTTTAAGTTTTATTTTCCGTTAATTTATCGAATTGTGTGTTAATTTATTTTTTAGAAAACTTCAATTTTTATAAAAACAAAATTAACAAATATATGTACATGAAAAGACCAATATTTATAGTTTTCAGTATTCCCTTACTGTATAACTTGCCATTGTCGTCACTAAAATACCATGGGATGACAAAAAATACCTCATTCCGAAATCATGTTTAAACCAAGTTGCAAACCATGGTTAGCAGTGACACATTACAACGAAATCACCGTTTACGAAATGAGTTATTTGTATTTGATGACTCATCAATTTCTTCGACTCCAGGTGCGGTATTATGAAATAATTCGGTTTTGTATTTTTTCCGATATTTCCTTCCATCTTTTATCTTTCTTCGATATCATAGCCAAGCGTTTTGTAATTCACTTGAAATTGCTAAATTTCGATAACACAAAATTATATTCGTCTATACAAAATAGCAGTCGGATTTTGACATTCGATTTTCGGAAAAATCGATTTCGTTTTGTCTTTTGAGCATAATCCGCTTTCGGATCCGATATCGAATTTTCATAATAGCTAGTCCTCCTGATATTCCGAAAATCGAATGGCAAACTCCAACTGTTAGTATCCAAGTAGACGAATTTTATTTTGTGTTATCGAATTTGTATCTTTTGAATGCTCCATAGTTTAAGGAGCAATATTTCATTAATATAGATTTCATCTGGCAAGTCATTATTCAATCACAACACAACAACAAAGTATCATCAAGCTACTTTAGGTGAATTACAAAACACATTATTGCTAACTTAATGCTTAGATTTGACAAACTCGACCAAACCATTTTAGAATGGGACAATTCGCGGCGAATTGAATTTTTCAATATCGGAAAACATACGATGTCGGATTATTTCATAATAGCCCTGGATTATCTATAATACCGTTTGCTTATTTTAATATTGTAAACTACGCTAGAATGTGTTAGTAAGTGCTTTCTTCATTTAGTGCATCTTATACTTATTCCAATTATTATTTTAACTTCGCCTCCTTCATTTATAGCGATTCCACACGTTTTAACGATTGTACAGATGATTTTGTTTAGATAAAATTAGGTTAAAGATGCACGACTCGCATTCATTTACTCATTTGAGGTAAAATCTCGCATATTTCGAATAATGCTAGACGAGTTGGAGCATTAAGTGGCAAGCACCTCGGAACGGAATTGGTTTGAGTATATAAGTTTTTCAAAAATGTATTTTCAAAAATGCTAAAAATGTCAACAAACAAAAAAATTCCGATACCGCCAAAACAACAATGACCCCCGCTGAAGTATCTGGAAACGAGATTGAGGATAGGCACGTGGACTTCGAAAACCTGGCGCGTTTGACGGCCTTATCACATGTATGATGGAGTATCGGTTGGAACTCGTAGGGCTCCAAGAAACTAGATGGCCTTAAAGTGGAGACCATGTGTCCCAGGGCTATACGTTGCTACACAGTGGAGATGACCTCAGAAATCTTGGAGTTGGATTTCTCATTGGGCCACAGATAAAAAAGACTGTGCTGGACTTTCAGGCAGTCAATAATCGAATGTGTAAGCTTCGCATGCACATTAGATTAACCAAATTGTCAATTGTCTGTGTACATGCCCCCCTGACGTTAACTAACCCATTGATTTTATAATAATTTGGATAAATTGATTGGCTCTATGCCCGAGCACGATGTCAGATTGGTCCGTACTCCCGACACGAAACTGCGACCGAAAATGGGCAACGAATGATGTACTTTGCGATTGCTCATGAACTCAAAGAGGCAAGCACATGCTTTCCTCATCAAAACTCTACGTCCACTTTTGAAATCAAAATATTTTGCAAATGCGGATAAGCTGAAACTGTACAGAGTGTTGACCAGAACCGTTGTCATGTATGGATGTGAGAGTTGCACCTTGACGGATGAGTAGGAAAGATGGGTTCTTATATTCGAGAGGAGAATCATGCGTGTGATATATGGCCAAAACGCGACGTTTACGGCACTTACCGAGTTCGTTTCAACCACGAGATCAGGAATTTAATGCAAATTCCTGATATCGTGCATGAAATCAACGGACAATGAATACGCTGGCTCGGTCACGTTCTGCGTACTGATCCGAATCGAATGATACAGCCATCTTTAAAGGGAGAGCTGCCTTTCGGTAGGAGATGATGGCTCCACGGCTTAGAGAGCGGTCTGGCATCTTCTAACTGCTTGTAACAGTATGAAGAGCTAGCTCGTGATCGAAATCGATGGAGTCAGATTGTTTACAAGGTACGGGCCAACAAGGGTCTGTAAAATCAGTCCAAAAAAAAAAAAAATAAATTGAGTAGTTTTCGCTTTTCAAGTTTGTGCAATAAAAAGTTATCCAAAATGGTGCAATAGGGCTTTGCTATTGTACGTTTTGCTGGGATTGCTTATGAGTAGGATTTTTTTAATAAGAAATATGTATATCTAATCTAAGTTTTAAAAACTATAAAGTTTTTGGTAAACATATGTAATAAACAGCAATTACACAGTCTAAGAAAATTGAATAAATTATCTGTGCAGTTTTTAATACAATTTTTTAATATAAATTTACCAAAATTTTGTACAGTGTAATTCAACAAGATGTGTTATGCCCTGGGAGGTTATAATGAAATTTTTATGATTTTGTAAACTACGAAATCATAAAATACGATACGCGGCGGTTATTTCTACTAATACATGAAATATATCTACGACGATTAAGTTGTTGGTTGATCGGTTGGCTTGATATATTTCATATGGCCGATCCTAGAGATGTCCATGAGGCTCCGACATTTATTTGAAATACCTTAAATATCACTTTGATCATTTTTTTGGTTGATCGGTTTATTTAATATATTTCATAGGAGCGATCTTAGTTAAATCTGATAAAATATCGATAGATCGAGGTGTTTTTAAATAAATGAACAAATTGTCAGATTTTTTAAGTTAAAATTTTTGTTAAAAACTCAAGTAACAAATTCAAAATGTGATGTTTTAGATTTACGGCCGATTCCATAATATCTCAAAAGGTTTTAATTAGTTTAAACTTTAAGCGATTCGTTATACTTTGTTGCGATTGACAATTTATCTCAATTAATTTTTTAACATTTTAGTTACTCAACCAACTTTTAAATATTCGAAATCCGCGTAGTTCCGGCTGTCAAATGTATCACGTTGTTAAAAATGTATTTAACAATCTCAGTTACTCTATGTAAACCGCTTACGAAACGAGATACTTGTATTCGATAACCGATCAATTTCATCGACTCCAGGTATAATACTATGGGGTTTACTTTGTATGCAAAAGCTTTACTGACTCTATAAAGTTTTTGAATGCAAGAAGCTTTTGTCACTTTTGTAGTAAAGCTCTTTCGATACATTTCTGGATTGACTATAATATCGCATGCTTGTACTAGCAATGTAACTTCTTTATTCTTCATAATATTAATTAGCGTATTTGATACTGACCTATGTAATAACATAGGTCCGTACTCTTGACACGAAACTGCGACCGATAATGGGGAAAGAATGATGTACTTTGCGATCGCTCATGATCTCAAAGTGGCAAGTACATGCTTTCCCCATAAAAACTTCCATTTGGAAACATTGACACATCAACGTAAAACATCCCGAAGCCAAATTGACCATGTGTTGATTTCAAAAGGGCGGGCTCGGGTTGTCCAAGACGTGAGATCGTATCGGTCGTCAACAAAATTCGTAGGCAGTGACCATTATCTAGTCACTGCAAAGCTACGATGGAAATTTTCGTACAAGTCAGGGAGGACAGGAGAATATAAAACGCGATTCTCCTGTGAAGGTCTGATAAATGAAGAAACGCAAAGAAAATATCAAGATCTTGTCAGCAATAGCATTATGCGATCCAATTACCAATCTGATGATGTGAACAGTGTCTGGGAAGTATTGAAAACTTCGGTTGTCGATGCTGCCCAGCACATTCTCGGTGTAGTGAAAACTAAGCCCAAAAATGATTGGTTTGATGAGGAGTGTCGTCTTGCTGTTGAGCAACGTAATATAGCCCACAATGAAGCGCAGACTCGGTTTACAATTGCCAGGAAAAACAAAGCAGTTCTTGCTAGGAGGACAGCTAAACGCATTTGTAGACAGAAGAAGCGCGAATGGTGGAAGGCCAAGGTCTTAAGAGTGCAACAACTCAGCAATGAGCACAATTCGCGTGGTTTCTTTAAAGGAATCACCGAATTGCACCATACCTTAAGATCTCGGTCAACTGCCATTCGGGACCAGGATGGAAACCTCTGTGTTAACGTCGATGCGGTACTCGATACATGGCGTGAACATTTTTCTGATTTACTTAATGTTCCACATGTATCACAAGCTGTGTTTGAATACCCTCAAATACAGACCGCAGAGATGTTCATTGAGGATCCATCCTATGAGGAATTCACAATGGCCATGCAGAGACTAAAGAGAAATCGTTCACCAGGAGTTGATTGTATTAATTCAGAGCTCTTGATATTCGGAGGGCTAACTTTGTGGAACTGTCTTTTCGACCTTGTTCGATTGGTATGGCGAAATGAAGTTATGCCTGACGAATGGAAAGTGGCCGCGTTATGCCCAATATTCAAAAAGGGTGATCGCATGAAATGCGAGAATTATCGCGGTATAGCTCTCCTTTGCACAGCATACAAGTTACTGTCTTACATAATCTTGGGAAGAATTACTCCTTTAGCGGAGGAAATTGTCGGTGACTACCAAGGAGGATTCCGTCCAAATCGGTCACTCACTGATCAAGTTTTTTCACTGCGGATGATTCTTTCCGAGTACTACGAAACATCTCGCGATGTACACCAGGTATTCCTAGATTTCAAGCAAGCCTATGACTCGATCAATCGAGAGAGGCTATGGTATGCGCTTGAGTATTTAGGAATACCACAAAAATATGTACATCTGTGTAAAATGACAGTAACGCCGTCACAATGCTGTGTCAAAGTTGAGAACAGGCTATCGAGAATTTTTGCAATTACTTCTGGTGTTCGACTGGTAATCTCATGTTGAAATACATCCTTTGTAAAAGTGCAACACCTCAGGACAATATCTTATTTCGACAATCCAATCAACTTCTAGCGTATGCAGATGATATCTGTGTGATTGGATTAAATGGCAACGGAGTGAAAGAGATACTTGATCCACTGGAACAGTTTTCAGCTTCCGTTGGTCTCAAGATCAATGAGTCCAAAACCAAATATCTGATATCTGGTTTTCGAGACCAAGACGCAAGTGATTTCAGTAGTGGAAACCACACGTTTGAAGGAGTGATGAGATTCAAGTATCTTGGATCTCTCATTACTCACGATAATAATGTGGGAGAGGATATCAAGGTTCGCCTTGCCGCTGGCAATCGGGCTTTGTATCCTCTACGTCCACTGCTGAAATCAAAATATCTTGCAAATACGGATAAGCTGAAACTGTACAGAGTGTTGATCAGACCCGTTGTCATGTATGGATGTGAGAGTTGGACCTTGACGGATGAGTACGAAAGATGGCTTCTAACATTCGAGAGAAGAATCATGCGTGTGATATATGGCCCAAAACGCGACGTTGATGGCACATACCGAGTTTTATTCAACCACGAGATCAGGAATTTAATGCAAATTCCTGATATCGTACAAGAAATCAAAGGACAGCGAATACGCTGGCTCGGTCACGTTCTGCGTGCTGATCCAAAACGAATGATACAGCGATCTTTAAAGGCTCCACGGCGTAGAGAGCGATCTGGCATCTTCTGGTTGCTTGCAACAATATGAGGAGCTGGCACGTGATCGAGACCGATGGAGCCAGATAGTTGACACGATACGGGCCAATTATGGCCTGTAAAGACCGATAAAAAAAAAAAAAAAAAAAATTTGTTACTGATTCCAATGATTAATTAAACTGCATTAATATACATTCTTCATGTAGGGTGGGATTAAAAACTGAGCTCACTTCATTTATAATGGTTAAACTAGTCCAAACGATTGTACAGGTAATTTTTAGTTAAAATTAGGTCAAAGACGCACGACTCGCATTCATTTACTTATCTGAGTTGAAATCTCAAATATTTCGAATAATGCCCACAAGTTAGAGCATTAAGTGGCAAGCACCTCGGAATTGGTTTAAGTATAGTTTTTGCATCAGCCATGTCCTATTATAATGGTTGAAATATCAACACGATACGACCCATAATTATAAGCTCGCGATTGTGTGTCTGTCTGGCATGTAGCTGCTATATATACACGTACGAGTGTACAAATACAGTCGTGAATTCTTCCTTTCCTCTTTCCACTCGAATTTATATAAATCTGGAATTTACAATTTTTTTTTAACCATCTCCAATTACCTCAATATTCAAAAGATCTTCTCGTCGATTAGAACTTTTGCTTTTTTTCTTGATGTATTTCCCTTTAAGACGTTTCGTATTTTTTATTTTATTTTATATTTTAAAGGTATGTATTCGGTTAATTTCTTTATACTACAGCAAAAACACAAAAAAAAACCTAAAAGGGAATCGAGAAGATGTTTTGTTGCTGAAAATTATATAAAAATTGTATTGCAGCACAGAGACACGATGCAATGTAGATAAACCGGTTTACCAGTTAATAATAATCATTTTAGCTTTCAAATAAAAAAATTAAGTTTTTCTTCTTAGGTTTTTCTTCAATGTAACAAATGGAATATAAGATAATTGTTCTCTCCTCAACTAGCAACAGTAATAACAATAATATATATAATAATAATAGTGATGATGATGAACAAAAAAAAAAAAACAAAAAACAAAAACAAAATTGTCTTATTTTTATTTCTTAAATGTGCAGTCATTTGTTTATATGCAAAATAACGACATATGGTGTTCATATTTAGAACTAATCTGCGACGATCAAATCGATCGAAATGAAAACTTTGTGGTGCGCATGCAGTACCATAATTATATATTTCAGAACGCAGAGGAACGTTAAACTTGTTTTTTCTTTCTTATATTTAAGAAAAGTTAAAAAAAAAAACAAATCGTTTTATACATTTCGAGGACATAAATTATTGTCATGGTTATACTTTACGAGTATCCAATCTATTTAATTGGTTATTTTTACCTTCGAAACAATAATTACCAATATATATATATATTCTATATGATAACCATAAAATAGTATAAATTATATAAAAGATCGCGGTAAGACGATCTTCACCTTTATTAAAAGAAACAATACTATATAAATAAAATGTTGTTGTAACGTTTGGTACATGGAAACTTCATCAACCATTGGCTGTCGATTATCGCCAACGGTGGTGGAGTTACCAGGATCCATTCCGTTTGATCACTGTAGAAAATTTCGTTAAGCAAGAATCAAAAAATTATAATATAAAAATGGCGGATTCTATTGATTTAAAACAATACAAATTATTCTTATTTTACTTCCCATTATTTAAATTTTGTCTTCCTTATTTTATTTGTTTTTTTTTTTATGTGTCTCGTCTACAGAATTTTTACTGTGCAACAGCATAAAAGAAAAACGTTTTTAGTTTACACGATCGCCATAATTTTTTACGATCGTCATTTTTAAATGATCAAACAAAATCATGATCATGTGTGTTGTATCATGTATGTCTACGATATATAAGATTTTTGGCGAATTTTTCCGAAATATAAACGAGACACGAAATGGCCTTGACTCTTTTATTTTTTTGCTTCACATTATTTATTGTATATAGTTTGTTTGTGCGCCAGAATAGAAAGAAGCAGTATAAGAAATTGTAGACGTAATATCGTTTTCTTTTTATGCTAGTACCTTTTTTTTTTTATTTGATAGTTTGATCTCGCGATGATATCAAATTTTTTGGTGACAAATGCACTTGACTTCTTTATGTACGTTCGATGACACAATTTTATTTTCTCATAACGTCTACAGCAGAGATCGCGCGATCATAATATAATTCTATTTTATTTACGATGCAAATAATCCTGATGTATACATGCATACCGTCTCTCGTACCCAAAAACCACAAACGCGACGACCGGTTACTAATTTTTACCTTTGCAAGATCAACAGATTATTATGTTTAATATTTT
Source organism: Tipula lateralis (assembly GCA_963932295.1). NCBI lineage: Eukaryota > Metazoa > Arthropoda > Insecta > Diptera > Tipulidae > Tipula > Tipula lateralis. The sequence goes on from OZ010737.1 coordinate 126,272,500, forward strand.
ATTGTTATTGTGTATATATGGCTAACGGTTTATTAATTATTAAGAGGTCGATAAACTATCTTAATGATCTTTCTATATATTGTATATATATATGTATTTTATTTATAATATTAGTCATTTTGGTTGGTTTCTTTGGATGTTCAACAAATATATAAATTAACACAATTTCACATGGTGCAATTTTTTCCACCAAGAGGCGGCGCGATCTTAAAATATTTTTGTTTTTTTTAAAGACTTACAGGTGTATATATGTAAAACACAAATCACAATAAAATAAAATCACAATTAAGATCACAATCGATCGTGTCACACAGAATCACAATATTATATAAAAAAAAAAATTACTGATCACTTAATAGTATTTATTATAACAATTAATATTTTTTATTAATCACATTAATATAGTTCAACAATAGATTTATTTTTTTATAGCTTTTGAAAATTTATGATCTTCATCCTAGAACATCCTTCAGTCGACTGATCACAAATAATATTTTCATGAAATAATCTTTTTCGCTTTAAAAGTTTTTCATTTGGTGTAATCCCGCAAACATGATCGTATATTAAAAACTATTTAAATACATAAAAAATCTGACTTCTTTTCTTCCCAAAGTTCCATTCCAGTTATCTTGTTGTTGTATTTCTTGCGTTTTAGGTTTCTTACTTTTTTTTATTAAGAATTCAAAGTTGCAATGCATTCTTTCTCCTTCTCCGTTTAGGTTTTATTTTTTTATATGTATATAAATATAATATATATATATATATATATATATATATATATATATATATATATATATATATATATATATATATATATTCATATATATTATTTATTTGCTTGCTGTTTGTAAAAGTGTGGTGATGATGATCGTCACCATGATCATCGTCGTCAACATATTCACGATCGTCGTTTGTCAATGTGGTTTTCGATTAGAACTTTGTGTAATAAATTTGATGTTCCTAACATTGTCTGCATGCGGATAACAAATATATACCATAGAGAAATATAGTGATGCAGAAAAGATCGGAAACAAAAGACTATTGTTATAATAGTTTTAAACAAAATGTGTTTAAATATTTAACTATCGAATCTGTAGCAAATGTGTAAAACGCAGGGCTGTGATGTCTGAGAAAAATGTTTGACACAAGCAGCAGAAATTTATAGATTTAAATAAAACTTCAGCATGATGAATCACTGAATATCCCTGACATCACTGTCATTTAGGAAGAATACTCCCAGATATTATATTCTGCTAAGATTGAAGAAGAGTTTCACGATTGCATTTATATGATGACACTGAATCGATATCAGTTGTCCGATCTATGTAATTTAGCCAGGATTGTTCTTGTTATTACTCACGAGTTCCCATTGGTCTATCTATCATTTACAAGTCAACCATGAAGCGATGCGTCTTGACGAGCGAGTTCGTCTATATTTTCATTCCACTTCACACTGTGTCTGCCATCTTGTTTTAAGATCAGTGACAATTTGTAGCTACCTTCGACGTAACAAAGTATGATTGATGCGATTTAATGAAATATTGATTGTCTATAAAAATGCCAGTTTGTAGCTTCCACTATCGCAAATAGTTTTAAAAGAAATCGAGTAGACGGAAAGATATGTTTAATTTTAATGTCTTTAAAACAAGCTATTGCGTTGGATAGAAGAGTGGCTTTGAGTCTTATGACTCTAGCAGCTGGTATTTGTTTATTTAGGATGGTTCTCTGCAGTTAGTGTGCTGAGATTTCGATAGGTTAGTCGACTCGATTTTGCCTCTACTTGTCTTTCCAAAGATTGCAACACAAATATGACGATATGATTAGTATTTTGTATTCCACTAAACACTTATCCTACTTTAGATATTATATATTTCGGGCGGAGTTGGAGTTTGTCGATTTTCCAGACCTTTGATACCAATTCCGGCCTCGGTTCGACTCCTCAATTTGGTAGAACGTATTAATCGAGTTTCATATTCTTTTAAGGAGGACCTTGAAAATAATACCACCATCACAACCTTTTTTCCCTCATTAACTCTTTAAAAGGGCAAGAATTAGCTTGTATATTAGTCTCCTGTTTTTTAATAAAAGAGCCAATCTAACTTTAAGTCCAGCGTCCGATGGTGATTATGATTTCAACTTGCTATGTCCCTCTACACAAATAGTGGTTGGTGACAATGTCCGGTCATTTTAGTCAAATAGTATTAACCTTAAACTCTTATTGGTGTTGACATGGAGACGACTTTTTGCCAAGTTTTAGATGCTTTAGCATACTATATAATTGTAATGTAACACGAGAAGGGCATCAAAATCAAAAATATCTAAACTTTTATCTATCTTCATTTACTATTCATCGATCGCGAGATATTCATTAAAGATTCGCAGATATCTTTGGTAGCTAAGTTTTTTATTTGCCGGTGATGCTGACAACCAGTGGGCGTCTAGTGAGCAACAATTTTACTTCCAACTATAGGTTGCGATCTAGGTTTTAAGTTTAGACTACACACTTTACTCCATTATTGTTCTTGAAGCGGAAAGGCTCTAAGCTACACCCACTATAATTTATAATTTCAAGATAGTTTTTACAAAATTCTTAACTTAATTGTGAAACAGTTGTTGTGTTACTCGCAATATGGACTAAGGAAATTCTTTGTTGTGCTTAGGCTCGACCTAAGCTTTTAAAAATCAGATGGGTTGTCAAAGTCAATTATTTGATTATTACTTTACTAACAGTGTTTTGTTAGCCAAATAACTCTTGAGTTTCATGAACTCATTCTGTCTTTCTTTGGTATACCGCATTGCCAAAATTCGTTGGTAAACCGTTCCTTCCTGTCCGTGTGTATCATTTGTTACACTAAGCTCATACATAACACATTCAATAAGTCTTTTGGCTTAGTAAGAAAAAAACTAAATTTTGATAAAACTCGATTTTATTATTCAACATAGTTGTCTTCGAGGGCGATACGATGAGTATAGCGATTTTCCAACCTTTCGATACGAATTTTACAGTACGATATCTTTTTCTCGTCAAAATAGGTCTAAGTTTCAGCGATTACTTCATCATTAGACTTGAATTTTTTTTCAGCAAGCATTCTCTTCAGATGAAGAGAATGCTTGCAGGCATGAATGAAAACAGCAAAACGTCGCTGGGGCTAAATCTGGAGAATATGTTGGGTGGGTAAGCAATTCTGCCATGGTTTTCATCGATCTGTGACACGGTGCATTGTCTTGATGAAATAACATTTTTTATTTTTTTTGCAAATGTGGCCGTTTCTTTGCGATTTCAGCCTTCAATCGATCTAAAAGTGCATAGTAATAGTCGCTGTCGATAGTGGTTTATTCGATGATGATATTCGATGAATATTATTCCGTTCGCATCCAAAAATTCAGACGCTATCACCTTACCGGCCGACTGTTGCGTGTTTGTTCGCTTTGTATTCGGTTCGTCGACCGCTTTCCACTTATCTGATTGTCTTTAGGATTATGATGTGTAATTGTGATGCCATGTCTCATTCATTGTCACATATTTACGATAGAGTTCAATTTTATTGCGGATTAACAGCGCCAAATACTCTTCTGAAGCATTCGTTGTTGTTTTTGGTCGACTATTAGCTAACGCGGCACCCACTTTGCACAGAGCTTTCACATACCCAACTGTTCGTTTAGCGATCATTCATAACCAATTTATTTGTTTTTTTCTGGAATAACAGCCTCTCTGCGCTCTGCATCATTTGAACTAATGCTTGATTAAAACTCGAAGTTCAGTTTTTCCATTTTTTTTTTCAAAAACAAAAGTTGCTTCACACAAAATTCTATAACTCACGAATAAAATCTGTCAAATTTATACACGTATCGTTTGAAGGTTAGTACTAAATAAAAATCATATGGAAACAATTTAAGTAACGCCATCTATGTGTCATCCTACGGACTTATTGAAGACCCTGCACTCATTCGACTCGGGTTTCTTTGTGAATTGGATCTGTATCTTGGTTGGAATGAAAACATTCTATTTTGGGATCGACTTTAATTTCTATTCTTGAAATTTTCAAGTACCACTTAGGCGTGTATGCTGTAAGATGTGACATATGTTGCATACGCACTTACTTAGATATCGATATCAGTGACATTATCTTTTGACATGCGTAAATTTAACTATACGCAAATTATTATTCTATTCCCATCAATCGATAGATTTCATGCACCTATAGTGAAGCATAAGATTTTTACGATCGATGGATAGAGCTTCCTACGTTATCTGCGCTCTATGTCACCCAACGATAGAAATCTTATAAAAATCTAATTTACTTCAGCATATAATTCGTTAAAATGGCCAAAGGCTATGCAACCATTGCTATGTAACCAGAAGTTGACCATGAGCTTAGGTATTTTGTAAGGAAGAATTTTACATTTCTATGTTGCGATATAAACATAGGTTCTCAAATGTCACCTCGTTATTGTTCATGGAGCTTCGCGACTCTAAGCCATCTCACCTACTAATTTGATATTTACGACATTCAGAAGTTTATTGTGAAACAGTCATTGTATAATTAGAGAATTTAGGAACACTGATTGGAAACTTTTTAGACTACATCTCAACCAGTTACTATCTTCAGTAATGAAAATCAGAAATTGCGGAAGAATGGAAAGAGCAGCTGACAAGTTTATGAAGCACTAATCAGCGCCTATGAGAAGATCTGACCTCTAAGTAACCCTAAAAGATCTAGGATACCATTGTGGACCAGGGAACTGGGCAGAGTGAGGAAGCGGTACAACGGAAGATTGGACCTAGTACAAATATTCACAAAACAATCACTGGAAATGTATCCAAAGTGGAAAAACATCGAAATGGAGATCTTTCTGCGAGAAAGTGGATAGCCTTACGGCGACTGCAAAGCTCATGAAGGTTACGATTGCAGAAATCTGATGGAACTCATACGAGTACAAATCGGGAAGCCCTAGAGGTTTTAATTAAAACTCATTTTCCCGAAAGTGAAAACTTGAATCAATTTCCACATCAGCTACTAAACTTCAGAGATTGGCAAAGATATAGTAACAAAAGATAAAATTCGATGCAGCATCCTAGACCACCGTGTACATATCTTCAGAGGCAGTTTGGCCGTGATATACGCTTCAAGATCATAAAGAAAAGTCAGAGTAGTGCTTATCCCGAACGATGGAAAGGCTAGATGTGACCAGGCAAACAGTTTTGGACCAGCCTGATAAGTCATCTTTCCTACTTGACAATCTATTGGCCCTTTTGGGTATTTCAAATATAGAGATAGGTGGGCCGGCACATACTGCCCACTTGCCTTCGGATACTATGGCGACGAAGCACGTTTTTGTAAAATTATTACCGAAAACACATATTGTACTATAAAAGCCACCCTACCTCTCCGGTGACGATATGATGTTCTTTCTGATGGCAAATTCCCCGGGTTATACATACAAGATCCTGAGTTCAAATTATCTATCCACTTGGTAGGTACATCACTGTCTTTTAGATGGAAATTGCTGCCATTTAAATAGCTGTATACTCTTTGCAAAGGAGCTTAATTGCGGAGATCATCTTTTCTGCATCCTTTGTGACAGCCAGGCTGCACTAAGGGCGATTATTTCTAAAACTGTACCATCGGAGCTTGTTTTGTTGACGGTAATTGCCTTGAACCGACTAGGCAGTCTGAATGTAGTTAGATTTCACTGGATATCTAGTCGCTTGGGTATCAAAGGGAATTCATTGGCTTATAAATTGGCCCGTTCGGGTCTAGCTTCTACTTTTAATGTACTTGAGCCCGCTATAAGAGTGATGTTATTATCCCTTAAGAGGATAGGTCACTTTGGTGGTCTGCACCAGATGATATGGGACAACATCATTTCTTGTCGCCTGTCCATAATCTACTTTGGAACAAAATTTACAACGGTCCGAGTATTGTTGAACTACAATAGATGTTTTTGAGAATCTAACTGAATATTCTCACAGGGCTTCGTACCCTTAGTAATTACATGTTCTGAATACAAATTCGGAAAATTACAAAATGCGCACAGTGTTGTGGAGTAGAAGAAGAAACTGTTGAGAACCTCTTGTCGTTCATACTCTATCTATAGACTGTACTGCATTGGGTCACGATTCCTATTTGAGAATCAACAGACGACCTTGAGGATACCGGATATTTTGGACTTCATTAAAATAATAAATAAATTTACGTCTGGGAGGGGTTGTCACAATCGGCCAATCGAGTCTGAGTGACTAAAAAATATGCAAAAACATCCACTAAGAGAGACACTTACCAAGGCGATTGCCTTATTGTATTAATAGCCTCGACCGAAGTTACTACACTATTTATCCAATCCCGCAGTGCTTTATTACAATTGTGTCAGTTTGAATAAAAAACTTGCTTCTATGTCATTTTGTGATGCTGAAAGATGGATATTTAGTACACTATATCGACCAGTTCTGTAGGACATAGTAAATGGTGGCGTTATCAAGCTTCGTTAACATTAGGAAACCGCCCAGGTGGCGCAGTGGTTAAACCAGGGAGAACTAAAGCGGGACGTACTGGGTTCCAATCCCGATCCGGGGTAAGATGCAAAACGGGATTTTTCACCATCGATCGTTTCGCGGTGCGATCGGTTGTGTGAATGCACACATCTGCTGACTAGGTGCTATGCAATGCGCAGATGGTTCTACGAAAATCAGACCTATAGTCGTATTTAAATGATGCTGATGATTAATGTGCTATATAAAGTTGCGATTTACGGTGGCCAGACCTTGTAAATAATTTGTATAGGTGAATGTATAACACCAACCTTTGATATAAATGTTACGTGGATTTCGGATTAAATAGTGGAGGTAAATGCAGCAAAGCTTACAAGAAAACTTGTAGGAAACCAGATGTAGTCAAAAGCATCGTTTGATTATTCATCTGATCCAGTTCGAAGGAAAAAGAAAAATAGGAAAACCAAATATGACCTATCACATTTATTGAAAGAGCATGATTTGCTTCCGAAATATTTTTAACTGTGCAACATGTACTGATGTAGTGGAGAATGATAAGTATATATTTTGTAAATGCCTGTTATTATTGGACAACTAATTACATCCGAGAATGTTATGCATATCATGGTAAAATCCATAAAGTTAAAAGCAGTTTGACTATATGTGAATTGCAAGGTTCTTCATTCTAGTAGAGGGTCATATAGTTGTTTTCAAAATTCTATTTTTTTGGGATTAGATCCGGTATCTTCCCATTCTAAAGAAGTGAGCTTTAGTCACTACGCTACTATGTCGCATAGTAGCCTAGGACTAAAGTTACTGGCTATTATGCAATTGCAAGCGTGAAGTTGGTAACACTTCGAGTGCCCGTGTGTTAATTGGTAGATTTACCGATTGAAAGAAACCGACACGATCCTTTTAAAGACGTGTGACGGAACAAAGCATTTCATCCGACTTATATACCGTCCCAACAATATACTTAAAGAGTTAAAGAATGTGTGTATGTTTTATGTTCACTTGGAAACACGTAATTATACATTGAATAAATCTCGCATTGTACAACAATTCCCAAAGCTTATTCCAATTATGTCTTTACGAGAATCATTTAATCAACTTTAACGTGTTCAAAATCTAGTTCTTGATATAGTTATGCGGTTATTTCATCTATAAATAGTGTAAAATTCTCATTAATTGTACTGTTGCAAGGTATGTACTCGTATAAGTGTATAAAATATATGCTTTTTATATGTTGCTCGCGATTTAATGTCTTGTACGAAACAGCATCAATAATAATGATAATAGTAACTTGATAAATGTTTTTAATATAAAAAATGTTAAAGTTTTACATGAAAATGAAATAATTTAACAATTACAAAAACAACAAAAATGACAACAGCAGCCGTGTATATAAGCAGCAGCAAAACATATTTTCAACATATAAGAAAATGATCTTGAAAAAATGTCAATCGATCATCGATCTTGATTATAATTTTCTTTTAATTCAATCATTCTCCTCTTTCTACATCATTTTCTTATGCATTTTGATTATCATAAATTGATTTAATGCGTACATATATGTACCTGCGATGATAATGCGTTTAAATGATTATGATCATCAAGACGGCAAAATTATTTCTTGTTCGTCAATATATTTATAACGAGTACGGTTGTGCATTTACATATTTTAGCAATTTAGCAGGTTTATTATCTTGAAAGCTAGTGTATTGAGTGTCGTGTGCAAGATTACCACCCCTGCTGCACACAAAAAACTGAGCGTATCGGTTCTGAAAAGAAGCGCCAATGGTGGAAAGCTAAGGAACTCAGCAATGAGTGCAACACGCTTAGTTTCTTTAAAGGAATCACCGAATTTCACCATACATTAAGGTCTCGATCAATTGCCATTCAGGACAAGGATGGAAACCTCTGTGTTAACAACAATGAGGTACTCGATACTTGGCGTGAACATTTCAATATTCGGAGGGCTAACTTTGTGCAACTGTCTTTTCGACCTTATTCGATTGGTATATGGAGTCATACCTGAAGAATGATCGCTTGAAATGGGAAAACTATTGCGGTATAGCTCTGCTTTGCATACCTTGAATTCAGGGAAGCCTATGGCTCGATCAATTGTTAGAGACTATGGTACGCGATTGTATATTTAGCTCAAAGATGGAAAAAAGACCTTAACGGATGAGTACGAAAGATAACTTCTAACATTTGAGTGAAGAATTATACGTGTGTTATATGAACCAAAATGCAACGTTGATGGCACATACCGAGTTCTGTTCCATCACGAGATCAGGAATTTAATGCGAATTCCTGATATCGTGCATGAAATCAAAGGACAGTGAGCGGTCACGTTCTGCGTGCTGATTCGTACCGAATGATACGACGATCTTCAAAGTGATAGCCGCCTTTCGGTAGGCGCGCTGTCGATGACGATGGCTCCGCGGCGTAGAGATCATACCATACATAATTCTCCTACAATTTTGACCACTAAACGACGACTTGCATTTAAAATCACCTTAACTATTAAGTATATGTTAACACCAGCTTTAATACCCAGATATACGAGATTAACGATTGGTGCGTGAATCGAATTATGACTTAAATAACTTGGCGCAAGTGACGGTTAATATTTCCTACAAGTCAGGGCGATATCTTGCTTATGTAAAAGGGGTGGAGTTAAATTCAAATGAGAATGAGAATCTCTAACGTTCGAGCTATGTGTATGTTAGTTACAGGCCATTTTTATATACAGGGTGTTTCTTTTAAACTGAGACGATCAAATATCTCGAAAAATAGCCACTGTACGGAAAAAATGTCCATAATCAAAATTTAATCATACCGCGGGGTGTTTTATAAGAACGATAGTTTGACTGTAGTTTATAATGTTTTGGGATGTTTTCACGAGAATTGGTTTAATTCGTGAAGAAGATTTGAAATATTTATAAAATACCTTATTTACGGTATGATTGATTTTGTATAGAATTTATAGTGAATGGTATTAGCTATTAAATAGCTTTTGTTAGTAAGTAGGTTTTATTTGTGGTTATGATACTAGTAATTCTCCCTTTGGCTTAGGTATGTAAGGGAACGTTATTCATTAATTCCCTGAACTTTCGTATCTTATAGTTTAATTATATTCTTACCCTTTTGGTTATTTCCTTTTGATAAAAAATTTTTAGAAAAACTTTTAATTTTATATAAATTTTATTGGATCTTGTAGTGATCAATATCAATTACAACTGAATTACTTATTAATTATAACTATATTGCAATTGGATTACTTATTACAATTCTCGATTATAATTCTTGTGATACAACTCTGATGATAAAACTCAACTCCTGATACCAAACTGATGATACAAAACTGATTTTCTTATATCTAAATTTTGTCTTATATACTAAATTTTATGTTTTGTCTCTTTCTTTTTGATTAACCAATAGTGTTATAAAATTATTATTATCATCTATTGATGGTGTAAAATAATGAGTGTGTTACTCGTAAACACTAATGTTTGTTTACTTTTGTTTTAAGTTAAAATAAGGGTTTAAAAATGTGTGAAACAATTTAACATAAGGAGTTGTAAAAGTGTCAACTCGTTTGTTTATATCTTTTATTTTTAAAATGGGATTCTTAGTGTAAGTGTTTATTACTATGTTATAATAATTATAAAAGAATAAAAAATATCTGGTTAATTTTAAGAAACAAATTTAGAAATGTCAATGCATTTGTTTATGATATCGGTATGTAAAATATATTCTTGCATAATGTATGTTTTATTACTGTTTTATGATTACTATAAAAAGAATGAAATAAGGATTAAAACATGTCTGGTTAATTTTAAGGAATTGATTTAGAAATGTCAATGCATTTGTTTATGATATCGGTATGTAAAATATATTCTTACATAATGTATGTTTTATTACTGTTTTATGATTACTATAAAAAGAATGAAATAAGGATTAAAACATGTCTGGTTAATTTTAAGAAATTGATTTAGAAATGTCAAAGCATTTGTTTATGATATCGGTATGTAAAATATATTCTTGCTAATGTATGTTTTATTACTTTGTTATAATAACTATAAAATAATGATTAGAAATGTCTGGTTAATTTTAACAAATTTAAACAAAGATTTTCATTTGAGGAATGCCAATGCATTTGTTTATGATAACGTTTCGATATGTATTTGTGTTTATTACTATATTATGATATTAACGAGTATCATATAAAATTATTGAGGAAGGTGGCGATATGTTTATTAATATATTCTTTTTGCCAGATGTTTTGGTTTCTTTTGGAGAAACACAACATAACTTCCCTCTTTGATTAGAAAGATTTTAGGGTTTTTTAAGTAAATCTTAAAATCTTTCGTTATAAGTTTAGGTGTATATATAACATATAATGCTGTTTTGTGTAGTATCGTATAGAAACTTAATATGATGTCTGTCTGGTTATCTCCTTTTATTTGGGGTTGCATTGTGGTCATCTTGAGTTTTGTGGTCATCTTGATGATCTCATCTTAACATTTTCCTTGTAACTTTGACTGCAGTTTATTGATCCTTGTGGGAGTCGGACATTAAGTTTTTATGTATATAAATGTATATACTACAGCAAGTTTTGTTTTGTACATATATGTATATAGGTTTCCTTCTTTTTAGTATTTTCTAATTTTATAATTGTTGAGTCTATTTTAACTGTTTTATAATATACATTTTTCTTTTTGTTATTGTAATATTAAATTATTGTAACGAATATGAGCTTAATTTTAATTTAAAGTAAATTTTGTTTTTCATTTTCTTAATATAATGTTTTGATTTTTTATTAGTGGTTAATTGTTAATTAGTTATCTTTTTTCTTCTAATGTTTTGTTATTAATGTTAATTTATCTTTTTAGAAGTAAAAAGTTTGAGGTATTGTCGTCTCTAAAAAAATATTGCTTGAAGAGCTGTTAGTTTTTTGGGATTACCGAAAAATTGTAGATTGAACTTGTTCTTTTCCAATGGTTATTTATTAGGTGTACTTGAAAAGGAAAAAGTTAATCGATTAGCGTTTGGATTTAAAAAAAAATTTTGGATTTTCCTAAACTACTGGTGAAGGATGTTTTATTTTTTTCCTTCTGTGTACTATTTCTTTTTTGTACTTTTTGTTATTATTTTGTGTTTTCTTTTTTTTTATTTATTTTATGCGTTTATTTTATTTTTTTTTTTTTTTTTTTTTTTTTTTTAATTGTGTTTGTTTATTTTTATTTTTTTTATATTTTTTTTTTTTTGCATCTTTATGTCTTTTAAATTGTTGGTTATTAATGTTTTATTTAGTGCATCTTTATGATGTCTTTTATTGTAAAATTTTTTTTTGTTTTACGAATGTTTTTTTTTTTTTGATATATTTTTGTTTATTTTTTTTGTTTTTTGTGCATCTATATGATGTCTTTTCTACTTTATTTTCGGGTGTAATTTTTTATTTATTTATTTAATAAGTCTATTGTTATGAACTTTGACGTGTTTGTTTTTTACTTTAATTGTCGTATTGGTGTCTGAATCAACACTTATAACTCTGTATGGACCTAGCCATAGCGGATCTTGCTTCGTTTTTCGGGCTTCATTTCTTACCCATACTAGGTCGTCTGGTTGTATGTCAATTTTGTTAAGGTTTTTGTCGTATTGACGTTTAGTTATTTCCTTCTTTTTAATAAGGGTTTCTCTAGCTATTGCGTGGGCTATTCTAAGTTTTGTTTTAAGTTCATTGACGTAGTCGTCGTAATTATATGTTGGTTCTGGATCTTTTTTAATTGCGCTTGGGATTAGTGCTGGTCGTCCATAAATGAGTTCATGAGGAGTATAATTTGTCGAGCAGTGAGGGGTAGTGTTGTATACAAATATAGCATAGTGGCACATTTCGTCCCAATTGTTGTGGTCCATATTTGTGAAATTTCTTAAGTATTCTTTGAGAGTGTTATGAGATTTTTCTAATGCTCCATTTGTTTCAGGGTGGTATGCTGTCGTGGTGATATGTTTGAGTTGTAGAAGTTTGCATATTTCTTGAAATGTTTTACTCATGAAATTACTGCCTTGATCTGTAAGTATTTTTTCTGGAATACCGTATTTGGTTATGTAATGTTCGCATAGGGCTTTTGCGACTGTGACTGAGTTTTGATTTGGAATCGGGATTGCTCCTGAAAATTTTGAAAGATCGTCTTGGAATGTTAGTAGGTAGTTATTAAATTTTTCTGTTGTGGGTAGTGGTCCTACTATGTCTAATGCGACTCTTTGGAAAGGGTGCTGTGAAGTAGTTGTGAGTTGCAATGGGGTTTTAGTTTCTTTGTGACTTTTATTCCTTTTGCATTGGGAACATTCTTTTATGTGTTTGTTTATGTCAAGTAACATTTTGGGCCAATAATATAACATTTTTATTCGTTTGTATGTACGCCATGTACCTGCGTGTCCACCTAACGGGAGGTTATGATATTCATGTAGTATTTTTTTCTTTTTCTGTTGATCGAGAACTATTTGTATTTTGTGATTAGCTGTGTTTACTGTTTGGTCTTGAGTTGTAGTATTGTTTGTGTTTTGTGGCGTGTTTATGTGTGAGGTTGTGTTATTATTCGTGACACTTGTATTAAGTTGCTGAGTTTTACTTTGTGCGCGTGTGAGTGCTAGTACTTGATTGAATTTTATTCGACTGAGTGCGTCGGCATTTGTATTAGACTTTCCAGATTTGTGTATGATTTCGTAATTATATTCGGAAAGTTTAAGATTCCATTTGAGAATACGATTAGGGATTTTTGTTAGATTTCCTGTTAACGGTTTATGATCTGTGACTATTGTGAATTTTTTACCGTAGAGGTATGGTCTAAAATTGTTGACGGACCAGTAGATTGCTAACATTTCCTTTTCAATTGTAGAATAGTTTCTTTCTGATTTGCCTAGGGCTCTGCTAGCGTATGCTATTGGTAAATCGTTTGTTGAGTACATCTGTGACAGTACTGCTCCTAGACTATAATCGCTTGCGTCTGTTGTTAATATAAATGGTCGTGACATGTCTGGATATTGGAGTAGTGGTGGGTTAATTAGTTTGTGTTTTATTGTTTTGAAAGCATTTTCACAATCTTCTAAAAATTTAAAGGTGTTTCCTTTACGTGTTAGTTTTGTCAGTGGTTCTGCAATTTCTGAAAATTTTGGAATAAATCTACGATAGTAATTTGCTAATCCTAGAAATGATTGGATTTCTCTGACGTTCCTTGGTGTTGGGAAATCTTGAACTGCTTGAGTAGTGGTGGGATTTGGTTTGATACCGTCTGGAGAAATAAGATGTCCTAGAAAGGTTATTTGTTTCTGTAAAAATTGGCATTTTGTGCATTGAAGTTTTAAATTATTTTTACGACAGATTTCAAAAACTTCTTGTAATTTTTGATTATGATCTCTTAAATTTTTTCCATATATGATGACATCGTCTAAATATATGAAACCTTTAAGACCTTGAAATCCACGAAGAATGTTGTTGATCATTCTTTGAAAAGTTGCTTGGGCGTTTTTTAATCCAAATGGCATTCTTTTGAATTCAAAATGTCCATAATCGGTACTGAAAGCAGTTTTGTGTGCGTCTTTGGGGTTCATTTCGATTTGGTGGTAACCGCTAGCCATATCTAAGGATGAAAAATATTGTGCGTGACCAAGTTGGTCTAGTATGTCGTTGATATTGGGTAGTGGGAATGAATCACCTATTGTTACTTCGTTTAGTTTCCTGAAGTCTACTACTACTCTCCATTTAGGTTTACCATCTTTGCCGGGTTTTTTAGGAACTGCTAGAAGTGGGCTGTTGAATGGGCTAATGCTGGGTTGGATTTTACCTTCTTTTAGCATTTCAGAGACTTGTTTATTTATTTCGTTTTTGTGTATTTGTGGTAGGCGGTATCTTTGTACGTGTACAGGTTTTGTGTCTGTAAATAAGTTTATGTTGTGCTGTACGCCTTTGACGCTAGTAAGTTCTTCACCTTCTAAGTGGAAAATGTCTTGGTATTCCAAGCAAAGTGTCATAATAGCCATGTTTTCTTCTATGTTGTTAGTGTGATCAAGATTTTCGATTAATGTTTTTGTTACTAATTCTTTGTGATTTTGGTTAGTGAACGAAGGGTGTTCTTCTAATATATGATTAGAAATTAACTCCATTTCTGGTTGGATTTCGAGTATTTGTACATCGTATGGAAGTGTGTTAGCTATTAGTATTTTTGCTTTGTAATCAGTTGGATGAAGTAGCATTTGTGGGATGAATATTCCTGGGTATGGTTCGTATGCTGGACATATGCATGGTTGGTCTGTGGAAGTTGGTATTTCCAAGCAAGTTTCACTGCGGGCTGTTAGTGTATACTTGTACTGTGGAAAGTTTGAAAAGTTTATTAAGTTATCGTTTATTCTTAATTGATTGGTGCTATTAAGTATGTCGACCTTAAATTTATTGATAAATTCTTGGCCTAGAATTCCGTCTTCTGGGATGGGGAATTTATTTGATACGACTTGAAAATCGTGTTCAATAGTTAGATTGTCTTTAAATTTTAATTTGAGGTTGGTTGAGCCTTTTGTCATGATTTGTTCTTTACTAATACCTGTTATTATGATTGTGTTAGAAGTATCTATGTCACTTTTGTTTGTGTGTTGTTCCTTAATTAAAGATATACCTGCTCCTGTATCAATAAGTAGGTTTGGATTTGATATTGATGTGGTTGGGGATACAGTATTTCTGTTTAGCGTACATGTGGATATAATATTCAATAATTTGGGTTGCGATTTGGGTTCTGGGTATAGTAAATTTCTCATAGATTCACTGAAGTCTATTGGTTCGTGTTTTAATTTGTCTGTCTCTGCTTCTTCTGGAATAATTTGTAGAATTTGGTTTTTTGTAAAACTTGTTTGATAATTGTTGTTTGGGGGGTTAATATTGTTACCGTTCTTGATTTTTCGTTCTAGAGTTTGAAAGAAATCTACTTGACAAGGTAGTGTGTTGACTATAGTGTGTTTTGGTCTCAAGTGAAGTAATTTTTTATAAAATTTATTGTTGCAAAATGTATTATACTTAGTTTGGTGGGGTTCTTGTATTTGTGTCAGGCTAGTGACGTGCGTTGTTTGTGCCTTGCTGATGGCGTTTAGTGGTTGCGTCATGCTGGTGACGGCTTTTATTTGAGCTATGCTGGTAGCGTTTTGTGTGTGTGTCATACTAGTGACGTTTTTTGCTTGAGCCATGCTGGTGGCGTTTTGTGAGTGCGTCAGACTGGTGACGGCTTTTGTTTTAGCTATGCTGGTAGCGTTTTTTGTTTGATTATATGTAAGTATTTGTTTATTTTGCTTTGATTTGGTAACAACGGGAAAATTTTTAAGGTATACGCTTGGAATTATACCCGCTGGGAGAGAATGGTAATTTTGATAGTTTTTTGGTTGTCTTTTCGTTTTAATAAGTGGATCCAATTTCAGAGTCTCTCCTGTTACTGGTTGGATCCAGTGGAGTTTCCCTGTTGTGGCTCAGTTTCTTGGGTTTGTGGTCTAATAGTGTTAATTTTTAAGTTTTTCAGTGTTTCTTCTAATTCTGTGGAAGCTTGAGGTTGTAATCTTCCATCGCTTGGGTTGTATGATCTTGGTCGAAATTTGTTTCTACATTCTTCAAAAGTGTGATTACGAGTTGTTTTGCAGAATGAGCAATATTTAATGGGCCATTGTTGAGTTTGGTTTGGGTAACGTGGTTGTCTATAATTATTGAAGTTGGGGCCTTGCATTTGAGGTAAATATGGTTTGGATGAGTTGTTTTGATTTGATAATCCATTGTAATTGTTTTGGGTTGGTGGTTGGGGATTTGGGAGGAAATTCTGTTGTTCAACTTGTGAGAAAAATTGGTTTTTGTATCTATGATTTGCGTCTTTGAAAGTTGCGTTAGTTAAATATGGTTTGGTTGTGTTTTGTTGTCTACTTCTTTCTGAAGACAATCTAGTTCGACAAACGTCCCATGTGTGGTATGGTTTATTGCAGTAGTTGCAGATAGTGGGATGTTGGGTATGAAGATTTGGATATTTAGGGTGTGAATTCAAAATCGTCATTAATGTATTTTCGATTAATTCTGCTTCGTCTACGATTCCGTCTATTGTATTCGCTTTGCTTAGTGCTATTCTCTCTTTTAATATGCTATTTGTTAATCCTTTTTTGAACAAAAGAATTGCATTGTCTGTAATGTGTCTCTTGTAGGTGGCATCAATCTGATTGATTTCATATTTTTGTTTGTACCCGTTAATATATTCTGTGAGATTGTGATTAAGCCTTTGGCCGAAGTTTTTTAGGGATTCGTTTGGTTTCTGTCGAGTTTCGTTTAGAATTCTCGATAGTTCATCTAAAGATTGTGTTTGACTATATATACTGGTAAGTTCAACTTTAAGTTCTTCATAGGTGGTGATAGTTTTGTCTTGGATGCGTGTGAATGCATCTCCTGTGATTCTTTGTTTGATTAATCTATCAAAAAGCAATTTTTCTGGTTCTGAGAGATCAGCTAGTGTACTATCGGCTTTGTTTATAAATCGTATTAAATCTGTTCTTACGGTCGTTAGATTTTTCCCATCGAATTCAGGGACAGAACCTGCTATATATTGTTGTAGTTCGAGTCTGTTCATTATTGTAGTTTTGGTATTCAATTGGATTAAGTTAATTTGTTCTTCGTCGTCCCAATCTTCCGTGGTTGGTACAATATGTTCGATTTTTGGGGTTGTTGGTTGTTGAAGTGGTTTTTTACGATTTGATCGTAGAAAATGTCCGTGTAGATATTTTGGGATTTTTTTGTTCATAAACTTAACTAATTGCAACAGGTGCGAATTCTACAGCGTCAATGTTTTATAAGAACGATAGTTTGACTGTAGTTTATAATGTTTTGGGATGTTTTCACGAGAATTGGTTTAATTCGTGAAGAAGATTTGAAATATTTATAAAATACCTTATTTACGGTATGATTGATTTTGTATAGAATTTATAGTGAATGGTATTAGCTATTAAATAGCTTTTGTTAGTAAGTAGGTTTTATTTGTGGTTATGATACTAGTAATTCTCCCTTTGGCTTAGGTATGTAAGGGAACGTTATTCATTAATTCCCTGAACTTTCGTATCTTATAGTTTAATTATATTCTTACCCTTTTGGTTATTTCCTTTTGATAAAAAATTTTTAGAAAAACTTTTAATTTTATATAAATTTTATTGGATCTTGTAGTGATCAATATCAATTACAACTGAATTACTTATTAATTATAACTATATTGCAATTGGATTACTTATTACAATTCTCGATTATAATTCTTGTGATACAACTCTGATGATAAAACTCAACTCCTGATACCAAACTGATGATACAAAACTGATTTTCTTATATCTAAATTTTGTCTTATATACTAAATTTTATGTTTTGTCTCTTTCTTTTTGATTAACCAATAGTGTTATAAAATTATTATTATCATCTATTGATGGTGTAAAATAATGAGTGTGTTACTCGTAAACACTAATGTTTGTTTACTTTTGTTTTAAGTTAAAATAAGGGTTTAAAAATGTGTGAAACAATTTAACATAAGGAGTTGTAAAAGTGTCAACTCGTTTGTTTATATCTTTTATTTTTAAAATGGGATTCTTAGTGTAAGTGTTTATTACTATGTTATAATAATTATAAAAGAATAAAAAATATCTGGTTAATTTTAAGAAACAAATTTAGAAATGTCAATGCATTTGTTTATGATATCGGTATGTAAAATATATTCTTGCATAATGTATGTTTTATTACTGTTTTATGATTACTATAAAAAGAATGAAATAAGGATTAAAACATGTCTGGTTAATTTTAAGAAATTGATTTAGAAATGTCAAAGCATTTGTTTATGATATCGGTATGTAAAATATATTCTTGCTAATGTATGTTTTATTACTTTGTTATAATAACTATAAAATAATGATTAGAAATGTCTGGTTAATTTTAACAAATTTAAACAAAGATTTTCATTTGAGGAATGCCAATGCATTTGTTTATGATAACGTTTCGATATGTATTTGTGTTTATTACTATATTATGATATTAACGAGTATCATATAAAATTATTGAGGAAGGTGGCGATATGTTTATTAATATATTCTTTTTGCCAGATGTTTTGGTTTCTTTTGGAGAAACACAACAGGGGGAAAGACATTAGTGCAAAAAAATAGTCCCTCAGCCCCGCTTTGTAGGTGGGGCGGGGTAACTCTTACTACTAAGATAAGAAGCCATATTTTTAATTGCAAATCCGGATTGTCCCTTACTAGAGTTTGGACAATTTTAAAACGGCACAAGTATCATCCATATCATGTGTCCTTACACCAAGATCTCATGGCGCTGATTTCCAAAATCGGGTAACTTTTTGTCACTGGGCACGTGAACAAATACAACAAAACCCCAATGTTTTTGGTTGTGTAATGTTCTCTGACAAATCGTCTTTTACAAAACGTGGTGTTTTTTATTTCAAACGTATTGCAGAATCGAATGCGTGTGTTCTAAGAAGAAGAAATTGAAAATATTGAATTTCGTCGATTATAACGCCATCTTTCATGAACCGAACAAAATATTTCATTCAAATCATACGTACTTTTAGTCGTAGAATCCGTATTTGCAATAAAAAAAATGGCTTCCTATCTTAGTTTAAAAGTTACCCCGCCCACCTACAAAGTGAGGGGGGACTATTTATTTTGCACTATTCCCCCGCGGTATGTTTAAATTTTGATTATGGACGTCTTTTCCGAGAGTGGCTATTTTTCGAGATATTTAATCGTCTCAGTTTAAAAGTCTGGATTTCATATTATAGGTGTCCTTGTAGGAAAATGTCGAACCAGAACTTCTATTGTAATTCGATGACTTTACCGTTTCTTGTCTCTACATATTTTTACTGTCTTTAACTTCTATTTGTCATGCGGCATTTGGTCCATCTTTTAAATTATTGCTCATATTGAACGCGATAATTGATAACTACGCAGTTGCTGTAGATGATTCATGACATGAGGTCTTATCGGTGTGTATATTTATATGTGTATCAAATCGATATGACATGCTGATTATACCTTTGGTTGGTTCTAGCGTTGTCTGAACTAGGCAGTTCAGACAACGCTAGAATCGACGCTAAAATTTAGGCAGTGCCTAAATCTATCAAGCTCGATTGCGGCAGTAATTTTTGCTCCATATAACATTCTGCTGTAGACGAGGACAGTAAAAACGCAACTGCTAACACTTTGTCCAGTTTTATATATATGATCATTCTTCATCACTTAATTAATTGTGTTTTGATATTTAAGACCAAAGATTAGATTTCTAGTCGATTTTTAAGTATAAATTTTCAATATAGTGTCCATATAGTGACGCCAAAAATGTATCCCTGTTTATTTGCCTCTGCCCCTTTCTTGCAAAAGTGAAAAAAATATAAAACTAACATTTTGCAAGTTTCGAGTTGTATACGAGCTCGCGATTTGGCAAACAATTTCAAAATTTTTCTCTGCTATGTATTGGGGGAAGAACCTAAGTTAACGGTGACCCTTTTGTTAGTTTCTTCGATTTAACTTTATACAATTATTATTTCATTAGGTGTTGGCAGATAATAAAGATAAAATCAAAAAAAAGTGTGAATATTTAAACGAACTGTATTTGAACCCGCCATACGAACAAACTATATACAAATCAGTATTTGAAGTAAGTGGTTTTAATCCGGATCATGTTGACACATTTACCACGGAAACAGTAATAGCAAATAAAACAATTCCACCGTTCCACTACCTAACAATAATTAGACGGTTCTGATTTAATGTAACAAATTGTTCAAAGTCAAAAATAAGAAATAATCGGAAAGGTCGAATGTGGTGAGTATGGTAGATGTGGAAGTCAGTAAGCTATAACTAAGGGTATATAATAGAAAAAAAGCATTATTTAGATAGAAAACAAAGGTGCTAATTTTCCTGAAATCATCGTGAAATCGGTCCAATTACTCTTTTAAAGGTAACCGACTCATTATCGATTAGACAACCTCACCAAACATCACGAGGATAAGACAACACTTTGAAGGTATCTTAGCATCCTTTGAAGATGTCATTCAATTAAGTTTTGACCAAGCGCGGAACCGAAGGACCGGATGGCGTTTTCTTGTCCAAATATTTCCACAAATTCCGATTGAAACGTCCACAAACAATCTTATATAATAAAACTCGTCTATATCATCTAATATTTTGCATAAATTTTATTGACAATTCCCTGTATGTGGTGGCTTCTACTTGTAAAGGGTGTTTCTTAGAGATTTACATCTTTAAGTTGATAACACTGTTTTGTTTGACAACCGATTTGTGAGCTGACATTTGAGGAGAATAATTCCAAAACTGGACATCTGTTCATAAAGCCGTTTCGAGTGATTTACAAAAAATGTGTAAAAGCTTAACAAATCATAATATTTTTTATTAATTATGCGTATAATATAAACTAACATGTTTGAGTTCTCTTATACATTTTTTTAATAAGTTTTAGAGTAATTAATGATGTTTCAAAAAATCAAAAGTCCGGCTTTGCTATGAAAATTTGTAATTGGGCAGTTATGGAATAATACTAAAAAATAAAACTAGTTTTGGAAGTACAAAGTAAAAAAACAACTTTATGATAATTAAATTTCCATTTACTAAATTTCAAATTTATTACGTTATTTTTAAATAAAAAAATATAATACGAATAATTCTGTCTTTTAAATAAAAATCTTAAATCTAAATACAAATTTCTTCATCACAGTGACCTTCGCACGTATCTTGGCATTCGTTAGCTAAGTCTTGATGGCTACGATCTGTTGGCAAAATATTGATTAATTCGTTCTAATACGATAAACTTTCCATTTCATGCCAATCACTCCCGAAATGTTTAATTAATAATTTTTCGACGTCCTTTAGCTTTTCATGCTTAAGTTTAGTACCAGTCAAAATTCTCTCTATTTTTTCCATTCGTTGAAGCACCTTTCCTTTTTTAAGTACTCCGCGATATTGGCTCACGCCATTTCTGTATGATACTTCAGCCTTCATGATAATGCCACTTTTAGATTTCTTAATGGAAATCCATTTACTTGGCTTTAATTTAAAATGCCATAACGCGGGAAGTTTTCTTTGCCATTTGCTTCCAGTCAAAAACTTTACAATCAATGCCTAATCTGGAAACCGATACATGTTTTGAAAATATTTCTAAATATTCCTTTGGATCAATTATGGTTGAACGTTTTTTCAATTCCTTTCCGATCCTTCCAAAAACTCTGTCGGTTGGTATGTAGGAATGCCCAACAACTGGAAATATTACCTCAACTTCTTGTACGTTATTTGGTGCTTCATTTCTCAACCAATAGGAAACCATGAAAATTACAATGTGGTTTTTATTTTGGCCACCACATCCATCGGCGAACAATTTTATTTTATCTTGTTTAGCTCATTTTTGTTAATCTATCGAATATGGCTGAAGCTATTTCGTTGGCCCCCTTAGGCCCAGCGGATTCCAACCATGAGTAGATATGTACATTATCAGTCGTCTGAGCTGCTTTAGATGAACCTTCACAAACCGTAAAATTGTACGTGTAAAACTGGCGCGAGTAGTAAGCAGCTTGGTCAGGTACTTTTGGCAAAACTAAATTTTTCTGGCAGTCGTAACTCAAGTTCACTTCGTTATCACATTGGATTTTATTAATTCAAAAAATCCTCTAGCTCGTAGCTTATGCAGTCTCGATTCACACATCAAATTACTTTTTTGTAATGAATTGGAAGTAACTTTAGTTTATTCACGCGACGATATGCAAAACGAACACGCGTCAGTTGCTGGAGCTCCAAATCCAATGTTATACGAGGTATTGAAAACTTTGCTAAAGAAAGAATGCTTTACTTTAAGATTAAAAGTAGCTGACTCATTGTACATTCGCCATAGTTTGCTGATATTTAAATCGTTGATAAATATTGCCTCTTAGAATTATCTCGACAATAATGAGATTCGGTAATCGCTAATCTTTCAATAAATTCTTTTACTGATTTTTTTTATCCTCATACTTATTACTTTTTGTATCGCCTCCACGTTTTTCACTTGCAGGTTCTCCAGTTTCCAAATGACGCTTGCATACCATATTAACTCTATATTTGGAGAGATTCAGAACGTTTAGTGACACTTTTCTGCATACAGGGACGACAGGCTTTTGTCCCGGCTGCTTCAATCCTTTTTTATAAGGTATTTTATAGTAAAGTTTTTTGAACGATTTCCAGTAGCAGAAATTGGTTTTCTCTTAGAATAAATGGCCTTGGTGTACTTTAGAATAAGGTTGTCTTGTACAATTTTATCCGGAATTTTATAAAAAACTGACTGAAAATGCTGTATGTCTCTTCTGGTCACGCTAGAACATGCCAACGATTTCGAATTGTGTCCACATATATTGGTAATAATAAATCCGATTTCACTCCCATCATATCGCGGTATCGATTTCCATTAACAGTAACGTGGCGATCGTTATCGTCGATGAAAAAATATGGCCTAATGACGCCGCTGGCATGTAATCCGCACGAAACAGTTGTTGCGAACGTCGTGTGAGCGACACATTCGCGTCTTCTTGAACTGAAGCCCTGGCGGCTGCGATGTTTTCAACACTTCAAGCACTTCTTGCTCTCGAGGGCACCGGAATATTATGTAGTGAAAACGTAGACGCAAATTTTAGCACTATACGGTCGAGTGTTAAATGGAGCGTAAAATGACCGGAAAAAACCCACCACAACGCTCTGACAGTTACAAGGAGCTAGGTCAGTCTAAAATTCCACCTTGCACTCAAATAAAACTATCATCAATCAGACATTCGGTTTACTATTGATCATTTTCGCACCACGAATACTCTAAATGATTATACGCATTTAGTAAAATGTCGAGCAGTGCATCGGTGCATCAGTGTAAAACGTCGAACAGTTCAGTGAACGTTGCTCTCAGCAACTGGAGAGGTGAATATCCAATTTATGGATGGATCTTGATTTACGTGCTTACAAAATTGAACTTGTGCATCAATTAAAGCCAACCGACCACTGCTTACGCAATTTTTACTCAAAATATTACTTAGCACTGAAGCTCTGTTTTGGTTTAATGGGTACGTTAGTAAACAGAATTGTCGAATTTGCAGTGACATATACATTACATATACAGAGAAAATCCATGTTTAGTACTCTTTGTATGGGTGGAATCATTATGGTCCATATGTTTTCAAAAACAATGACGAGCCGAATTTGATGAGTCGAGTATTTTCTCGCACTTGAGGATCCATTTTAAATGTAGAATTCACCAATACCATTTAGGTGTTAAAGAATAATCGTATAATTCGAGCTCATAATAGTCGGAGGGGTAACTTCATTGAAATGTCTTTTCGGCCTTGGCAAAATGAAGCTATACCAGACGAATCAAAGATAGTCGCGTTAGGTTTAATTACAGACTCCTCGAATATGACGGATCAAAAGTTAGGTAGTTAAAGCTTATTCCTTTAGAGTGAGTGGGAGGTGTCGGTTACGAACATCAACAGAGGCTGTTTTGGAGGAAATAAAGCTGTAATTGAATTTTAGAGATGTACAAACTCACAATACTGCATCGAAAATTTTATTACACATACAAACCTTGATGACGACTGATGAACAGTGGTAAGATCACCACAGTAATGGTCGCATACGTGTTGAGTTTGTGTAGGGACTAATTTTGATCTTGGAATGCAAGAGTTATTGCCAAGCAGTATTTAAAGTTGGTTACAGCTCGATAGGATATGGTTATGATACCGATGTAAAACATAAGACTATGTACGAATATCAGATGTGGAGGCGTCTAAAACTCTAAAATGGATCATATTCCGTTATACGTGTGTTATGTTCGCTTCTAATGCAGGAATCGATGGTAGTTTATCGATGCAAACAAGTGATTTCAGATACGCCCATAAAAAGTAATGTAACGGTGTCAGATCACAAGATCTTGGAGGCCAATTCATAGCTCACTTTCTTGATATCATGTTTTCACTCAATAAATCGATGGTTTGGCCTGCTGTGTGGCATGTTGAAATCACAAGTCAGCTACACCAATATCTTGAATTTTTGGCAAAAAAAATCATTAATCATTTTATGGTTTGTAGTTTGCGCCATTGACGTTTACATAGTGTCTTTCCGCAATTTAAACAGTGAATCTATTCAGGCTGCTCACCAGCCGAAATACGACAATTTTGTTTGTTGACATATCCATTCAGTCAAAAATGAGCTTCATCGCTGAACTCAATTTATCGATAAGAACAGATCAATTTGGAGCTGTTCCAACGCCCATAATCTAAATCGATGACGCAAAGGAAGGTCAACCGGATTCAATTATTGAACAAGCTGTATTTTGTATGCATTCAAACCAAGATCTCTCTTCAAAATACGTCACAATGTGCCTTATGAGAGATCATAGCTTACAAAATGCGACGAATTGATTGTTTGCTACCTTCACGTACCGTTTCAGCAAGACGATATATTGGCACTCCAAAATACGGGAACTGTGAGCAAGAGCAGCACCCTAAAGTCATTAGATCCATTTCTGGACAGCTCTTCTTGTATTCAATGAAGCATCCACTAATTCTCCATCCAAATTCAACAATCACGCTACTGATTCTTCGTGATGTTCATATAGATCAGAAGCACGTAGGCCCCTCCCATCTGCTGGGGTGGACTACGCCGGTCCCATTTCACTCCACTTAATAAAAAGACGGAGCCAAAGAACATACAAAACATACATATGTCTCTTTGCATGTTTAAGCACAAAAGCAGTGCACTTAGAATTAGTAGGTGACCTATCCAGCGACGCCTTTCTAGGAGCTCTGAAAAGATTCACCGCTCGCCGCGGCATTTGCTGTGAATTTCACAGCGACAATAGCAGCAACTTTGTCGGTGCGGATAGAAAATTAAAGGAAGAGTTTTCAAAGCTAATAAAAGGATCAAATAATATATCACACTACCTTTCTAAGTGTCGTATTGCATGAAACTTCATTCCGCCTAACTCCCCACATTATGGAGGCTTGTGGGACGCGGCTATAAAATCCGCCAAATTTCATGTCAAAAGGGTAATTGGGAAAACTATTTTAACTCTCGAAGAGATGAACACCCTGCTGGCTGAAGTTGAAGGAATCCTAAACTCCCGACCATTGTGTATAGTCAACGACAACAGCCTTGATCCGTTAACGCCGTCGCACTTCCTAATCGGTCATCCAGTTACCAAAATCCCTGAAATGGATATCACCCATCATAAACCGTCATACCTTACTCGTTGGCAAATGTTACAACATTTGAGCCAGCACTTTTGGAAGAGATGGTACGTAGAATACCTCACGTCCTTACAACCGCGCCTAAAATGGAAAGATCGAAAGCAGAGCATCCAAATCAACAACGTCGTCCTGGTTCAAGATAAAAATCTGCCTCCAAATCAATGGCTTCTTGGTCGAGATACGAAACTATATCCTGGGCGTGACGGATTAGTCCGAGTAGTCACCTTAAAAACGCAAACAAAAAATGAAATCAAACGACCTGTACAAAAGTTATGTGTACTTCCAATAGTTCGCGATCTTCCTGAAGAGGCGCAAGAGACAAATCAAATATCTTAACCACAACAAGTATTCTTTTGAAGCCAGTTCAACGGGGGGTGTATGTTAAGTCGCTTTAAATCGTTTGACATTTTTATTTGTGATTACATGGATGGTTGCATATAACCGAACTCAGCAAGACCACAAAGCTTGAATCTAGATGTCACCTCTAATAAAATTATAAATTAAATGAACATTTTTTGTAGATGTCGTATCAGGCGAAATCTTGTATGAGATGATTTTGTAAGAAAAATAAATTTCTGCCTATTGTTCCACGATCATCAATCAGAAAACAGTAAAACCAATTGTGTTAATAAATTCTCAATATTCATTAAATACATTTTGAGTTTTTTTTTTCTTAAACATATATTATACTAATACGGCGGATCATATACTCGTATCATCCAGCATTTCTTCAATCTCAGGAATTTTACAAAAAGGTCAGATCATTAGACCAAACGGCTTCTACATCTAATCGGCCTCAACCCGACAAGCAGCAAAATTCACATTAGATCAAAATAGCAAAACAGTGGTTCGAAATTTATTGCTTGGTTTACGAATAGTGCGTTTAGTTGGACGATTATGAATACCATCAAATGGTCGAAGAGCACGACAACAATTTTCCATTGAACACTGATTTTTGAAAAAAATTTCCCCAATTTGTAAACGTGGCTCTAGCGAAGCCCATTCATGGTGAAATGTCAATGAATACTGAACAAAAATGTCATATGAACATGACAGTTGTCACGTATAATTCCCAATGAGTATTCCAATTGGAAAATGTACTTCCTATTGGATCACTCTTTATTTAAACTCACTGACTTTATATAGAAGTTCGATTCTGAAAAATATTTAAATACTTGCGTCAATCAAGATAAGCAGACGCGTGACAGTAATCGAACATTGTTACATCCAGTCGTATTAAACGTATCCGTATATGCTTTCTACAATTAAAAATGGGTCAGTTTCATAAAAAATTATCATGTTGGAAGTTTTATTGTAAAATGAGTTTATGCGAATTCATCCAGTTTCAAACCCTCACATCCAACACTCTTTACAATTTCAACTTATTCGCTTTTTTAAGATATTTTGATTTCAGAAGTGGACATCGCCCGATTGTCAGCGAACAGACAAACCTTGATTTCCTCTCCCTCACTATTATCGTGAGTAATGAGAGATCACTTTTAAAGAGTTCCAGTTGATGAATAAACGACTATTATGCACTTTCTTGCAGTCCGATCAATCTTTAATATTGTGTCCGGCTATTCAAGCAACACTTCATTCTATAACAATGCCTATATTTGTCCGACATGAATGCCCCTCAAAAGCCTAACTTTCAATGTCTCTATATATGTACATTTCAATGTTTCAATTTATAGAGAAACAAAACAAAAACACTTTCAATTCAACCACCACCCAAAACAAGAAACAGAAAAAAAAATCTTTTCCTTCCTTCCTTCTTTAGCCATTTCTTATTTAGTTTGTTCATTTCGTGCATCGTAACAAATTTATTTCATGTTGATTATTTTGACGAAACGTTGATTTTTTTTGGCGCTCAAATTTTTTTTTTGTTTTTTTCTTAAAATTATATACGATTTTTACCAAAGACAACAACACAACACAACACACACGAACACTCTTTTGGCATACAAATTTTTGGTTAAATTCCATTTAATCTTCTTTATGGTCTGCCTGCATAAAAAAAACAAACGAAAAAAATCGTATGATGCGTGCGAAAAGTTAAAATAAAAGAAAATCAAACTTAATGATCATCATATCTAAGTTTGTTGTTTTCTTCGGCATTTGGTGCTGGTGGTTTGAGAAATGTGCTTTTTGGATTTGTTTTTGAATTTATGATTAATTTAGATGGATGAGCTTTCGAGAGAATTACTTAATTGTTTAAATACATTCAACATTTATTATATATTTCTTACATTTTACTCTTAAATCTTTTTGGGTCATAGTCGCCGATATCGACCTGTTTGCCTACCGAAAGGTGCACTCTCGAAAATTCTTGGTCGCGTGATTGAAAAGAACTCGGTTAGCACCATCGATTTCCCGTTCACGAATGGTAGAAGCCATGGATTAAGTTGTACTCATCCATGGATCAAGGTCCAACACTCGCAACCATTCATTACAACCAGTCTGATTAACACTATGTACGCGCATTTGAAATATATTTTATTTTAGAAATTAAAATAAATGGTATAAAGCTCAATGGCAAGTTGGATCTTGATATCATCTGCGACACTATTATCGTGATTAATGGGAGATACGAGATACTTGAATCTCATCACTATTTGAAACGTGGGGTTACTACTTCTGAAATCAATTGTGTCTTGGTCTGATCAGACATCAGATATTTTGTTTTGGATTCGTTGGTTTTGAGACCAACGGAAGCTGAATACTGTTCCAGAGGATCAAGTATCTTTTACATAGTTATGATATCGATTCAGTTTTACGAAGGGTGTATTCCAACATGAGATTTAAAATTAAAGGGGATAGCACATCTCCTCGAACTCCAGAATTAGTTGCAAAAGTTCTCGATAGCCTGTTCTCAACTTTAAGAAAACATTATCCGAAGCGAAAACATTTGGTTACTGACTGACTGATTTCGACGGAATTCTCCTTTGTAGCCACCGATATTTCCTCCACCAAAAGATTTATTATTCCAAGATTTGGCTTAACGGCAATACGGTTGCTTCTATTCTCTGAATGGCTTTAGTGAATTTTTCATAAGATGGATCCGTAATAACCACCTCTGCCGTCTGTAACCGTCTTGTGGTTATTCAAATACTATAACTATGCAATGTACTTAAATCGATCCTTTGTGGTTCGTTTGCGATTCTGCTGTAATGGCGTAACGTAAAATGAACTGTGAAAGAGTTGGAAGTGTCTTGATCACGTAGCATTCATAAAAATAACCAATTAATTCCGAAATAAAATTAATAAATCGAAATTTTGAATTAAGTTTTTGTAATTCGCTAGCACAGTCGCGACACAAGTAAACATACATATACGAATCAGTAAGTTAGGTAGCATATGTCCGATGAGTTGCATTTGATCTTTTTGACCAAACAGTCTTAACACACTTTAGAGATATGCAAGCATGCAAAAGGATCTCAAAAATATATAAAGGAATCTCAATAATATAAAGCAGGATTTCGCTTTACATTGGTGACCCCGACTGCCCTGTTTACTAGGGCCACTACACGGCATTACCTTCAATATACTTTTTAACACAACCTTCCAAAAATTTCATGCTACCTCCTGCCTTAATCTAACGCGGCAAATATTAACTTCTCACAATGGAATTATATACTATATCTGCCTTCTCTCTCAATATGTGGTGGTAGTTGCTTTCGCGCTCTCCAAGGCTCAGACAGCCAAACATCACTAAAGGGAATTTCTTGTGATTTGCCTACTACTGTCGCAACACCATTGAACATACATACACATCATCAAGTCTAGTAGCGCACGCATATGCCTGATGAAATGGATTTAATTTCATTGGTCAAGTAGTCATTCAATATGATGCGTCATCAGACTGGTCTACCGAATTACAACCACATACAAATAAAAGGAACAACTCGAATTTAACCGCCCAGGTGGCTCAGTAGTTAACAGTTGTACAGTTGGAGCGGGAGGTACCGGGTTCGAATCCCGATAGGAGCGGGATGCAAAAGGGATTTTTCACTATCTGATTACGATCGGTGGTGAGAATGAACACATCTATGACCCCCTATTGGAGTGCAGAACTCATGGGCCGACCCATCTTCCATGTCAGTACTATAGGCTGGCATGGAGCTATGCAATGCGCAGATGGTTTTACGAAAAGTTCTACGTCTTGAGCCCCAAAAAAGATTGCATAGTATAAAATATACAAAAAAAACTCGTTAAAAGGGTGATGACTCCATCCATTTCGTTTTCAGCTGTCCAGTTTTTGATAGATTTTATTTTTCCGTGTCCAACTCCAGGTCAATTAGGGCTAGTCAGCTATTGTCTCTATTTTGTTATAAACTTATCCAGTTTTACAATTTTCCAGAATTGAGTTAAAATCCTTGGTTAGCGTTTGTGTCATGCGCTTCTTGACTTGCCGGAATATTTAAGCTTACACTACATTTAAATTTACTGTGAGTGTACCACATTTCAAGGAAGGATATAGGTGTAATGAACTCGTCGTTTTTACATTGTCAGATCATTAACATGTACATCGAAAAACCTCTATCGTAACATCGAAGTGAAAAATATGTGTCTCATTCTATGTACCACAAAATAATAGAATTTATTGGACTTTTCAAACAGTCGAAAATCGAATGTGTAAGCTCTACTTTCAAGGGGATGAGATACGCTAACCTGCATATCGCTCACTGTCAACCGCAAAATAAAAATCCAGTTTACAATAGTATGGCAATACTACAAACTAATATTATAAAATTGGGTAAAACATATGGAAGGGAAATGCAATCAAGCATGCAACATTTACTGGAAATTCAAACAGTCATTTGGTAAATCATGGGGCCTGAAACCCAGACGCGTGTACTGGGTATACGTTTCAGTGATCAGACTCATAGTCTCATTTGCCTCATTAATTTGGAGGCCTAGAATAACAAGCGGGATTGGAGGGAAACTTCTAAAAACCGCCTTCAAATACTTGATTGTCTTGCGATAGTAGGAGCTATGCACACCACACCGACTGCAGCTTTTGAGAAGGCTGTGGGTCTGCTACCTCTTGATCTTTGGATAAGAAGGTTTGCAGCGCAAACAGCAACTCACCTACAATGAAAAGACAATCTATTTGGCACTGTCAAATAGGGAGGGAGGTTTGCCGGCACACAACTGCCCACATGCCCTCAGACATTGTGGTGACGAAGAACGTCTACGGGAAATTATTTCATGTAACTATTACCGGATATCACATATGGGACTATAACAGCCTATCCTACCCCTCCAGTAACGATATGTTAATGTATCTGGAGCCAGCTTATACACACAAAATCCTAAAGTCAAATTATCTATCCCACTTGGTAGGTAGGCTACTGTTTTTGCAGAAACTGACGCAATTTTGAAAGCAGCACTCTTTGTAAAATGGTTAAATTGCAGAGATTGTCTTACCTGCATTCTTTTTGACAACCAGACTGCCCTAAAGGCGATTGGTTCCAATACTGTTTCATCGAAACTTGTTTTGGAAACGATAAGTGCCTTAAATCGACTAGACAAGCTGAATAAAATTTGACTTAACTGGATACCCAAACATGGGTATCAAAGGGAATATATTGGCCGATAAATTGGCTAGTTTGGGAGCGGCATCTACTTTTGTGGGACCTGAGCTCGTTTATTCAAAATCTTCTTTGGGTCAGTAAACCAGCAAAGATGCCAGTTTTTCTTAAATGATGATAGACGCACTCTAAGGATCGTGCTGGGCATTCTCACAGGGCACTGCTTCCTGAATAGTCATATGATTCGAATGAAAATTAAAAACATTTCATACTGCGAATAGTGTGGGGATGGGCATTAGAAGAACAAACAAATTCCGGGACAGAGAGTGTGCGTCTGGGAAGGGATGTCACAATGGGCCAATTGAGTCTGACTGACTGGACAAAAAATAGTATGGATAATTTGATGAGTTTTCTACACGATGTAAAATTGGCGTTTGGGACATTAATTCCTAACTTCATCGAACTCACACTGGCTTATTGAGTAGCATAAGTTTGTTACTCTCAACTCGAATTTGTAACCGAAAGTAGAGAATTCTTGGACCTTTACCTGACAGTCTGTAGAGTTGTCCAACTATATTTGTTGAATACTCTCAAATAAAAATCGACCTAACAGCAGGTAAATCTAGTCAAGAATAACCAAAAATTACATAATTTAATTATTTTACAGTGAAGGAACAAATAAGACGTCCTATTGATTTCTATGAAACATGTAGCAAAAAGGGTTGAATCAATGTATGCAAGAGTACTAAACATGTCTCGAGGCATAATCCGATTAGATTTCCACGATGCAAGAAAACTTATTTGATTGTCTATAAATGTTTCCCATTTTCGTGCGGATGAGTTATTTGCATTGACGAATTTGGCTTGATATGTGAAC